>JARGSG010000118.1:0-63559 GCA_030374805.1 Gracilaria gracilis | reverse complement strand
TCCGGGGTCTTCGTGATGGGCTCTGGGGGAGTTCATTTATGATATGGGTTTGTGAGAGGTCACACAATATGTATGTGACGGATGACAAGAGTTTGAGGAGGTTATCACGTACAATGGTTGTGGAAAAGTTCAGGTTCCGCCTTACTCTGTGTTTATTGGAAGAGAGGATGTGTTTCATGCGGGAGCTGGGTACATGGATGTGTTGGTGAAAGAGAATTGCCTGATGTATCACATGTACTCTGTACCTGAAGAGACAAGCTCCCTGACGCGGTGCACAGAGAGCCAGCGTTTCGGTCAAAGTTCGCAGATGAGGACTTTGGCTAGAAGAAGACCCAAACGACCAGTTTGACGATGATGATGGTTTGGAGGAAGAGAGTGAAATGGAAGATATAGAAGATGGAGAGTACGAGTACGAAGAGGAAGATGAAGAGATGTCAGGTGGCCCTGCTGAGAATACAGATCGTGATTACGAGGAAGGACAGATGATAATGGATGACGGCGATGAGTAGGTATAATGTAGCACTTATACTGTTGTGCTTCTTTGTGGTCAAGACTTGACATAAAAATGAGCAGGTGATTTGTTTTCAGCGGCAACTTAAAAGAATGGAGAACAAAAACGGGTTGTGTGTGTACTTGCAACGAGTACGAGGTTTACAATTCCTTCTACTTACTAGAGAATGTGATGTCTAAGAACATTGACATAGTTGGTGTGGAAAGGGCAGGTTCCTGCCTTCCGCTAGGTTTTCGTCTGCAGAGGTGAGATAGAAGTAAGCATTTCTGGATTCATACTCCGTGAAAGAGGCTGGGAAGGAACTGAGGGTGAACCGTATTCCAGAAGTGATTCCACTGTAGAAGGGATATTGAAGGAGAGACCTGTGTTGAAGGTGACTATCCTAGAAGCTCCTTAATTATAGTTGAGACAATACTTTGTACTTGGTAGCCACTTCATGCATGGTAACGAATCCAAATGAAGAACAGACGAGATTGAAGAAAGAGATCCAAACGAGCTTTTGGTAAGAAGACTTGGAAAAGGTGTTTTTGTCGACGATACTGCGAGTGAAACCTGCGGCCCAGAGGCGTTCGGCTATTGCAAGAGCCCACATTCGGTGGCTGTGGGTAGGCCATGGGAGAGAGAGGCGTGACACCATCTTGTGGGGAGCGCCGACAGTGGGAACGGCGATGTAAAGAGCGGCTCGTGTGCAGTGCTCAATTCCGTGTTGGGAAAGGATGGGAAGAATGTGACCATTCTGGATGAAGACCTAGTCTTCTGCTCGTGATGCTGGACAAGATAGAATTACTTTTTCGAGAAGGTCGTTCCTGCCACAGAAGAAGATTGGACCTTGGGAAGGCAATCTGCGGAAATGAAGTCTTCGATGGAGAGAAAGGTGTCTCGAGGGAACCATTGTTGTAAAGCATTGTGCCAAGACGGCCTCTACCTACGACAACAGCTGGGATGATTGGAAACGGAGGGGAGATGAATGGAAGCTCGTTGCGAAGAGTGTGTTTGATTGAAGGTATGGGCTGTTGGAAGGGGGTCGGGTGCTGGTAGCTGTGAAAGGAAAGTGGTCTACATTCTAAGGAGTGGGGAAAGCTTTACGTACACGACTGGGCTGTGGTTTTGGTCATGGAAAAAAGTGTTCCAGGGATAAGGGGATTTGTATGATTCGGTTATGGAAAGAAATGGGCAGCAGGGCTGTAGAGGAGGTAGGGTCGAAGAATGTGTTTATGAGAAGATATGCAGTGAAATAAAGCATAGAAAGTAAGAGTTTATGGTACCGTTGGTACTTGAGAGGTGGTGCATCAGGGCTTCATTGGGATTTGGTATGGACCAGGTTGGGCGAATGTGGAGATTTCTAAGGAAAAAATGGAATTTGTGTGGAATGGTGGGAAATAGGAGTGGATGTGAATGGGTAAAAAGGGTTGTGCAGCGCAAGTGGAGGTGTGGCCTAGAGTGCCGCGTGTGTGCGGAGTGGGGGGAGTGCTGCAACTGTTGGTTTCATCTCGCTTGTTCTTATCTATTTTCGTTATCGTGAACCGCCGTTAATTTCTGCGATGTCGAATGGGTACGTCAAGGACGAGGAGCTCGTGTCTCTGCTTCACCGGACGGAGGTACCAGAGATGCCACCGGGAAGGAAGGAGGAGGGTGGGGACAAGGTTTGCATGGGGGAGAAGGAGGAAAGTGGGAATGGAGAGGGAGGTGGGGGTGATGGGGGTGGAGGGGATGGGGGACCGGAGAGATGGTTTACGGCGGAGATGGAGTTGCGGTTGAGGAGGCTTGGAGGGGATCTGAAGGAGCATTTGGACGACTGGCTTTCTGAGATGGTGGGTGAGATGGGAGGGGTGGTGCTGAGTGTGTCGGAGATTGGGGTGCCAATGGATTTGATTTCGACGATTCGGAAAAGGATGAAGTTCGCTGGAATGGGGACTGGAAGGCATGTGAGTGGGATGGTAGAGTGCGTTGGGAGGGAGCTGGTGACGCTTAGAAGGGAGAATATGGGGCTGAGGGGACGTGTGGAGGTGTTGGAGGTGCAAGTGGGACAGGTGGGGAAGGCGTGCCAATTGTTGTTGGAGGTGCAAGTGGGACAGGTGGGGAAGGCGTGCCAATTGTTGTTGGAGGTGAAGGAGCTGGTGAGGGAAGAAGGCGTAGGAAGGGAGCCGGGAAGAGAGAAAGGGTCACTGGTGACGCCCGGCTCTCGTGGTGGACGTGAGTGTGTGAGGGGGAGGAGCGGAAAAGGGAATGAAGGGGAGGTTGGGGGGAGTCGGCTGAGGAAGTGGCGAAAGGGTGGGGTGATGGTGGACAAGGATGGAGAGGTGTGTGTGCCGCGGCAGCTGCCGGGTGGGGCGCCACTAGTTGGGTTTGGTAGTGCGGCGGCGGCTGTTCGAACGGCGGAGCGCATACTGGAGGAGCAGGAGGAGAAGAGGCTGGGAGGGGTTGGAAGCCGGTTTGGGGCTAGGAGGGTGTACGAGAATGGAGAGAGTGTTCCGTTGGAGTTCTTCAACTTGACATTTAGGGAAACTGAGACTCAGGATCCGAATGCAGGGTTGGAATGAGGGAGCGCTAATGGTGGGTTCGTAATTTCTTAGAGTGTTTTGGACGAGTGTGGGGAATGTAATTACGAGTGGCAGAAGAAACGCAAACTAGCCTTTAACTCCAGTAGGTGAAGTTGGAACTGCACTGAACGGAAACGTAATTTCCAAAAAAAAATTTTTGCCTTGCCAACTAGCGCAAACTGCAAAAATGCTAGTTTTTTTGGACTTCTATTTTCACAACTAGCGATCTAGCATACTGAACTAGCATTCCGAGAACACCGACGCTCCGTTACGCGGCCGCCCGCTGATACGGGAGTCCAAGTACCATGAAGTTGAAGCCATAAATATCGAGGTGGGTACTGCTTTGGATAATTTAGCCTATAAGGAAATTGCCAGGCGGTACCCCTGACATCTTGTGGAATCTTCAAATGGTCTTAGATGCACCCCAAAAGGTTTCCGATACTGAGCCAGGTGGTACGAATGGGAACACGAGCGCAAGGATCTCCTGCGCGTCGTGAGGCACAGGCGACACTCTAACATCTAGGTAATCCTACAAGCCACAATGGTGAAGGGAACGAGAGAAGCTGGGGAGAACGCATTCTCCCCTGCTAGGTAATAACTACTAACCAAATGGAAGCAATGAACTACTAACAACCAATTGGCAACTCGCGAAATATCCGATTGGTAGCTGATGAACGAACCGAAAGGAGAGAAGGAAGAGGACCAAGTGAGTTCGCCCAGAATCCGGAGGGAGAGAAAGCGTGAACGTACCTTTAAGGTGGTAACTGTGGTGGTTAACCATGCGGAACGCGTCGCAAAGAGGTCTTCGCACGCTCGCAACCGTTTGGTAACTGGCTGCCATCCATATGGTAATATCGATAAACCACGTGTAACGCGCCCCGAGGAGGTCTTCGCACGCTCGCAACCATTTGGTACAAGCGATCCCCATGCCCGCCTGCCGTTGGGTCTGCTTGATCATCGAACCCACCGGTGCGCTTTACGCCGGAACCAAATGGGTACTCGCAAAACCCACTGGACACGCGCCCAACACGGGCGAACCGTCAAGGGTGGACGCGCGTGTGGCGCACCCGCGTGGCCGAAAGGTACAAATAAAAAAATTGTGTTTTTCGACTGCGGAGGTTGGCGGCCGACTGGATTCGTGCGCCGTGGGCGAGTAACCGATTTGGTTTACACTATTGTGGGTAGTGCTCGCGCGCCGGCGAGTTAAAAAAAATCTAAGTATTTCGACCGCGCCGGGAGCCCAAATCGGCCATTCTCAGCCTCTCAAACCGCTTGGTTCTCGAGATACAGGCCAAAAGAGGTTTCGCCGTTTTCGGTACCATTTGAAGGGGTAATTTCCGCGGCGGAAATTTTGATTCGCCTTGCAAGTAACCTCTTGGTCAATGCGGCGCGCGCGGCCGCATACGGCCCCAGAGGCAATGCACAACCAACTGGATACATTGCTGGATGGTGCGCTGGAGCACGTAGCGAGTGAAGTAACCATAATGGTGCTGCGCACGGTCAGCAGCGCAGACTGGCGTCCATCATGCGCTTTCTGCAATGGTTCGAAACCAACTGGTGGTGGCTATGGAAAGGCCGGTGACCAAATGGAGAGCAGAGAAAGGAGGAGCGCAGTAACCCCAATTGGTTTGATCAACTACGATTATCGGTAGAATCCTCTGAACATCGTGGTACGCTGGTCTAAGGAAGGGGGAGGAGTGTCCGTAGACTTCTCCGTTATTGCCAATCGGTTTAGTTGATACCAGTTGGAGTTCGGAAGCCATATGGAAAGCCATCCAGTAGGTTGGGCGACCGTAGCTCCCTCTGGTCGTACCAAAAGGTTTGGTTGACACCATGTGGAGGTCGAAGAACGTATGGTAACCACGCCAACAGGTTGCTCGACCAAGAAGGGACGTCCAGAAAGTTTCAAAAGCTTGCTCCTATAGGCAAGTAGAGAAGCAAACCAAGCGTCGAGAGGCGATCTGAATGGCAAGAGCCAATTGGAAAGCACAGCTAACCTGCCTCCAGTAACCACAGAGGCTTCGCAACTACGCGGTAAATTCCAAATGGGGTGGAAGTCCAAATGGTATGCTAACTAAACAGGTTGTGGCAGAGAAAAGTGGAAGATGAGGATAACCTGGAGGATGTGACGAAGTGATGGTGGAATACCTTGGAGGTTCTATTGTGGCTCCCACCAAATGGTTTCGTAGCAACGATACGATGATGACCAGAATGGGTTGGACTACCACCAGCTGGAAGAGACACCATATTGGTAGGGGCGCTTGAGAACCAACAGGTTGGCGTTCCCAGCCGTTTAGGGTGTCCATTTGGAGTCTTACCTTGACGGTCAGAGCCGAATCCATTTGGGGAGCAACGAAACCGCTTTGGAAGGATACCGGCACCCGTTGAGGACGTATGCCCGCCAGGAGAATGGGATTATTGAGCCCCGATGAAGAGGGTGCCGAAACCCAACAGACATACGAGTGCACCTTCTCCAGAGTACTAGTGCAACCGAACGGTGGGTCAAAGGCTTCAATGTGGCATGGAGAGCTGGACCTCATTGGAAACTAAAGCCACATTGCAAGCAACACACTGGGTCTATCGCCAAAGCGCATGGGTCTATCTACAATAATCCGTCTTGCAGAACAGAAATCGAATGGCGTACCTCTACGGTCTTTAGAACCAGTTGGTCAACTTTTTGTGAACCTGGTGGTGTCCTGAGCTTACCAAATGGGTTTCGTGATGCAAACTCAAGGTAGATCTTCGAAACGCAACGTGTTGGTATTGGATATAGAACACCAAAAAGGTGCTCGTCTGGACCAATTGATTAACCGTGTGGAAGCCTGGTAGTGTACTGAAACTTTCATATGGGCCTTTCAATTTACCATGAAGGTCTTAGATAGAAGGGAAACCTGTTGGTAGATAACAGAAACGACCGAAATGGGAGGTGACACCAATTGGTTCGCTCCATTACTCCCATCATTGAAATCCCCGAACCATCGCGATACGCTGGTCTAAGGAAGGGGGAGGAGGGTCTGTCCCTTCACCAAAGGGTTTTGTTGACACCTCTTCAAGGTTCAAACCAAAGTGAAAACTGTATGATCCATTTGTGTACAATGGAAAACTGAACCAATTAGGTGAATCGGACCTTAAAGGTGCCAAATTTTCTATCGGCCTGTACATAATATGAAACAAACAGGATCCGACCTGCGCAAAGGTCGTACCAAGAGTTCCAGATCTCACACAGGGTATAGGCACAGAAGCCGTCGTCGCACCAATTGGGTCACATCAACGTACCATTTGGCAGAAAGGAGGCACTATTCTTCCGTCATCGAGGAACATGTAGAGGTGCATACCGGTATGGTCGACACTGTATAGGAACCTAATGGGAATACTTGCGGTTCCACATTGGAACATCCGAACTGCTACAGTACGGCCATGGTGAGGCCCCGTTGGGCCCCTCAAGCTACCATAACCGAAACGGTTTACGACCGTACGGCAAATAGGAGAAGCTATCCATTCTCCCAGGTGGTAGAATCGCAGTCTTTGAAGGAAATGGTTCCGTTTTCTTCTGGATACCGAACGGATGGAGCAAGACCACTGTGGATTTCAGACCTTATTGGAAGTGAGAGAAGAGAGTTTCCCAAGTGGAAAGTGAGGACCAGCAGGTGGTCACCGGGATGGTAGATACAGTTCAACGAATGCCAAACCGTGTAGTGCAACGCCCTACAAGGGATATTTCACCGACTTAGTCGTTTTTCCGCTTGCGCGTGCTGATGGTTACTGCAGCTACACACGGGTCGTGTGCGGCAATGCGGTCTGCATAGTGTGCACGGTGCACACGTGCACTCGCACCGCAGCCCCAATCTGGGTGTGACTAAGACACGTGTGGAGCTCTTGCAACGGATGGTTGGCACAGCATTGCTGGTAATTTAGATATTTATTTAATAGTTTTGCCTAGTTGCAGGGAGATTACTCTACTATATAGTGGCTCGGCACTTGGCCATCGCCACTAAGTAAACTTCCCCAACCAGGGTTGGCTCTATACTTCTTCGCCTTCGGCGGTCATTGACTCCTTCCAGGAGAGAGGCTCCGTTGCCTACGGGTAGTGTATCCTCCCTGCGTCACCTAACAGGACCCATTCGTGGGAGTGTTTTCCACTTGTGTCGCGTTCGACCCTGTACAGGGATAACCCCGGTGTTCACCGTAGCCTTTTTGCCCTTTTCTCCTTTTCCTTCTTTCCATCCCCCGCTCTCGCGGAGTCCTTTTCTCTTTCCCCACTTCCGTGGACTCGTGCCTCTCTCGAGGGCCCGTTCACCCACACACGTGTTGCAAACACCGATCCTTGCTCAACTCTCTACGCCCGTCGTGACGGCTTGGCCTCGGCTTACACCCGACTTCGTCGTGCCTTGCCAGAGAGGCTCTGTCTGCTGACTACCCTCCTACGGAGGAAGATCTCGGACGTCTTCGTGGTGTCCTCCCGCCTCTGGCGTTGCACTACAAAGTGGTCTCCGGACTTAGAAAGTTTTTATGTGTGGTTTTCCTCTTTGAGGTGATTTCTATTTGTCCCGGAAGATTCCGTGTTTTCCCGTTGAACGGATTTACCGATGTCTCGGAAGCCATCTCGTGCGGAGCCAGCAGTTACTCGCAGCCGCTCCCATGATGATGGGGATGTTCCCGATGATCGGGTGATTTCTAAGATCCCGATTCGGGCTGGTTCAACCTTCGACGCGAGGGTTTCCTCTCGGACTTCGAGCCAACACCGGGAATCCCGGGACCTTCCTTTGCCTCCGTTGGCTTCTTCTCGGCCCGTCGCTGGGCCTGCTACAGTTGCCGCTGGTTCGCCTCTGGCGTCCCAGCCGGCTACCGCTGCCGCGGGATCCCAACCTCGCCGGGAGGTTGTTTCTAACACCCCCAGGGGACTTCCCTGGAGGACCAGGTACGCACTCTGCGTGCCGCCCATAATGCCCTTGTAGGGGAATTTCGAGCCCTCCGTGAGGTGGTCGAGAGTACCGCTGCGAGGGATGTTGCTGAAGACCTCCGTATATTACGGTCTGATGTCAACAAAATGTTGGAGTGTTTGGGTTCGCCCACCGCCTTCGTTGAAGGGATTGAAGAGCGATTCAATCGCGTCCGTGCCCGTCTGGAAACGTTGGAACAAACCATATTAATGGATGAGAACTCCCCGGATGATCCGGCTGCTGCCGTCTCACAACGCGACCAGCGCGCTGGAACAGGCAAAGGCCGCCGAAGGCGGAATTCCAAACGCCAAAACGATCATTTGAATACACCGACTTCGTCGGATTCTAACCCGAGTGACTCAGATGGGTCTACTACTTCAGACTCCGAGTCGGAGGACGGTCGCCGCGGGCGCTCTTCGCGCTCAAAGCGGTCGTCTGCCACCCAGGGGGTCATTCGCTCCCGTACAAAGGGTAGAAGACACTCCGGAATACGGGAATTGAAGCCTACGAATAGGATGTATCGCAAGCTACTTTCGTACCGATACTATCGGTTGGAAGACTCCTCTTTGGCGCGTCCACCCCGTGGAACGGGAAGAGTGAAAGATTGCATCAAGCGAATGTAGCTTTCACTCCGGAACCAGACATTTTCTGGAGAGGACCCAATCCCGGTGTTGGATTTCCTCGCTCGCTTTGTTGCAGAAGCCGATATACTCGGGATGAACGAAGGAAAAGCCTACGTGGCGCTGCCGTACTTTTTACGGGGAGTGGCCGAAGACCAATATCACTATGTAAGAGGTTCTACGAGAGCCTCCGAAGGAGGGGGTGACGTGCTGGCCTGAAGCCCTCCAGTACCTCTTGAGGTCCTACGCGACGAATGATGCCATTCAGTCCGCGATCCTCGCTTTGAGGGATACTCGTCAGCGCCACGACGAGGTTGAAACCGATTATTCGGTACGCCTTAACAAGGCTTTCCACCGCTGTGGTAATGTCTACCCCGCCGGGGAACGTTGTACGATGTTCGTCGATAGGCTGAGTGCAGCCATCAAGTCCCTCGTTGCCCGACGTCGGGAGGACAAGCCGAGGATTACTTACCTCGAGTTGGTTCAAGCCGCGCGCGCAGAGGGTGATGCAGTACGTGCTCGTGTTCCTCATTCGAGGTCGAAGTCCGCACAAGCGTTGGTGATGAAGGACCACCCCCCATCGCTCTCGCTGGTAGCGGCTGAACACCCTCA
This sequence comes from Gracilaria gracilis, assembly GCA_030374805.1. Taxonomy (NCBI): domain Eukaryota; phylum Rhodophyta; class Florideophyceae; order Gracilariales; family Gracilariaceae; genus Gracilaria; species Gracilaria gracilis. The sequence goes on along the minus strand of JARGSG010000118.1, from coordinate 54,336 downwards.
ACAGGAATACGACAACGTGCAGTTGGCTCACGGCGAAGTCATCTCCGTGCCGACTACGGAACTCCCGTCCACGACGGTTACATCGTTCGATACAGCACTGGTCGACCCAGCGCTGTATGTGGACAACCTTCGTATAACGGCGCCTTCTATCCCATATTCGAATGGAGGTACCCGTTTTCAACGGCCTGGATGGAGAGACCCCCGCCCTGCGGTTCGGTTTGCCGAAGTTCGGAAATGTAACCTGCAAGCAGGAGTATTGCGTTTGATATGCCACCTGTGCTATACGCACGGTCACACATCCCCGCAATGTCTTTTCTCTCTGAGAGAAATGGGCAAGGTAGTGTCTAACTACGAAGCCCTCACTCCAGAGGAGAATCGCACAGTACCCATCGCATCGTACTTGCGCGCGAAGCTGGACCTGTCACATGCCCTCCCACCTGCGCGGTCTGTTCCGATGCGGTCGGATGTCTCCGCTCAGCAGGCGTACGTTCCAAACACCACTCACGTGGAAAACCCTCGACGAGGATCCCAAGCCCTCGTCGTTGAGGAGCCTGAGAAGCCGCCGCAGGCGGAAGCCCAGGAAAACTAAACAAGGGAGTCTCCCCTTTGGGAGAGGCGTCCTCAGAGTTGAGGCTCGTGACGCCCGAGGCGTCGTTGCCTCGCTCCCCGGTGAAGATCTTCACTAGGAAGGACACCGCAGACGCGGATTCGGAACACTTGGGTGTTCTGCGTCGACCGTGGATACGGGTAAGAAATAACCGGATCCCGGATAGAATTTTTGTCATGGCCAAGCGTAACTATAAAGTTTACGCCGACCTTGGCCCTAACCCCCAGTTTCTGGTAAGAACTCTAAGTGTCCTGGATACAGGTGCCGGCCCGAACTTTGTCGTGGAATCCTTTTTGCCTCCGCAGGTGCGGTCTCGAATCCGCGCTGATGCGGTTATGGATGTCGCAGATGCGAACAACAACCCGTTGAAAACGGCAGGCACTGTCGACTTGGTCGTACGGTTGGGCACCATGATGGTGAAGCTTGACTTTATAGTCTTTCGGTCATTGGCCGCTCCAGTGATACTGGGATGTGATTACTGTGACAGATTTGTCGACGCAATCAGGCCCTGCCTCAGGCGTGTCGAACTGGACAACGGATCGTCTGTTCCAATTGTTCGACGTCCGCTAAAGCGGGCTTCGCATAAGCAGGTTCCACTCCCTGCCGCGCAGGAATCACCTCCGGCGCGCCGGGAATCTACGAAGCTACGCGTCGCTGTGTCTGTCTCTATCCCGTCTGCGTCACAGGTAATGGTGCAGGTCAATTCCCGTCAACACGGTCTTCAGGTTGTGCAACCCATTTCCTCGTTGTACGAGCATTGTCAATTAGCCGTCGCGAACGGTGTCGTGCAGGTCACACCAGATATCCCATTTCGGGTACTCGTTGCCAACCTTGGCAGCAAACCCCAGTATCTGGAAAAGAACCAAGTAATTGGATCGGTTACCCCGCCCCCGCTCGTGATGCTCCCGACGCGGATGACGGCTGCCGATGTTCTCGGTTTAGTTTCCTCTGACGAGGTGGTGAGTACAGAGAACTCCGACGCCCCGTCTAAGGAGGGAGAGGACATTGCCGTTTTAACGGAGAATACTGCCGTGTCAACGGAGAAGTCACCGAATGGTTCGGAATCGAACCCTGTACCAACAGGAGAGCGTGGCCCCACAAGCTACGACCGGCTTGACCCGGTGAAGGCTCTCGAAGAGCTGGACCTCGGTCATGTACCGGATTCGCACCGCGATCGACTCCGTAACATGTTACGGGAATTTACCACTATGTGGGATGGCTCTCTAGGAGAGATAGATGCAACGGAACATCGGATTGAGCTGATGCCGAACACGCGTATCGTTGCGCAACCCTTTTATAGGACAGGACCGAAGGCTCGGGAAGAGGAGCATTTTCAAATTGACAAGATGCTCCGCGCCGGGGTGATTGAACCCGCTCAATCACCCTGGGCATCCCCAATCGTACTGGCATTAAAGGCCGACGGTACGTGGCGATTTTGTGTCGACTACCTTCGGTTAAACGCCGTAACAGTACGGGATACTTACCCGATTCCTCGGATGGATGAGTGCATTGATTCACTCGGAAACGCAACCGGGTTCATGGCGTTGGATGCCAATTGGGGATATTGGCAAGTCCCTGTAAGGGAAGAGGACCGCGACAAGACAGCCTTTGTCTGTCACTCCGGGTCCTACCGCTTCAAGCGGAAGCCATTTAGGTTGACCAACGCCCCCGCTACGTTCCAACGAGCGGTCGATATCCTGCTCAACAGGTTCAAGTGGCGGTCGTGTTTGGTATATCTGGATGACATCATCGTCTTCTCAGATAACCTCGACGACCACCTCACCCATGTACGTGAAGTTCTAACCGTTTTACGGGATGCTGGGATAACCCTCAAGCTGAGGAAGTGTGAGTTTTTCACAGATACTATCAAGTATCTTGGTCACATTATCCGCCCTGGACGGCTGTCGATCCAGGAAGCTCGAGTCAAATCCCTAATGAAGGCAAAAGAACCCCGTACTCAGACGGAATTGCGATCCTTCCTAGGGCTGGTCAACGTCTATCGACGGTTCATCCCGAACTTTTCGGACATCGCGATGCTCCTCAACGCACTCCTGCGCAAGGGAAAACCGCCGAAACTGAAACCCTTAAATCCCGCGCAAGCGGAAGCTTTTAACTTCTTAAAGGAGGCTGTCATGTCAGCACCGATTTTATCGTTACCCAAATTGGGATTACCGTACTCCGTGGATACGGACTCGAGCGACTACCAAGTCGGTTGGGCTCTTTTCCAAACCACCCCGGAAGGGGAACGGAAACCCATCGGGTACTGGTCGCGCTCGCCGAACGTCCACGAGCGGAACTACTCCGTTTCGGAGAAAGAGTGTCTCGCAGTTGTGTGGGCACTGACCACTCTTCGCCCCTATCTTATGGGTGTTCACTTTACCGTATATACGGATCACTCCTCGCTGAGATGGTTGATGAATATCTCTGATCCATCTGGCCGCCTGATGCGGTGGAGACTCCGCTTAGTGGAATATGACTTCACAGTCATATATAAAAAGGGGGTGCAGAACAAGCAGGCCGACGCACTGTCCCGATTACCCACAAGTGGGGAGGCCCTCGCAACCAAGGATGACGACATCCTTTGCTTCTTCGGGGACGGAAAAGCACCGGAAGATCCGGAATGGCCAGAAGATCTGGATATGAACGCTGACTTTGACGAACTACGGGCCTCTAATGAGATCGCTACTGAGAAACCCCCACCGGGGAATTTTGTCCCCATAACTCCAGAGGATCTGGTACGAGAACAGTTCGGAGACCCCTTTTGCACAGGGATACGCGCCCGTCCTAACGGTGGTGAAGCACTCTCCTTCGGGGTAAACGACCAAGGTTACCTCGTGAGGAACGTCGAAGCTACCCCCCAAGTAGTGGTGCCGCATTCCCTGCAATCGCGGGTGTTGCATTTAACGCATTACCCAAAGATCGGTGGTCATGCCGGTGGCCGGAAGCTCTATCTCATCCTGAGAAGGGACTTTCATTGGCCCGCAATGGCGGTGGATTGCTACGCGACCGTACGCTTTTGTACGGAGTGCGCAAAGAACCGAGTGAAACTTCGGAAGAACAGCAAATCGCTGAAGCTATTCACTGCTAGGGCACCGCTGGAGTTTGTCGCAATTGACATCCTCGGGCCACTCCTCAAGACAAAACGAGGGAACAAGTTTCTACTTGTAATCACCGACCGCTTCTCGAAGCTTGTTCGGACTGTCCCTCTTCGGAGGATAGCCGCGTACACGGTGGCTAACGCATTCGTTACCCATTGGGCATTCGCGTACGGTCCTCCAGTGGAGTTGTTGTCCGATAACGGAAAGCAGTTCGCGTCGCGCTTCTTCCAGGATGTCTGCCGCATCCTGGACGTGAAGAACCAGTTCACAACTACCTATCATCCCCAATTTAATGGGCAAGTTGAACGGTTCAACCGGACGATGCTAGCAGCCCTCCGTTCCTACGTTGCTGACCACCCCAAGAATTGGGACTTGTATACCGATGCGGTGACGTTCGCGTACAATACGCAAGTTAACCGGACTACCGGAGTATCACCATTTGAATTGGTATTGTCTCGTACTCCCCGGCCTGCGGCGTTGGAATCGCAGGCTACGCTTGGAAGCTTCCCATCTGTGGGTGATTACCGACAAAGGTGGAGAGAGTGGCTCACGAAGTTGGTACCTGCTACGCGGAAGTCAGTGGCCAGAGTCCAAGCCGCATACAAGCGGAATGTATTGGTGAAAATGCTACTTTGCCACTCGGAAGGAAGGAAGATTGCGTACGTAAAGCAAATAACTGGCAGGCTACATAGACCGGATGGAAGAACCAGCAAGGAATTCCGTGACGGCCTCGCAAGGGACTCAGTGTACATTTGTATGTCCTTCTCGGTACAAGAAACCACACAGGGAGAACGGTCGCCATCAGATCATGGGGAAAATAGTGTGCGGAATCCATTACTGGTTTGGCTAGCGGACGCACCAACTGACATGGGCAGCAGAGCCTCGCAACTGGAAAAGACTGTATCGCTCCGTCGTTACCAATGTTGGAGTGCCTGTTGAATTGGTATAAACCAGGAGGCGATCCAGGAAACCATTCAGGGTAGAAAAGGGGGGCTGTACCAGAGGTAACCACTTCGCTTTATAGCTCTACTGCGACCTATCTGGAGGACGGTTCCGCGTACCGTTGGTGACCGAGATGGCACTACTCGGGAACGAGATGTGCCACACCGACAGGATTAAGGGGCAACGCTCAGCCAGAGATTGGAGCATCTACGATACTCACTCTGTCCAGCTGGATTTCGTGGCCTGTCGGAGTTAATACGAACGGCCTACCGGGAGGTACATTATATCCGCCCGAAAGGATGCAAGCCAATAGTCGACGGTATCACGATGGGGCTGGGATCCGAATTGGCCACAGACCTCGAGATGAGTCACACCGATTCGGTTTTCTACACCGCCCCGACACCAAGAGGGGAATGGCGTGTCTGAGACCACTCGGGAAACCGCGCGGTGAGCAGACTACAAACCAAATGGAGGCAAGGGTCGTTCTTCACAGTGGAGAGGCCGAACGGTCTAGCCGATAACCGATAGGCACAGAAACGTAATGGAGCAGGGCAGGGCACACCGGCAAACCAATTGGTCACGCGCTCTACGGAGATGGAAACCCACGCCTGGGACGGGTTGAGGAGCAACCAGTTAGAGGGCGAGCGGGAGCTCAGCGAGCGATGCCTGCATACGAAGCGCGTCTACCAAATAGGAAGCGGCGTAAAACCAATGCGTGAACCTACCAATGGACTAATAGCAACCATTTGGAAAGCCGCTCGCTTGGCAGCCCCGGGTCGTGTCTGCAGATAGCAAGGGGGTCTGTAGTACAGTGGGAAGTGCCCAATTGGTGGTTGAGTACCGTGGAGGAGCGTGCCACGTGGGTTGCTAATCAGAAATCTAACTGTACAAATAACCATATAGGATAGCTAATATAATTACTAAAATAGGTAGATATTTTAGTGAGGCGCACCACTAGGGTGGCACCTCAATGTGGTATAAGTGGGCACCACGTTGTAGGTTGAGCCCCACTCACCCTTAAGGTGAGTGTGGCGCTCCCTCCCCACTGGATTGTAAAGTCAAGCACATCCTGGCTAACTCTAAGACCACTCGGTTTCTACAGTCAGCCTAATGGATTAGCTAGATCCTTTCAGGCTTTACTATCTCGCCGTGCGACGTACTCTGGATCTACCTAACAGATACGGCTAGCCAGCCAAGAACCTTGCGCCTTCAGTGGTCGGTGCTGCCACATACTAATCGGTGTCATCTATCCCGCATTCTAGGTCGAGCTCTCGCGCGCTTCCTAGCCCCACGTTCACACGAACTACCCAATTGGGTACAGGTGCTGCTGTTATACCATAGTATGAAGACAGGTTTACGACCGAGAAAAGTAATGCTGGATTTCGTGCTACCAGAATCGTTCGACTGGATGAGTATCGCTTGTTTTCACAAGCTCGTCCCTACAGCTTGTCCGATCCTTCAAGGGTTGCATCTGTTGAGGACATTATACCCATACTGGATGAAAAGCGTCACACGTCATGCTTGGACAACTGAAAGAGGCCAAACTCACAAAATTCGGGTTTTCGGATACCTCTTTTCCAGGTGATGCCACCTTTAGAAGTGCGATTCATTTGCAAAAGCAACAAAAGGCACAACAAAAAGAGGAGCGTGAAAAACAGAGAGACAGAGAGTTGTTCATGCTTGTGAAAGACGTTGCAACGCGTATAAAGAACGGAAAGCACGCAAGCGGTTTCAAAAAAAGCGCGCATAGTTACGGGAAAAACGCTACGACAAGTTTATTGCGTTGGTTTCTTTGTTGGGAGAGAGGAAGAAAATTACAAACCCAAAGGTTTTCACCTCTCACGTAGATTCTGTGGCAAAGGTAGGTCTGGAAAAAGTTGGATTGCGGGAATAAGAGATTTTGACAGCCATTGCAAGCAAAATATTATTGCCTGCGCTGAAACAAATAAAATAATTGCGTCCAGAATCGTTTAACTTCAGGACAGTTTTTAGCGTTTTGACGTCCATCATCCAACACGTCTTGCTTTGATTGTGATACTTTCTTACGTCGTTGATTCACCAATCTGCTTTCTGAACTGCGGAACGAAGAGCCAGAGCCAGCTTTGTACACATTATCTAAAGGTCTCGGGGCAAGGGAGTACCTTTTCAAACTGGGTCTTTGGAACTCTTCAACATTTTAGGGCACCCCACAGTACGCTCGACAAACAAAAATTCCAATTGCGCGCTTTCGCCGCCCGCCAGTCCCACACGTGTGCGCGTGGTTACTGCGTGCACGTGTGCGTCGTTTCACTATTGTTGATGGTGGAGGACAACACACAGGCCGCAGGCAAAAATACACGACGTAGTTGGCGTACAAAGTAGATTTAATGTAGACCAATAAACGCGCAGGGATTCACTTCGATGAGCAATCCATGCGCCGTGGTAGAGCTACTCACTTCGCACCCCCTTTTCAGGGGGCCAAGGCACATTTGCGGCCACCCAATCAGAGCTCTCCATTTCCATTCCACCACACGGTCACTTCTTCCGTCTCCGTTGGTCTCGCTGTTCAGGCCACCTTCATTGCCCTCCTCAAGCACCTTCTTTCGCCGCTACTGTTTCTTGGAGACCTTCCTGGCCTCTGTGAGCTCACCTTAGGCCTTCTATATTTCGCGTTTGTCGCTGGTCGCTTTTTATCCCCCTCTTCCCATCTCCCGTCTGTATACCCCGCGACTCAGTCTCTGTCGCTTTTCCGCCTTGTGCGTTTGTGCCGCATTTGCTTAGTAATATTGTTTAGTAAAATTTTTACTAATGAGTATGTTTATTGTTTATGGCGCTGTTGTTACGGTTACATGCGTTGCATAACAACACTGCAAACAATATGTAACGTCTACGCATATGTGTATGTAAACTTGTACTCTAATTCTACATTTATAACTACCTAAGAAATAGACATCGTCCAAAGCTACGGCGAGTAATAACACTTAGTTACCACTGGCGTTGCAATCGTTTACTAGCATGTGGAATTCCCGGGCGCCAGGCGGGTGTCCATTCCACGGCAGACACAACCGATATACTGCGTAGGGGCGGCAGTACAAGCAATGTTGGCGGCGGAGGCGGTGGCGGAAGCGGCGGCGACGGTAGCGCTGCTGTATCGACGGCGGAGTCGGTGCTACAGCGACGGCGGAAGAAAGAGAGGTTGCAAAGGCAGTAGAAGTGGTGGAGACGACCAAAGCTGCGGCGGCCAGCGAGGTGGCGGAAGTTCGGTAGGCGGCGGCGGTGGTGGTAGCGGCGGAGACGGCGGTGGCGACGGTGAGGATGACGGGTATGGCAGAGACCGCGGAGATGGCACAAACGAAGGCAGCTGCGGTGGTAACGGAGGTGGCCGTAATGGGGGAGGCAACGGAGGTGGCGGTGGTGGGGGGAAGCAGCGGAGGTGACGGTGGCGGGCGAGGGGGCGGAGGTAGCGGCGGTGCAGACGGGGACGATGGTGGCTGTCAATCAGCGTTACAGTAGACACTCCACTAGATAAGCACCAGATGAGCGAGCTCACGAAGTTAACGGCTCTGGTTAGAGGCTCTTCCTCACAGGTTATGGGCCACACGCACCTGCGCACGACACTCGATCACCTCACCGACACCGCCACTCTTCGACAACCACTTCAAGACGGACACCTACAACCGCCTCACACGCCGCCTCCGGCGAGACCTCACCCGTGAGACAGACGAACTCACAAGACATCTATACAACAACGCCATCACATCATCAGAAGACACACATATCCCACAAGACACCACTCAACACAAACATCACATCATGGATACAACGCAAGCTTCCTCAAGCTATCCTACCCTCCCCAAACTACACCCAGCCAATTATTCCTTCTGGTACTTCGCTATCAAGAACCATGCGGACACACTAGAAGCAAGAGACCATCTCATGTCCAATCCAACAATCCCAATCGACCCAGCTCAGCTAAAAGACTATACACAGAAGAAGACAAAGTTGACCACAGCAATATTCGGTAGTGTCCCACCAGATATACTTGGACAAATATTTGTACCGGATGACGATCCCACACCCCATGTATTAGCCCACATCAACCAGTCTACGAAGAAGGATCATCAGTTTCTAAAAACGGAGGCCGAAAGCATCCAGTTCACGGACGACAACAATATTACAGACTACATCAAACAACACAAGGAGGTCCGCCAACGCATGCGTGCCGCAAAGTATCCCAATATAGCCGACGAAGCCACAACAGTTGAATTTCTCATCGAAGGATTAAAGCGAAATGCAGCGTTGTCCAACATCGTATTCCAATTCCTAGCCCACAAACCTACAGACATCAAGGACTTCACGAGGAAATTCAAAGAACTCTACACATTCACTCAAACCGTAACCAGATCGACACATACAGCGTCACAACCTCCCAGCTTCACCGGGGACTATGGCCCAGTACGCCAAACGCCCAACTACAGCAGTCAGTATTACAACCAACGCTCACGCCGTGTGTTCTCGGGCAAACCGTGCCAATTCCACGTTTCACTTGGAATCAAACCTTAACACTCCGACGCCGAATGCAGGGACAGCCGCCACCCCAGAAACAGACAACAAGCGCCACAAGCCAACTACGCTCTCGCATGGCCCTACCCTCAGTATCACCCTCAGCTTCCACCCCCTCCAGGCTTCCCTCCAAACTTCCCTGCACAACAAAACCCGCCTCCTCAACCCCCAGTCGACGTCACATCGGAAATAGGCACAGAAGTCACGGGTACGTTCATGCTCGACAGCGGAGCACATCCCCCAAATCTCACACGACCAACACCTCCCATGCAACCCCTAACCAATCCCACCATGACTACCACCGCTACCAAACAGCTGAGCAAGTGCTCCCACCATGGAACAATAACAATCAAACCCAAACGGAGTAGCACCACTGTGCAAAGTCACGCAGTGGCCAACGCCAACCTCAAGCATAACCTACTATCCGTAAATGACCTAGCCACCCGATACGGTCTGGTCACATTGACCGCCAAAAAAGGCACCATCATCGACACAAGAAAATATCCCCCGGCCACTATAGCAACAGCTCCGTGGACAGGCAATCAGTACGAATTGAAAGCCTCCATCATAAAACCCACCTATGCACACACATCAAGAACAATCCCACGTAAAAACACATCCCGACCAAAAAGCGCACGAGTACCCACAAACAGCAACACCAAGAAAACATCCACACACCCAACCATGCCGCTACCACTCAATCGCACAAAACCAGACACTAAACCCTCCCCCATTCAAGAAATACACAATCCCAAACAAGCACCACGCCTCTCAAACATGCAACTTCAAATGCACGACTTGCACCTTAGAATGAACCATGCGAACCCAAGCAAACTGGCCAGGACAGCAAACCAAAGACTCATCCCAATAATGCCCATCACTCTACCGTGGAACACCAAAATAACCTGCTCAGCCTGTAACGAAGCCAAGCTCCACCCCGCCCCACACCACCCAACCGAACATCATTACCCAACAGAAGCATATATAAGCTCAGACACCTGTGGCCCCGTGAAACCAACCTCCACACACGGAAACAACCACATTCTGATACTTATATGTGCAACCAGCCGCTTCGCATACGCCCATTTCATCAAGGACCGCAAAAAAATTCCCACCCACATCGACCAAACGCTACACCACATACATACAAACATGAGACACCCTCTATCTCACTTCAGGAGCGATAACGCCAAAGAATACACATCTACTCGTATAAAGCAAATCTATGATACACACCGCGTACAACATCATCTCCGAACCCCGCACCAACCCCAGGAAAACTCCATCGCCGAAAGATTCAACAGAATAGTAATGGAATCAGCGAGAGCACTCCTCAAAGCAGCAAAACTTCCAGACCAATATTGGGAGGATGCAGCGCGAGATACAGTGTTCAAGTATAACTTGATGCATCACAACGCCATCAACACCTCCCCTTACCATCTGTGGTACGGTACCAAGCCCACAATAAAAAGCCTCTATACATTTGGACAAGTTGGGACAATACCAGTCTATTCACCAAAAAAGAAATTAGAACCCCGTGCGCAAACGGTACGCTACATGTACGCAACCTCCCTCACCCATATCACAGTACTCAACGTCAACACCAAGGAATATCATCAAGTTCGAACACAAGACTTCCATCCGTACCACAAGAAAACAGACCCCACGGTCACGACAACACACGCGTTCAAAACAAAGGCAACAAACAATCGTACTATTCCCACCCAGATAAAGATAGACACACCACCACCAGCCAACATACAACAGGCACGAAAGTATCCCGACGCCACACAATGGCAAGCGGCACACGACGCCGAACTGAACAACATCGATCAACATAACAGCATGCAGTGGCTACCTCGCAATGTGCTTCCGTCACCAGAGGCCATCATCCCGTTAATGATGATATACCGCTACAAGCGCTGCGCAGAAGGAAACATCACACAGCGCAAAGCCCGCTGTAACCTACGCGGCGACCTTATAAGCCAGGAATACACTACAACCCCAAACACCGAACGACATACACAGCAGACCGAACAACACAGCGACTACTACTGGCACTCCATGCAATCTACCAGCTCCCACTCGAACATTTTGACATCAAGTCAGCGTACCTACATGAATCATACCAGAACGATAAACCAGTCTACGTGAAACAAATGCCCAAATTCGATGGCACGGCATCACATGACAGCAAATACGGACTGCTCAAAGGCAACGTGTATGGCTCTCCTCCAGCCGCTTATTACTACAACCACGGCCTACAGAAATTTCTTTCAAACCTCAACTTCATACCCTCTGAACACGATCCCTGCCTATACACAAAACAAACACCAAAAGAAATCACAATCATAAGCACCACCATCGACGACTTCTTAGTACTGGCCTCCTCCCAAAAACTAATAGACGAACTCCACACCCAACTGCTGAAGAAATACAAGGTGAAACGACTAGGCGCTCCCTCACGTTTCCTGAACTGGACAGTACGCAGAACAAAATCAGGGCAAATACATCTGTCACAACCAGATACCATAGACGCACTACTCGAAGAAAAAATTATGGAAAACAGCAACCCAACGCTTACGCCGTACTCCAATTTGAAACATCTTGATCAGCAGCCAGATCCAGAACCATTAAATTCAATGGAAGCAACAAACTACCGCAGCATTCTGGGAGAAATACGGTACATAACCGATAGTACCCGGCCCGACATCATGTACGCAACGAATAGGCTTTCCCAGCACATGAATGCACCTCAACGTCATCACTGGCAAGCCATGAAAACCCTTCTCAGATACCTAAAAAAACACGCACGCACGGACTCCTCTACTCACCCCCTCCACAGAGACCTAAGCATCTTCTTAGCGCCCATAGCGATGCCGATTTTGCAAACGCGAAAGATAGAAAATCCGTTTCTGGAAAGGTTCACCTTGTGGGTCACACACCCGTATCTTGGGAATCGAGCAAACAAAATGTTGTCGCGCTATCCACGACCGAAGCGAAATATAGCGCAGCCAGAAATGCCACAAGACACACCAAATGGCTTCGGAATCTTCTCCATGCAACCAAAAAGACAGACCTCTACTCAACACTGCAATTTATCGACAACCAATCCGCAATACTTGTCGCATCAAATCAATCACCGACAAAGCGTAAAAAATATATCGAAATCCGCAACCACTACCTCCAACACCATATCGCCCAAGGTTCCGTCAACGTACAACGAGTTTCAACAGAAAACATGTTAGCCGACATATTTACAAAGCCACTGCACAGAGACCGATTCATCGAACTTCGTAACCGTTTGAATATTACCCCCGCTCCCCAAAAATGTGAATCATCACCGGGGACTGTCAATCAGCATATCCATCGTTGCTAATTCACATTTTTTTGAATGACAATCAGCCTTACAGTAGACACTCCACTAGATAAGCACCAGATGAGCGAGCTCATGAAGTAAACGGCTCTGGCTAGAGGTTCTTCCTCACAGTGGCGGTGGCGATTTAGACGGTGCCCGCGGATGCGAATATATCGGTGGGTTTGGGATTTTGGTTTGAATTTTGGTGCGCTTTTTGCAGCCCATGACTTGGCGTGCAGGTATTTGTCGAAGATATGCTCGCACTGACCCAAGTAGGATTATTGGCTGTACAAAGAAATGGGGAGCTCTGATTGGGTGGCCGCAAATGTGCCCTGACGGCCCCATGAAAAGGGGGTGTGAAGTGAGTACCACGGCGCATGGATTGCCCATCGAAGTGAGTCCCTGCACGTTTATTGGTCTACATTCAATCTACTTTGTACGCAAATTACGGCGTGTATTTCGGCCTACGGCCCAACACACAGCCGCCGATCTGCAATGCGAGTGCCACCGCGATGGTTGCTGCTGCCACATCCAGTCCAATTCGGCACTCCATTCAGTGTTGCTCCATGCGTTTGCATCATACCTTTTCCGCTCTTCACATCTCTTCTTCTCCGTTGCTGCAACTTGCATCCCCAACTGCCGTTGCAGTTTTGCCGCACCGCAGACAGCGCATGCTCTCGCTGGTGGCACGCGCTTTACGTTCCACCAGCCGAACGGTGCTTCTTCCTCAACAACTGTTCTGTCAGCACGCTTACGCTAAACGTTCCAGTGGCCAGAGAGTGTGAACGACGGGTATACACGATGGCCACACAACGTTTGGAGGCGTATCTAACAGCTGGCTGGTTGGCAAGTGAGCACAAAGCGCTGATCTTGCTGTGTACCACAAGGAGGATGAACAACAGCTATTTGGAAGCGAATGCACACAAGTTGGCGTAATGATTGCTATGATCTAAGCTGTCCCGCTGTGTTTGCTGTCAACAACTGTGTATATTGGCGCAATGTGTTCCACGCGTGGCCCACAGGTGGTGAGCTTGTACTTGCAGCCACATGGTATACAACAAAAGCTTTTGCTGTACATGTTAACGCGTGTAGCCATGTGGGCATTCGATGAAATGGACAGCTACAGCAACATGAGGAGGTTGCCTTGAAAGCAATGCAATCAAAAGAAACATACAACACAGATGAACCGTTATGTAATGAGTGTAGAATTGTTTATGACATGTTCGGCGCATGCAAAAATATAACGGTGTGCTTCAAATAGTTGATGTTTGAACGGTGTGATCAGCGTTTTGAAAACGGCAAAATCCAACAAAACTGCGCCAACGGAGACACACACAAGCCATCCACCGAGCCCTCACTTGAGCAGCAACACTCACAATCTGTCGCATCAAGCGCCGCCGCGCCCAGCCGCCCGCCCCCTCACGCCAGCGCGTGCACCATCGCGCGGCGCACATCCTCGCGCAGCACCGCGTTCCTAAGCGGGTCGCGCTTCCCGTGCAGGAAGCTGCAGTGCCTGCCGTACCGACACGCGCCGCTGCTCTTGAAGTTGCGCCGCAGCTTGGTCTTGAAGTGCGGATGTAGCTGCACGGGGCGCAACTCTTGGCGCCCGTGCGCAAATTGGCACTTGCGCCCGTACTTGCACGGCTGCTGCTGCGCGAACTGGGGGCAGAGCTCGGTCTTCTTCAGCGGGTTTCGCTCAGCGACCGCGCGGCAGCTGGTAGCTTGGGCGGCGACGATGGGGGCGGGGACGGGGACGGGGACGGCTTTTGCGGCGTGGATAGCGTCGAGGTGGGCAGCGACCGCGCGGCGGCCAGGCGGGATGGCTCGTACGCGCGGGGGTGACGTGAAGCGCGGCACGTGAGGCGCACGTGAGGCGCACGTGCGGCGACGTGCGCTCACCGCCTTTACAGTGGTAGAGCGCTGTCATTTGGTTTCTCATTTGCACTTTATTTCCGCTTTCTCAACCCGCGCAGTATCAAGAACGTACGTAAGCACAACCTCAGCCATACCAAACCTTCTCTACGCCCACATTTCTGAGCAGCACTCAAATTGTACCCGTAGCGCCACACTCAATTTGGTCACCAGTCAACATGATCATGAAGCAAAACAACCTGCAACAAGCCATCCCATCTGCCAAGCAAACAGCAGTACCACCCGCGCGTACAATACTTTAATCTTCCAATACCGTCATCGCCACCAACATGCCCCCCCAAATGTCATGGCTCGCGATTCCAATACGCACCATCAGCACAATCAGTGAGCTTTCTGCTTTTGTCTCTTCCAAGCTTTAACATCACCGTCGTGCTTGCGCTCACATGTCTTAAACCTTCCACATTACCACTGCTTTGTATTTGTGCCACTGGAAGCTACATGACAAAAATAATACAAAACTAAAGAGACAAATATAAATAACATCGTTCTTGTGTTCGGGATTGCACTTTTGCCTCTTCCCTCATGGCAAACAACAAGATTTTGCAAATCTGCACCCACGCCAAAAGTCCACTTGTACCCCCAATTAACGCGGAATTTATTCTCGTTTGCATTAAACATAGTGAGCTGCTGTTGAGAGAAACTGCACTCGCGACGAGACCAACTCTCTCGAGCAAATCAAATAAACGCATTCACCATCATCCGTTTGAAAACGGTGAAAGTGGCGAGCATGAAGCACATCCATTACATTCGTCCTTTGCACATATGGTGGCATCAACCTCTTCACTTTCAGCATCACTGCAGCAATTTAAATCAAACAGAAAGCGATGATTCTTCATCATCTTGCAAATGCACTTGAAGTACTCCACATTCGTTTTAAACAGGTGGTTTTCGCCGTGAAAGAAGTGGCATTGCACGCCGTACGAGCACTTGCCGCTATCCACGAAATTTCGGCAACGCTTTGTTTTTAATTGCGGGTGTATCTGGATCGGCCGCAGCTCGTGAGATCCGTGCGCGTACTGACACTTTAGCCCGTAGCTACAATGACCGTCTTTCTCATATTGTCTGCATATCTTGGTCTTGTACATTAGATTGAGCTTAGAATAAGGCCATCTTCTCGGCACGGAGCTTTCAGCTTGGGGCATAGACGAGCCATTGAGTTGCGTAGTCAGTTCCGATTCAACAATGCCAATAGCACCATCTTCGCTACATTCCTCTGCCGTCTCCATTCCGCGTCGCCCGATAGTAAAGAACACAACTGTCAAATGAATCGAGCAAGGGATCTTGTCCGTCGTTCTGAAAGCACGGACGCTCAAAAGGTTGGCACAAGTTCTATTTTATATTGGCGCTGCTGTGCTCCTAAATGGAGTAGAGTGGAAGGCAGCCCTCCGGCTATAGTAGGCTTCAAAGCGTTGCTACAAATGAGGAATAAAACGTTGCAGTTCTATTTACAGACCAAGATCGTGAATATGAATATGTATACTGAAGCTTGGCTTGAACTGGTGGAGTAGATCGCCACTTGTAGCGAGCATATGACTTTTGGGCCCTAAAATGAACTGTACGGGAGCTGTACGGGAACAATGATTGCAGTTCTAAAACAAGAAATTGCGCTCCTTCTTTCAAGCATCATTCTACACTGCGAAGAGATGTTGTTGTTTTTCACTTTTTCAAAATTATTGTGAAAGTGTGAAAATGAGGAAGAAGGGCGAGGAGGAAGAGCGATAAGCAGAAAGCAGAGTATATTTATTATTGCATACAGTAGCAAATATGCATTATATTTTATATTCTATATCCCATATCGCTCGTGCACTTCCCGCAACTCGTGGAGCAGTCGGGTCAGGATGGCCACAGCCCCGCGAGGCAGCTCCTCTTCGACTACGCGGATGGCGTCGTGCCATCCGCGAAGGTAGGAGCTGGAAGGGCGCCCAGCGGCACTTCCACCACATATGCGACGACGGCGACTAATCCGCCTGGCCGCATCTCGAGGCGGCGGACTTCCACGCCTCGGACTGTGCACGGCAGGGACATATCGCACGAAGCGAACGGAGTCCCCACCAGACGACGAGGCGGCTCGGGGTACCGGCGGCGGCGAGAAGTGCGGGGAGTTTGCGGGCGGCGGCGACAGTAGCGGAGGCGGCGACGGGGGCGGCGGCGGCAGTAACGGCAATGGCAGTCCATGAGGGCTGTCAGGCGAAATGACGACGGGACGCGGAGCACCAGGATGGAAACGTGCCATGGTGTTGGCAACGAAGAAGTCGACCGCATACCACTTCTCCCCGCTACCCCTGAAATACACGTGCAACCGAAGCGTCACCGTGTGAACGCCAACACGAAGTACATCCGTGGACTTCCAACGCAGCATGCACTCAATGCAAAGAGAAGCCCCGGCACCCTCCCCACACTACGAATATCACCTAGACGCCTCCTGAGAATGACCTAACCACCAACTAACTCTACTCTAAGGATATATCCAAGGACGGAGGGAATGTTCTTACGAGTACACTTCATGTACAAATCGTGCACTATCAGTGCAAAGTTTGTGTAATCAGTCGTGTGATGTGAAATGAACCCGGACAACAAGGAAATACACGGAGAAGAGGTGAAATGGCGATGTTCATGGATATAACCCCTTCAAATTCCCGCACCCACTAATGCTATTTTCGGCAGCGAAAACTGCTCGATAGATTCCCTTGAAACTTGCTGTATCGTGTACGTAACGGATGATCTTCCCGAATCAGGTTTCAGATTGAAGTGATTATGAACTCTCGCGGACTTGGAAATTGTGCCAACAAAGCATTATCTTTGCGACAAGTTGTCTGTTACCCGAAGAAACTATTATGTGCCTGCGAGCAACTAGTAAGGCTACACTGGTTACACAATCATGCATGAAAACTGCATCTGGGTTACATCTTGTTACTCATGGTTCACACAAAATTGTACCGTCGATATTCAGCTGGATTCGAAGGTCTCCATCGTCTATATAAGCCATGCCCAACTTCAGATTCTCATCTTCGACCACCACCACCACCACCACCACCACCACCACCACCACCACCACCACCAACACAGGCTCAACAAACCCCCCCTTCTTTCAGAAACGCAATCATTGCTTGTTTCCCTCGTTCCATTGATTTGTTTCCCCCTTTTTTTCTTTCATTCTGCTTGGCCGCGGAGTGGTCCGGCCTTTCCCTTCCACTTTCACCACTTGTCACTTGCATCTGCGAACTGGCTCCCCCTTCGTTCGTCTATAATTGGTCTCCAGATTAATTGTAAGCCTACTAAGTTCGCGCCTGGAGTTTGACGTAGAGCTTTTACCGTATCGTTCGAGTCTCCCTCTGAAGTTTGTTGGGGGACTTCAGCCGTTCGTAGCTATTCACCGACAGGGCGCGAATATTTCGCTTTGTTCGTTATAAGTATCACTGGCACCACCGTGTGCCATCTCAATACTCATAGTTTGGGCTATTCAGCGGCTTACGCTGTTACTCATTGCCTTCATAGGCTGGTACCCCCTGGCATTCTAGTCTTGTTTCTGGGTTGTCACCACCCGCGTCGTTTAGCCAACGTGGCCACAAAAATGACGTCCACATGGTACCCCCAGCAGGGCCTCGTGCCTCGTGAGTCTGTTATGTCTTTCAATGGAACTTCTGTCGATGTAAGGAAGTTCCTCTTCTACTTTGAGAATGTGGCAGCAGCCGGTGTTGATAACGCCGACCGGGCCGACAAGTTGTTGGGTTTCCTTGAAGGAGAAGCCTTTGATTTCTTCTATGATAACTACGCTGTTAATGGTTCACTGTCAGCCGAAGCAAAGGATTTCGCTAAGGTAAAGGCTGCTTTGATTGAGCGCTTCGGAACTGTGGAAGAACCGGCGGAAAGAATTCGTCGAGCAGTGTCAGCCCGTCTGGATTATGGGGACTTGCTGGGTTCATTGAAGAAAATGGACTCGTTCTTCGAACAGGCCGGTTTCAACTCGAAAGAAAAGTTCGGGTTGCTCCGAAATGCCGTCATGGAATATGCAGACCTAGCGCAATTTGTTATCTTCCGTGGAGCAGATGACTATGTCGCGTTGAAGAGCCTGGTTAAGGCTTTTGTTGGAGGAAAGAAAGCCTTGGGGTCATATGGAGCCCTGAGTGTTTTACCACCGGCCAAGAAGATTCTCCAAAGGACAAAGGAAGCCCCTCGAGGTGTCTCAGCCCCTCTTGAAGATAGAGTGGAGAAGCTTGCCGAACAGATGACTCAATTGCATCTATTGGTGAAGAAGACACAAAATACTGGTTGTCCCGAAGCCGAGAAGTTCTGCTCTTATTGTAATCAACCTGGCCATTATGTCAACCGTTGTGAACTAAACCCACATCGGAATACCCGTTGTGGTAACTGTGGCAAAATAGGACACTCATCTGTCACCTGCTGGAAAAGACCACCGATTAATGAGGAGAAGAAGGTGTCCTTTGAAGGCGTGAAATCGGAGTCGAATGCTGAGAAGGCTCTGCAGAAGAAATCAAATCAGCAGAAGCCGAATCAGAATCAAGTCCCAGTCATCATCAATGAATCTTCAGATGATGAAGATCTGGTTGCCGCGACCAAGAGAGATGCAGAAGGTGCCCCACTTCCAAAGCAATCCAGAACTGGTCCCCTTTCCGGCATCTCTCCAATTATGTTCCCCGAAACGCAGTCCACCACCACCAAGGATGTACGTAGGAGTTCTTCAAAAGTCCGAGACGCTAGCTCGAGAAAGACGAAGCCCAAGCATAAGAAGATCAAGATCCAAGAACACATTGGCAAGTACAATGTATACGAAGAGCTAGCGACAGCCCCTTCCGGTATCACCTTCGGACAACTTGCTAGAGGAGATGCGGATGAAGCCAAGAAGAATCTACGCCGTATCCTCTCTGGTAGCCTCTCAGGGAGACGAGTGAGCTTTGCTAGTACTTCGACGCTTCCACCGGCCCTCCGGGTCGTTAATGTGTCGCTGTATGGTACAAAGTCCCAAGCTCTATTAGATTCGGGAGCAGTTCCCAATCTTATGTCAGCTTCGCTTAGTCACAAACTCTCATTGGAACTGAAGCCTTCCAATAGAAGAATCGTTGTTGCAGATGGGACAAAGTCTCTAGTTCGGGGAAGCATCAAGAACGTTCCGGTGGAATTTGGCACCTTACGTATACCACTAAGTTTCTTAGTGGTAGAAAATCCTCCGTTTCATGTTATCATTGGATGCCCCACCTTGGAAGCGATTCAAGCTTGTCTAGATCTTGGAGCTCAAGAAGTCTCTATGTCTTTCAAGGGAAAATCTACAGTGCTTCCTCTCGATCATCACAGGCCTGAAGTAGAGTGCTTTGAGAATCTCTCGGACACGGACAGTGAAGATTTTACTTCCGATTCTGATTTATTTTCAACCGGTAGCGATACTGAAAGCGATTATGAAGATTCTGAAGAATTTCCAAGAAGGAAAGTGGACAGTTTGGAGTATGCTCTTACCTCTGTTGAAGACCGAAGACTTCCGGCACGTGTTGAGCTAGAAAATCCAATATCATCCTCAAGCCTCGCTGAATCGGGCAACGTTGCGAGAAGGCCAATGCAAGACCTCCAAGATGAGATCCAGGAGTTGGCCATCGGGACTGATGAACAAGAACCTCTTCTTCGTCGAACCGAACCAGTTGAAAACCTCGCTAGCTACGAACAAGTAGCAGAACACGCGCTAAGTAGTTCTGAAGATGAGTCAGCCCAGTCGGAGCCTGTTCATGAGCTCATTCTCCCTATCCGAAATGACGTTGTGCTTCTCCGGGCTGAGGAACCGAATGAGCGGCCTGATAACCTAATCTTCAGGGTTTATCGACGTTACCCCCGACTTGCTCCAGGTGATCCAATTCCTCCACATGTGTCTGAGTTGCCTTATGGGAATATGGGTATCCTAGAGTTGGATCCAGAAGGATCCCAGATTGTTCGGTTCGATGAAGGTTGGCCAATCCCCGACAATAGGAATAGTCGCCCCTTGGAAACCCTTCCGCCCCCGCCAAGGGCTGGGGACATCGTCACCTATGCAGCATCAGAAAGCCCTGGCAGCATGAACGAGGAAGGGCCCAATTCATCCTCCTTTCAGGATCCAGAAACCGATACTAGTGTTCAAGAGTATACCGTCAACGCAACTTTGGTGGACGGAAACGGAGAAGAGACTAATGATCAAAGTGCAGCTGGAAATCAGGAAACCGAAGAAACCGTAAATGAAGAAGAAGTCAACATCTCCTCGCCAGAAGAGCTACACATACCTGATTCTCCGCTGTATCGTGATCCTGTTCTAACAATACCGATTAAGGATGAAGTTAAGTTGCTTCCCATGGATAATGAAGGGATGATTAATGACTTTATCGATGTTGGCGTTCAGATCCGATATCCAGTCCCTCTTCCTGCACACCCACCACATCTTGGAGTACACAATATGCCTTTCAATCGTGTAGGAACGTTGGAGGAAGATGATGACGGTCTGTATGTCATTGCATTCGAAGAAGAGGTACCCCAGGATGAGTTTACAGAGCAACCTCCTTTTCCCTGCGATGAAGGTCCGAACATGGTTGAGAACCAACCCGAAGAGATGAATCCAAGACTCATCCCTGAGGAAAGACAAATTTCAACAGAAGAAATTTGTCCAGTAACAGATGTTCAGAATTCAGAACAGAATCCTATCGCGAAAGGAGGACTTGAGTGTACCTTGGACGGTCAAGACATTCCACCCTCAATTGATCGTATGACCATCATCCTTAACAGGCTTTCCCACCTACCAAAAAATGTGCAGACCAAGATTGCGACTTTGCTTACCGATTCAGATGTTATTGCATGGTCCCTTTATGATTTACGACCGGTGGACGTACCTATTATGCATGAGTTCTCGCTGAACACAACCTCTCCAATACACTCGAGGGTCAGAAGATTGCCGCCACGATATAACGAATTCATCAAGAATGAAGTGGATAAGATGTTATCTGCCGGTATCATCAAGCCTTCAATTTCTCCTTGGTCTTTCCCTGTCGTCATCGCAACCAAAAAGGACGGGAAACCAAGATTCTGCGTGGATTACCGCGCTTTGAATCAGGTGATGAAAGCTGATCGCTGGCCTTTACCCAACATCGAACAGATATTCGATGACCTAGGCTCTGCTTCCTTCTTCACGACTCTTGACCTCTTCTCGGGATATTGGCAGATACGAATGGCCCCTCAGTGTAAGGAGATAACCACTTTCGTCTGTCGCCAAGGAACCTTTCAATTTGAAGTAATGCCGTTTGGCCTAATGAATGCCCCATCAACCTTTCAGAGAATGATGGACTCAATCCTCAGCCGATATCCATTTGTTCGAGTGTACGTGGATGACGTTGTGATATTCTCCAATAGTCTTGATGAGCACATGGACCACGTCAAACGGGTCTTAGGAACGATTTCCTCATATGGATTGAAGATTAAGATCACGAAGTGTGATTTTGCTCAATCGCAGATTCATCTTCTTGGGCACATCGTGAATCAAGATGGAGTGTCCGTAGACGTCAGGAAGATCGAAGCAATTCAAGCGGCGCAAGTTCCCACCACTGCTACTGAGTTAAGAAGCTTCCTCGGACTTGCCGGATATTACCGACGCTTCATTTCACATTTTGCTGAAACTGCAGCACCTTTGCATGCTTCCACCTCAGGCTCCGGACGACTGGAGTTCACGTCTGATATGTTGGATGCATTCAACACCTTGAAGAAAAAACTCTCCAGCCCGCCTGTTCTGGCATTTCCAGATTTCGAAAACCCGTTCCGCGTGGAGACAGATGCATCTTCTGTCGCATTAGGAGCGGTGCTCGCCCAAAAGAAATCTGATGGCATGTTCCATCCCATACAATATGCAAGCAAAACCATGACAGCAGCTGAAAGGAAGTACTCTGTGTGTGAACAAGAAGCTCTGGCAGTTATCTTTGCGTTGAAGAAGTTTAGAATGTACTTGCTCGGTTCCCAACCGTTTCAACTAATTACGGATCACCAAGCATTGAAGTATGCTTTCACAAAGAAAGATGTACATGGCAGATTGGCTAGATGGCTAGATTTTCTTGCTGAGTATGAGTTTGAAATCGTATATCGCTCAGGTGATAAGAATAAGGCTGCGGATTATCTCTCTCGATACGGAGCAACAGAAAAAGATTTGGCTCCCGCTCAAGCTGCAGTTGTGATGACCTCTACGACATCAGCGTTCGAAGGATTAGAGCCATATCTCGCTAATATTGGCCGACATCTAAGTCAAATGGACATTGATGAATCAAACCCCAAGGTCAGAGGTGCTATCAAACGAAGTGCGAAGAAGTTTATCGTATGGAACATGCGCCTGTATCGGCAGACATCTTCTGGTTTAAGGTTAGTTCCATTCATGAAGGACAGGCTTCTTATCCTCCGTACATTTCATGATGACATTGGACATTGGGATCCTGCAGCTACTAGAAAGTACATTTCGGATCGATTCTGGTGGCCAAATGTCTACTCGGAAGTCACCGACTACGTGAGAAGCTGCAAGAGTTGTCAGTTCATGGGACCATTTGCCTCTTATCGAGCCGGACAGAGAGCACCACTCACCAATCTGTTCGACACATTTTCGGTAGATTTCGCCGGACCATTGCGCTTTACGAGTCGTGGAAATCGTTTTCTACTAATTGGCGTTGAGCATTTATCAGGATGGCCTTTGGCTTTAGCAAGTAAAAGTGCTACAGCTCGAGATGTCTTGGATTTCATGAAACAGGAGATTGTTTCTCGATTTGGATGCCCAAATACTATTGTATCCGACAATGCCACTTCTTTCTTGGCTGGGACTGTTCAAGAATACATGCGGAGGCATGGTATCATTATGAAGCCTGTTTTAGCATACGCTCCAATGTCAAACGGTCGTGCCGAGAGAATGGTCGGAACGATTAAGAGAGCACTTGCAAAAACCGTACACGATTCAGGATCCGATTGGGATGAAGCTTTGCCCGACGTTCTCTATGGATACCGAACACGGCCACTTCCCGAAGGATACTCACCTTTTCAACTGATGTATGGAATACCTCCTCGTATGCACCCAATGGACCCTTCCTCCTTTATATCGTCAGCCAACCCAGAGCATCGCATTCTTGAGCTGGAGACGGCGGTAACCGGAAGAGCGGCACGAGTGGCGCGTCAACCTAATCGGAAAGATGACAATCGACACAGCCATAGGTTTGCAGTTGGAGACCAGGTCCTCGTCATGCGGGGGGCGGCCTTGAACCCTACAGTGAAGTGGCCACCTCTCATTTCTAAGTTTTATGGTCCGTGTCGGATTGTTAGAGCCAAACACCCGCAATACTATCTAATCTCACCTAATCGACGCATGTCAAGAAGAGGAATTCACGCGAGAAGACTCAAGCTGTATCGTAACCGACCTAAGACCTTGAGAGAAGACTCAACGAAAAATTTCATATCGATACAGGGTGGTCTACCCCCGTTGATTGCCATGCCGATCATCATTGACTATGACGTCTACAATGAAGATGTCAATTACTTGGCATTAGAGGTTGGGGGCAGAAAACTCGAAGAATGGCTCTCTCCGTTAGATTGTGAATTATGGGAAAAGCATCGTATCATTTGGAATTGCTTTCACCTATGCCTAAGCATCCACCATCTATATGGCCAGTACTTCACCCCGCGTGCTCATGTGATGCTAGGACGTCTTGCCAAAAGAGTGCACCCACAGATGTCAAGGCTTAGTGCAGATGAAACAATATTCTTCTTATACCATTACGTCGTTGCAAAGTATGGGTACCTACCAGCCGCCGCAACGCACGAAGAACAAGTCATGGATTATGTGAGACTACTTGGCCGACATGAAGAATTTCTGGTAGACTTTGAACCAGACCCTGATCATCCGGAACCGCTCTACCCCTTCAGATACACAACAGAAGAAGTCTCGAGAAATGGCCCGCTGCATCCCTCATCATGAGTTCTTAACCGTGGTCGCCCAGGCGTTGCGACCGCTGAGAGGGGGAGTGTGTGAAAGTGTGAAAATGAGGAAGAAGGGCGAGGAGGAAGAGCGATAAGCAGAAAGCAGAGTATATTTATTATTGCATACAGTAGCAAATATGCATTATATTTTATATTCTATATCCCATATCGCTCGTGCACTTCCCGCAACTCGTGGAGCAGTCCGGTCAGGATGGCCACAGCCCCGCGAGGCAGCTCCTCTTCGACTACGCGGATGGCGTCGTGCCATCCGCGAAGGTAGGAGCTGGAAGGGCGCCCAGCGGCACTTCCACCACATATGCGACGACGGCGACTAATCCGCCTGGCCGCATCTCGAGGCGGCGGACTTCCACGCCTCGGACTGTGCACGGCAGGGACATATCGCACGAAGCGAACGGAGTCCCCACCAGACGACGAGGCGGCTCGGGGTACCGGCGGCGGCGAGAAGTGCGGGGAGTTTGCGGGCGGCGGCGACAGTAGCGAAGGCGGCGACGGGGGCGGCGGCGGCAGTAACGGCAATGGCAGTCCATGAGGGCTGTCAGGCGAAATGACGACGGGACGCGGAGCACCAGGATGGAAACGTGCCATGGTGTTGGCAACGAAGAAGTCGACCGCATACCACTTCTCCCCGCTACCCCTGAAATACACGTGCAACCGAAGCGTCACCGTGTGAACGCCAACACGAAGTACATCCGTGGACTTCCAACGCAGCATGCACTCAATGCAAAGAGAAGCCCCGGCACCCTCCCCACACTACGAATATCACCTAGACGCCTCCTGAGAATGACCTAACCACCAACTAACTCTACTCTAAGGATATATCCAAGGACGGAGGGAATGTTCTTACGAGTACACTTCATGTACAAATCGTGCACTATCAGTGCAAAGTTTGTGTAATCAGTCGTGTGATGTGAAATGAACCCGGACAACAAGGAAATACACGGAGAAGAGGTGAAATGGCGATGTTCATGGATATAACCCCTTCAAATTCCCGCACCCACTAATGCTATTTTCGGCAGCGAAAACTGCTCGATAGATTCCCTTGAAACTTGCTGTATCGTGTACGTAACGGATGATCTTCCCGAATCAGGTTTCAGATTGAAGTGATTATGAACTCTCGCGGACTTGGAAATTGTGCCAACAAAGCATTATCTTTGCGACAAGTTGTCTGTGACCCGAAGAAACTATTATGTGGCTGCGAGCAACTAGTAAGGCTACACTGGTTACACAATCATGCATGAAAACTGCATCTGGGTTACATCTTGTTACTCATGGTTCACACAAAATTGTACCGTCGATATTCAGCTGGATTCGAAGGTCTCCATCGTCTATATAAGCCATGCCCAACTTCAGATTCTCATCTTCGACCACCACCACCACCACCACCACCACCACCACCACCACCACCACCACCACCACCACCACCACCAACACAGGCTCAACAAACCCCCCCTTCTTTCAGAAACGCAATCATTGCTTGTTTCCCTCGTTCCATTGATTTGTTTCCCCCTTTTTTTCTTTCATTCTGCTTGGCCGCGGAGTGGTCCGGCCTTTCTCTTCCACTTTCACCACTTGTCACTTGCATCTGCGAACTGGCTCCCCCTTCGTTCGTCTATAATTGGTCTCCAGATTAATTGTAAGCCTACTAAGTTCGCGCCTGGAGTTTGACGTAGAGCTTTTACCGTATCGTTCGAGTCTCCCTCTGAAGTTTGTTGGGGACTTCAGCCGTTCGTAGCTATTCACCGACAGGGCGCGAATATTTCGCTTTGTTCGTTATAAGTATCACTGGCACCACCGTGTGCCATCTCAATACTCATAGTTTGGGCTATTCAGCGGCTTACGCTGTTACTCATTGCCTTCATAGGCTGGTACCCCCCTGGCATTCTAGTCTTGTTCTGGGTTGTCACCACCCGCGTCGTTTAGCCAACGTGGCCACAAAAATGACGTCCACAATTATGTCAAAGTTATATAAGGTATGCGTCGCGAGCCGGCTTGCAAACTTGTTCCACTCGATCTTGTTGTTTCATTTTACAGATTGAGTTGGTTTACAAGAAGATAAACCGTAAATAGATTTGTTCACTCTGTAGACAAATTTACATAGTACTGACAATCTGTTCGGTGCTTGAGCATCATTGTAGTCTATTTGTGCGCCAATTGATACACTGGGTCAAACTCAGCTTTTAAACCTGTGCTGGTCTTAACTATGGCCTAAGACCTCACTAGATACTCTACAGTTATTGTACAAGTCAATCTATATTTTTTGTTTTATGATATATTTGTACTATTGCTGTGAAATAATATTAGATTGTTTTTGAATATGGCGATTGCGTGTTGCTCCCTCGATAATCTTTTTATGTCTCGAAAAAGTGTAATGTGATACAATGTATAGGTACAAAATAGGTACAGAATTGTTACATTGGTACAGAGCCCAAACTAGAAACGTCGAGGAGGCAAGCAAATTATGTTGTTTTGTTTAACGGAAAGACGCTCGCTAGTCGTAAGTGTATCTTCAAACACTTTTATAAAACATGGCCTTATACAGATATATATTTTTAGTTTACCTCTTTTAGCCCGATGCTCTCTATTTTCTAGGAGTGAAAAACTAAAAAAAAACATTACAAGTTAAACGCCAATTAGTTGGATATTTGGTAATAGGAACAACCTTTACGGCGAATGGTGTGAAAGAAAATGCCATCATTATAAATACGTTTGGCTACCGTTGGGTACAACTGGCGATAAAGCGCAACGATTTGGAAAAAGACGATAGAATGAAAAATATTTGACAAATAAGATTGAAACGTGTACAATTGGGTTTTGATCCGATGTGACATAGTCGCCGTTTTGAATATACGCACAGCTTTGATTGGATAGATATGTACAAGTTTTATTCTTAAAGTGAGGGTTTGGGTGGAGATATTACAGTATCTATGTGTGTAAAGCAGGGAGAGCGCTAATTGATTGGAAAGAGCGGAACACGTGACCTTCATTATATTGCTGTGCTCCAATCGCTTGGCTTCAATGGCGGTGCGCACATGCGCCACAGCACGTCCAAGTCCAACTGCGTGCAGCGCCGCGGCGCCGTCAACTGATTGCTTGAATGGATGCACTGGTTGCTGGTGGCCAGCGTGAGCACCAGAAAGTTGGGCACCACGTGCAGCTGCACGCGCGGCAGCAGCTGCGACAGCGTGCTTGCCATGCGCTGCGCTGCGCCAGCGGCGCGCGGTTGGGGATGCTCGCCAGCGACAGCCGCTCCTTGAAGCCGAACAGCTTGATCAGGCGCCCGTACTGCAGCGTGCGGCAGTTGAACGGCAGCTTCTCCAGCCCGAACAGCGTCACGTCGGCTCGCCCGTCGCGCAGCCGCAGGATGTCGGGCGCCATCCACTGGAAGCCGCCCTGCGCGGGAAGCGCGCCCACCCACGCGCCGGCCGTCACGTGCGGCGCGATCAGCCGCAGCATGGGCGGCATGGCGAACGTGGGCAGCGGCAGTAGCACCAGTCGCGCGTCGCGCAGCGCGTGCGCCGCGTCCGCCGTGATGAGCGTGGGCATGCCGCGCTCCACAAGCCCGTCCGGCTGCTGCACGCCGATGCCGCCCGCCTCGCGCGCCGCCGCCGACAGACGCGCGCTCTCGTCGCCAAACAGCGCCAGTAGTGACACGCGCGGCGCATCGCGCCGCGTCGCGTGCGCGTGCGATAGCAGCGCGGCCAGGACCTGCGCCGCGTTGCCGCCGCCCACCACGCAGATGTGCGTAATGTCTGAGGCGTGGCACATGCTGCTGCGCATCATGGTGCGCGCCGACAACCGCCGGTGGCCACCAACGGCGGTGGCGCCGATAAACGAATACGCGCCCGGCGGCATGAAGCAACTGCGCGTGCGGGGCGCCATGAGCGCGCCGCGCGCCCACGCGCGGAGAGGCGGCGACGATGACGGCCGCGCCGCGCACGGGCCGCGCTGACGGCGCGCCGCGGCCGGCGCCGCGCTGACGATGAAGGGCATGGGCGGGGGTTGCGCGCGCGGCGCGGCGCGGCGCGCGCGTTGCGTGGCGTGTGGTGGCGGTCACACCGGGCCGCGGCGGCGACGGTGTGGTGGTGGTGGTGGTGGTGGTGGTGGTGGTGGTGGTGGTGGTGGTTGTTGTTGTTGTTGTTGTTGTTGTGGCGTGAGTGGCCGGAGGCGGGCGCCCATTTGTATGCGCGCCGGGCGGCGGTGGCCACCCCCAAGTGAGGAGTCGTCGCGCCGCCGCTGCTTGCAGCGGTAGGGTCTCGAGCGGCGCGCGCCGCGCCGCTTTGTGGACGACAAAGGTTGCGCGCAGCACGCCCAATAGAAAGGGCAGATATGTGTGTGGCACACTGTGTGCCACGCGCGCTCGCTGCACCCGTATGCCTGCGTGTGCACGTGGGCACAATGGCCACGTGTGCTTGGTTGCGCAGCTCAGATGCGCTGGGCAAGGGCGCTGCCACGCTGTACACGCAACAGTATCCAGTCGGCTTACAGTTGGCTTGATCATGCGCTGTCAGCAATTGCAACCGCCTGCACCAGCGGTAACACGTGCTCATTTGACATTTTCGTTTTGCTCGATCTCCTGGTGTTTATCGGTACGAAACTACAAGGCGCTTGTTGTTGCTGTCAAGTTGTTTTGGTCATCCAAGCTGCAACTGTTCTCTCAACTGTTGTGGCTGCCGCAGTTTTGAAAACGGCAGTTCTGTTTTTCAACAACGACGCCCACAATGTTGTATTCAAAATGGAGAGGCCACGCGGCTCCACGCCTTGTTCGATTTGTTATTAAATGCTGCTCTGCAGACAAAGCAGCATGTGCAGTACACCCAAGTAGTGAGTCGTTAGCGTGTTTGCTCGTAAAATCACTTTGCAAAGTAGATTCACATTTGGTTATTCAAAGCTTTGCAATTGCTGCCTTTTATTAACTTGTGTCATTGCTATTCATTCAAGTGCAAATGAATACGAAATAAGCGCTCTAAACGAACCGCATCACAAAATGCCCACATCCACCTGCCAACACTCATTAAATTGGTTTTGCATATGCTACGCATGCAACACATGACTGAATGCATCGCCAGCTGCATACAACACAATAATAGTTGCTTACTTCCTCGGCCTTCTTTCCTTCTCCTCTCTAAATCGCCATGCCCGCCTCGGACGGCGCTCATCACGCCTCGGACGGCGCTCATCACGCCTCGGACGGCGCTGCCTTTCCATCACAAACGGCAAATGAAACATGTGCTCCACGCGTTGGGCGAAGGACGTATCTTGTGATGCCATGAGTTTGGTGGGTTGCACCGGCAGTGTGTTGTCCGTTTGTTTCTCGTCCGAAGCGAATGGAGCGGCATATGAAGCGACCACGAAAAGACAAAAGCCCAAAATGAACGGAGTTAGAGCCAAGTTCATGGTGGTAGAATGAAGGCTGTTCGCACGGAGATGGCACACAAAGTGAGCGCGGTCTCATGGAAGCGAGTAGTGTTTATATAGTGCTTTGGGTGGAGTGAGTTGCAATTTTTGTTGCGGAGCAGATATATGCTTTGTCGCCTGCTTCTCAGCGCAACATGGTTGTTGCTTCCTCTGCAGTGAGCCAAGATATCGATATAATATAACTTTACAGGGTATGGATATGCCAAGGGCTCACTCCAGAGGAACCAACCGCGTAGTATCGTACGTACCACACAACGCAAGCATGACAACTCCCACCAATGCATTGTAAATCTGTAGCGCTCGGGTGAGGGGGGGCAGCGGAGGACCGTGACGGGCGCATGGCTGACCGCCTGCAATAGAACGCTGTTCACAGCAAATTGTATGACGATATTTCCTAAAAATCGTTGTATAGCAACCACACTGGGGAGGCGGTTTGCCCTATATCAGACTCACGCCGAGTGACTGTGATATAGGCAAGCCGCCTCCGATAAGCGATTTATATCCACCAACTCGTGGTTATAAGTTTTATACCTTATCTTCACTCGTTTGTCGAGATAACTCATTCTCATCCTGCTTTACAATCTCACTCCACTTAAAGCTCAAAGCTTGCAGCTTGTTGGCAACGTCACGGCAGAGCAAACGCGTTTATTGGTTCAGTTAGAGTATACATCGCTACAATTATTCTCATCGCTGTCATGGAGAAAAAGAGGAACAAGCAACCCAATATTGCACCGATGCGCCCGAGTCGGCCGAGCGAACCGGACAACAATTGAAGTCGCTATTATATATATTGTACACACCACTGTTGTGCCTTCACATACGTACAGCTTTTTGGGCAATAGATAAAGTTTAAGACCGAAACACAAATCCATCGCTGTCCATTTCGTGGTCCTCAGAACTCGAGCGCCGCCAGCAGCATTGTTTCAAGCACTTGCTTGCCATCCATTTCACCCTTTCATACTTGGAATGCAGCTTTTCTCTGTGCACAAATTTGCAATACATAACTTGGCCTCCCAATTGTCGCATCCCCTACCAAACTTGCAAACTTGCCCACCCAACTCAAGTTGACACTCTTCAGCACCTGCATATTTGTCCGATTGGTATCTAGTCCAAGTTAGTGATGTCGGCAGCACCTTCATCGCTTTGGTTACTGTCATGGTTCTTCATCGTTGCTAGCGCCCAATTCGATGATTCACAACTTCCTGTGACATACGAAGATGTAAACGTGATTCTCCAGGAATTGCACGAGCGCTGGCCTCCTCTTTCAACGCCTCCTCCTTCGAACATTCCCGGTCTCACCGCCGATTTATGTCATGGTTCAGCTGAATGCGTTGAACCTCGCGTATGCTTCAGCTGTGCATCCCCTCCTTGTCAATGTTTCAAAGCACCGCGCTACGCGAACTATAGCTGCCAATCTTCGATGGAATGTGACGAAGGAGAGCATTGTGAATGGGATGCTTCAGTTGGAATGACATCTGGCATTTGTACCTCTTCAAAGTACTATCAAGGACGGAACAGATCAATCCTAAGCCAGCAATTTGACTCAGTACCGCCGCTACTGGGGTTTGGATTATCGGGAGACCGATGTTTCTCGCACCAGCACTGCCATGGAACTCGAAGTTGTCTATCCGAATCAATATTCGAAGCCGAGGTGTTCAAAATAACCCCCTGCGAATCCTCTTCTTTCCCTTGCGTTTGTACTCCTCTCAACTTTGCCCTTTGCTCAAACTCCTCCAGCTGTTCTCATGGTGAAATATGTGCCTCAGTGATGTTTTATGTACCGGTAACATTCTCTTACCGTTCTATGGAATCGGAGCGGGAGGCAGTCCTTGAGCCCATTTGCATATCATCGAACCTTTCTGGACATGCGGCTGTATTTTCTGTCTCGAATAACTCTTCTGTTTTGGAGTTTGCACATATGCAAACTGCAACACTTCAAGCGCCAAGCGCAGAGCACAACAATGTACCGCAAACGTTTCAGCCCGTATATGGAGATACTGCACCTTTCAGAGTACCTTCTTTAACGTTTTTTAATTCATTCTCGACAAATGAGCTCGCAAACGAGTTTATTGTTGGGATTCTGTCTTTAATTATTGTGTCACAACTACATAATATCGTGGAAAGTTTGATTCAAACTTCTTCTCGAATTGATCACAACACGTACTCCTCGTACATCACATTTTCCAGACTCAACTCCTTTCGTTTTGTTTCTCGTCTTTTTACCACGCGTGAACCATTTACAGAATCTGTACCGATCGCATCAAGTCGATGCACACGTCAAATTAGGTGTAAGCTGCTTTTTGGGCCTCTGTTTGCCCTCATCTTTCTATATGTGGTCGAGCTCGCCACCATTTTGGCAGGTACAAGTGTTCGCTCCGAGTATTATGCCGATCACAACTTTGATACCGTTGTGGCGCCAGTGCATGGCCCGCCCCGAGAACCTGTACAAGACCATTCTGACCCGTACTGTGATGACTTTTTCGTATCCACCCGTGGGCTTTTCGAGTCTGGCAAAGTGTTGAAGTGTGTGAAACCTTTTCCAAAAGAGCCTGATGCAGCCCTGCGCGACATTATTCGGGTGTCGGTGTTCTATGGCACTGGGGAGACAGTGTTTGAAATATATTCTCTAAATGGAACGTACTCGGCTGTGGAGTTGTCAACGTCTTTGCGTTCAAAGAGCGGACTGAACATGAAAACAATGCCATTTCGACCAGATCTTATGCGTCGACAAGAACGCACCTTGTTTCTAAACAACGTGTTGAATGGAATTAGGCGCAGACTTGGCTATGACGTCATAGACGTAAGAAGTGCAGTGTGGTCAACACTGCAGCATATTGGCACATCAGGAACACTAGAAAGTATAGAGTTTGCTTATCGTCCCAACTGGAATGAAAGTGCCGAGACCATTACGAACGCAGTCACATCCGGCCTCCGAGATTTGGACCTTGTGCTCAACTCCAGCGGTCAGCCATGGATCTACACAAGACCATATACTTTTGAACAGCAAAACGCCTTAATGGCAATCGTGAAGCCGTACCGAATTTCTCACGGATGGCTTCTGCTTTGCGCTATACTCGTCAGCGTGATACACATTGTGACAAATTCGTTCGCAACGCATTTTACGGAAGTTGCTTACATTGCAATGAAGGAATTAATGGCAGATGACTGCGTGCTTGGACCGCTCGCAGAAAGCAAGTCGGAAGCGATAGACGTTGACCTGAGAAGCTTACAAAGTTTCGGAACGAATAATAACAACAGTTAGCATAATAATAAAGCATTATGAAAAACACAGACATAATCATGAAGACGGTGCGAACATAGAGCCCATGAACAATTAGATGTTGAAGTGACTAAGCTTCTATTTTTTGCAATCCTAGCCACACGACGTAGTAATTCTTACGTACATTACATGCCAAAAACATTGGGTGCAATCTTCAACCTGAAATTTTGGTATTTTTCGTTAAAATTATGCACTTTTTGGTCTGTTCAAGGTAAAGGGCCGGCCCCTGGACAAATCACATAATATGTCACGGGGCACAGGTGTGTCTCCTTGCGAACGTGTACACGGAAGCCACGTCCGCATGGCTGGCCAGTTCATAGACGGTGACCAAGGGTGGCACCACGTTGCACACGCACAAAGATCAGTCGGCGGGACGCTTGTCTCACAGGTGGCTTCAAGCATCTCATCGTGCGCACTCTCAGCACGAAGAGTTTGTTGCCGCTGAGCGCGTGATGTGAGAGAGGAACAAAACGCGATCGACGGCGGCGACGCAGCGGACCAACGGCGACGCGGTGGCAGATCCAGCGAAGCTAAGTAGCTCCGCTGAGCGCAAAGTAGATCATCCTTCCGCTCACTCTCGTTCAAATAAATTCACTTACAACATCCATACTTTTCCTTCAACAAGCGAGCTTCACTACCTTCGTAGATACTGCAGAAAACAACTCCATCGAGCCTTTGGGAACGTTGCCCCGTCAAACTCGAATATTTCAATGCGTGAGTGATGGCGAGGAAACGCTGCAGTTGCTGTGCGATGCAAGATCGCGGAAAGAATGGTCGAGAATACTTTATCTGTAAGTGCTAGCATAGTTCAGAGCAAATCCATATTGAGCAATCGCGCCTTTCTCAAGTCGTTTTGATCGGTGTCAGTGGCGCGTACACACAGACCAGTAATACAAATTCCATCGATAATCGCCTCCCCGTTCTCGTCTCGTTATTGTACAATCCATCTATATTTCTTTGGTTCATCGCAAAGCTCCTACAGGCAGGAAAACTGGCAATTAGCCCAATTTGCAAAACCAGTATTGGGAAATTCAGCTAGAAAAGTAGCGTTGACAGTAGCTTTACTGTTCTGGAGATCTACCAGAAGTGCTGGTACATTAGACTTCTGGAACTCGGGGGAATTTAGTGTCTTTTGGACAATACCAGGGATTCAAAACGTAAGAAAAGTATTTTAACATCTAATGTTCAAGCACTTCACGATCCTGCAGCAAGTTGTAAACTAAAAGTAGAAAAGCACTGTCGTTTGTTACGCTCAACGGCTGCAGTGAAAACGTTTATGACAAAGGAACCAACGGTTTTGTGGCAGTTTTGCAATATCTCTACCGTAGAGATATGTTCTTTCGCAATGGAGATGGCACAAATGAGGTGCGTTCTTTGTAATTTCAGAACGGCTGTTTCTCGTCGTCTGTCCCCACTGCACAATAGAACAAGACTAAATGTAGTCTCAATGGGTACGGGTGGGAGGGAAATCGAAAAAACCACTAAGAAGGTCGGTAAGGGAAGCTGCGGAGGGGTACGGACCAAGAACGGCTGCGGTGAAAGGCTGAAGAGTGGCGATGGCGAGCATGAGGAGTTGTGAGCGCGCCTTCAAGCAATCGCAGCTTTGTACCGCACAGATCTTGGAGATCAGCCACATACAGTTCATAGGTGGCAGTAAACATGCCGACATGATACACGTGGTATGGTCTTGCTCCCGTTCCTCGCTCCAACAATTTGTAAATTTGAGATTTTAACTGTAATCTGTAAGCACTGTAACCTCAGGTTACAGTGTAGGTTCAAAATAATTCAATAAATTCAATATAGCACTTTTCCCTTGTCTATCTTTTAGCACAAACTTTCGGGCGTATATGTTGAGTGATGTGATGCAATTTCTTGAATTTTTCAATGCTTTACAATTGCTACACCAACGGCGTTGGTACCGTGTACATTTTCAGGGATAATACACCACCCTAAGGGCATCTCCACCCAGAGCACTCTATAACGGCAAAACGCTATAATGCGTGCAAACGTGGGCGTGTTTAATTGGCAGGCAGTATAACAGCTTACCGGCATACCGTCAAAGTAATGGTCATCTCCACCGGCGGTTTTGCGTCGCAAAGATGCCGCTAGTGGTCGCCACAAACACTGGCAACATGGAAGCATCCGTTTTGGACGATACTCTGCCATTTGCAAGCATAGCCGCATCATTTACTACACTGCTTGTAGCGGCTCTTAGTGTTCGTAGGAGGATAAAAAAACGCCGCTTATCGAAAAGAAAGCATGGTGGCTCAGAAGTTGGGAAAGCTCCAAACCCTGATATTGGCCGCCAATGTGCAGCAAGATATATTGAAGATGCCTACTATACCCCAAGCACGTTAATTAACCCTTCCACTGGACTATTAGGCCATATATTTACCGAAAAGGAATTTGAAAGAAGATTCCGGATGCCACGGTCTGTATACGATAGAGTATATGCTGGAATTGTTGAATCCGATATATATTTCTCTGAACGCAAAGATTGTTGCGGCCAAAAATCGGCTACTACCCATCAAAAACTAATTGCCGCTCTCCGGCAACTGAGCTCAGGCATTGGAGCGGATGCTTTATGTGAGTTCACAAGATTATCAGAATCTACAAATCATGAATGTCGAAAGCGTTTTGTGCGCGCCGTTTGCGACAAATTTGGTGGCGAATACTTGAGAAGGCCAAACGAATCTGATATAAAGACCATAATGGAAAGGCACGCAAAGCTTGGATTTCCTGGGGCATTGGGATCTCTTGATTGCTCCGGTTGGAAGTTGCACCGCGGTTCAGTCGCGGAGCAACGACGAAACATCGGTAAATCAGGAGATCCCGAACTGCGTCTGGAAACTGTCTGTGATGACCGTTTGTGGATCTGGCATTTGAAGTTTGGCTTCCCTGGTGCCATGAACGACCTTAACATTCTCCACTGTTCCCCCCTTTTTACTGACGTACGTAGTGGCGCATGGCCTTCTTATAAGCCAGAATTTAACATGGATGGGCATCTAATTGATTGGTTTTATTGGGTAGTGGATGGCATATATCCCCCCTTTCGAATCTTTCTGAAAACAATACCGTACCCATCAACGAAGAGGGAAAAAACATTTACGAAAGCTCAGGAAGCCTTTCGAAAGTCTGTCGAACGTGTGTATGCAGTGCTTTTCAGTCGTTGGAACATTCTTGCGAACCCGTCTCGCTTATGGTACACGGAGGACATGCAAAACATTATTACAGCTTGTACAATACTTCATAATATGATTGTCGAAGCCAGAGACATCGACGGGCATATGGGTACAGTTAACATTGTCAGTATTGACCCTGATGCTGCAGTGGTTCCCATGAGATCCTTTTATGCTCCTCTTGAGACATATGAAAGTTCAGACTTTTATCGCTTTCATACTGACAGTACTGAAGATGAAAATGACCACCAACTACTAACTAACGCGCTGGCTGACGCAATATGGGGTAGGTTTGGAAAAGGTGAGCTCGATGAATACCTAGAGGATCATGGAAGTGGCAACATTTCTCTTTGATAATCACTGTTTGCTGTAGAGCGTTCCGTGTTCCTTCCGCCTTGGTTTTCATCATGTTGTTCTTGAAGCAGTTTACGGAGTCTCTTTTTCTTTAGTGCGCTTCTGTACTGCTTGCTTTCCTCATCGTCATCATTAAACAGTACTCGCACTGCTTCCAGTTCGTCGGCTTCTTTACGCAGATCATAGTCTCTGTCGCATTGCTCTTTATTGATAACTGCGCGCGAGTTCGCTGCTTTAAGCGAAGCGCTACTAGCTTCGGTGAACCCCTTTGTCCAAGAATCCAACGCAGACTGCAGTGCCACATCTTCCTTTGCTGCTTCCTTCTTAGCTTTCTTTGCGCTCTTGGCCGCCTTGACACCCATAGGCCGTTTACGTTGTGCCGCTTTTCCAGATGCATCCTCCCTCTCTTCACCGCTTTTTATGGCTTTACCCGCGTCCTGAGCTCCATCATCGGCTCCTCCGCTTGCTCCTGCGATATCTGGATCACACTGCTCGCTCTGGTTGTGTTCTAGTGGAACAGGATCAAGCTCCGTCGTGTGCTTGTTCAACCAATCGAATGTCTTTGGGAAGGGAAACCGTTTCCCAATTATGTAGTTCGGATTGCGAAAGACATCATAGAAATGTGACACCTTGATAACCTTATTGTAGAGCCCTACTGCGCATCGCATTTTGTCAGACTCCGAGGGATTGCCAGTAAATCGATGAGCCTCGACGAGTCGCAAGCATCCTCGTAATTTCCGACATATAGCCAAGCTCTTCTGGCCTTGCTCCGCAACGCTGCGACCCGACCTGCTTCTCCACACGTCAATTTTCTCCCTATCGCTTAGTTCAGAATATGTACTGCTCAACACGCTCAGCAAGCGATCAAACTCAAGTTTTAACTGCGAGTGCCAGTGCACTCTCTTGTGCTTTGACCCATTAATTGAAGCGTCTGGTAGTCTCACAGTTGCCTTCACAGCACCCAACGTATCCAAGTCACGCCATTGTGGCTGTTTGCCGCGGCTACCTCTTTTCTGTGGCTGTGGTAGCAACCGTTTCTGAATCCCCGTAGAACTCTGCGGCGCTCCTGCGGATGTTTGTTGCCGCTTTTCAGTGGATGCGCTCTCAGCATCTGGCTGCACGGACTCCTGAAAAGCATGATCTGCAACAGACGGTTCTTGTTGACAACTGTTCGGTGTGGCTGACATACTCTCAGGTGGCACGGCGGTACGACGGCGGAGAGGTGGTCTCAGAAAGGCAGATTCCCTGTGGCGCGGTGGCGTGCCTCGCAGTGGCTCACCGGCTTTGGAGCGATTCCGTTGTGCGGGGGGGCAGCAGTGGTGAAGGAATGGCGCTAGAATGCAAATCACTTGCAATCACGTGGTTAGGTTGGGATCTCGCGGCTGCCGCTGGAAACTTTCCAATCGGTGCTGTGGTATGCGCTCAGCGCACCTGCGTGTTTGTAAAATACGTCTGTTCCCTAGCAAACGGGAAGAGTTGCAACGCAACAGAAACGACGCGGTGGAAGTCAAGCGACGTGACGGAGCAGAACGGATGCAAAAATGGGTGGCGTCACTGTGCTGCAGAGAAGGAGCGGGTGATTCTGGGGTGAAGCAGAGCGTTCGCTTCTTGGACAACAGCAGAGCCAAGGAGAATTATTTCAGTGGTGCGCGGAGACTGCCCAAGAGCAAAATAACTGAGGTAAGTTGGGGTCGGCGAGGGCAAGGTAAGTGATTCCTGTCGCCCAATGGCAATGACGCAGCACGCAAGATGGCTCTCACAGAACAAACGCCGTAGGGTGGTGTCGAAGGCTCGTTGTTGGAGTTAAGATTGTGCGATGGTCTGAGTTAGAAAGAGCGCGTTACCACAAGCGTAGTCTGGCTGTATGAGAACACTTTGGCAAATCAGAGATGGCCATACGCCGCAGAAACCATGTGATTTTGCGATAGATTGGTACGGCGCAAACGGTGAGTTATTGCGGTAGATAAATAGCTGCTTGGAGCAGATAAGGAGCCGTGACAGATTTGTCCGGTCTGGGGGATGGATAGCGGCGCGCTAGTTTTGGAGTGGCGCGGCGAAGGCGGAAAGTGCACTGGGTTGTATTGTGGGGCGTGGCAGGTGCGGTGTTGTAGTGCGGGAGTACCTGCGGAAGAGATGCGGCGCGTGGGCGTGGGAGCTTTGCAAGTGGTGGGGTGAAGATAATGGAGGGCAAGTGTCAAGGACAGAAGCAAAGAATTGAACTTCTGTCATGGCAACAAGCCATTGGCTCGAAAGTGTATCCTGTTATCGCCAGAACTCTCGCTAAAATTGAATTTTTAGCGAGAGTTTTGGGGGTCCGAAAGCGTTTGTCGTTGTCGTTACCGTTTGC
Organism: Gracilaria gracilis; assembly: GCA_030374805.1. Classification (NCBI taxonomy): domain Eukaryota; phylum Rhodophyta; class Florideophyceae; order Gracilariales; family Gracilariaceae; genus Gracilaria; species Gracilaria gracilis. The sequence goes on along the minus strand of JARGSG010000118.1, from coordinate 15,298 downwards.
CAACGCCCGGTGGAGAAGCGAAATGCTCATGGCCGCCAAAATCTCCGACATAAATTGTCGTTTTACTGTTTTGCAGGGACGGGTGGAGATGCCCTAAAGCACCGAATGCTATCGGAACCTGAAGAAGAAATGCGGTTAGTAAAACTCAAGAATGATGCGAGTAGAGCCTAATTTGCTGTTTTTGTAAACCATTTAGTTTGCAATAAAACATTATTTTGGTACACCTTTAACACTCATCTGAAGTACAGCTTGCAAAAACAAAATTATTGGTGTCAAAGTCGACAACACTGTCATCATTAAAAATGAAACTGAGAACAATATTGTCAATTGTGGCAAAGCATCAAAAGTCCCTTGTAAAAATGGTCTTAATATATGACCAATGCATCCCCAATATAATAGCCACAGCGCACATTAAGTGATTGTGAGCTGTATGTAGTGCAGCAAGATATCATTATTTTTGATTTTTGTTCTGCTTTTACTCTTGGTTTTGGTGCTTAGGGTGTGTCTAAAGTGATGCCCACTGTTATTAGGGCTTTTCAAAGTACAATTTGCAAAGAAAACCTGCAAAGCTCCTAGACAATGTGCGTTTATTGATACAAAACTAATTCTGCGTTATTTGCTTGCCCAAACGCCAACTATTTACATTTTTTGAAAACAAACTGTGATAATTATCAGTTCTAAGTTCTGACAACTACAAAAAGACGATAAATCTGTAATCATTTAGAATTATTAAACCTATTAGTTGCAATACTTACTTAAAATAATAGGTATGTCAATAGTGTATTTACTCTAAGGCTATAACTTTTGATTTGGGAGCATTTTTGCTCTTTATGGAAATTTTTTGGATGCCTTTTACGATATGTCCCGTAACGAGCTGCGTGCAAGTTCTCTTTGGCTTCAAATCTATTTTATTGGTAGGGTAGTGATCTTATTCACGGTACGACTTTAGAGAGTAAGAAAAATGCACCATGTGACAACGCGCATATTTTTATGTCAAAATCTATAAAAAAAGTTAAATTTTAAACTACTGTCTTCTTCCTATATACATTATAAACAGTAAGATGAAACAACAGTGCCAAAATTATAGCACAAGACCATTTTAGCACATAACGGTAGTTTTTAATAGTTTTTGGAGAACTAAGTTCAGCAAGTCTTGCTGTGCTTTGGATAAAAGTAGCCGGTTTGCCCGATTGTTTCTTTAGAAGGAGCTTTGCGCTGACAACACAAAAATCATTTTTGCTCCTCGCTTTTCTCGCGACCTTTTCATATTTTTTGTGAATTTGTCCTCGTAATTTGACCCATATACAAAACCAAACAGTACAAAACCACAAATGAGACGTTTTGATTAGGATCAAAGATGAATACGGAACTGTCATTGACTTTTCATGTCTTTGTTCCATACGAGACAAGAGCTGCACATTACGCACCCACGAAAGCCTTTAATAAACTCTTTCGTTCCTAGATAGGTGCTCCATTTGTAATTACATAAACTATAGCACGGATACAACTTTAGTTGCTAGTACACAAATGCTAAACTCCCCAAAACAACTACAAAATACTCGTGCATTCGCCACAGAATTGCCAAAACTCACGGAAAATAGGCTTGAAGTTTTTTCAAGAAACTGAAAAAGCTTGTCAAGAAGATATCCGTTAATTTTCAGTAAACAAGTACGATGATTAGAATAAAGACACACTTATAGAACACCCAGTTTTTAATACTTTCTACGAAGCTGTAGAACTTGGGGTTATAAACATGATGAAATTCACCTGAAATGAGCTCGAGGATCTTTTTAAGAGATCAGAGAGGTTTAGGTCTTCCGCTTGGAAGAAAAGTGGTAGAAATGAATCGCCCATCTTCTGTTTCAACATTTTATTTAACACTTTGAATGGTTGAAAAGTCGGAGGAACATGGGACTCCCTCGCGCGTTTATTTCGAATAAAGACAGGAACCTTTCACAGATCTCGGAATACTTCTGGCAGGTTTTCTGAAACAGACTTTATTGTACACTAAGTCATGGGAATTGGCAAATTCTTTAAAAATTTACATGTAACGGAAAAGAATAAGTTTTTTAAACCTTTCAGTATTGTCAGTGTGCAACTGATGTTTCATCCTTGCCCTTAAATTGACCACAGTGTTCAAAGGAAGGGGGCCAAAAATTCAAAGCACAAACTTTACGGACAAAATGTGGAAGTGTGAGCGTTATCGTGTAGATTGGATCTAACCAGAATCCGTAGCAGTAAAGGAAAACCTCGAATTTCATAAAGAGGCATAGACAAAAACTAAGAAGGAGAAGGTTTTGAACGTTAGTGATGGGCGGTCATCATGGACAAGGGCTACGTTGGAATGAAGAGGAATATCGGATTTATTGTTTCAAAATAGAGACTTGAGACAATGAAGCTGATCTACACGCCGTTCTGCGGCGTGTGACGGACTGCCACCGGCGTACGCGCAAGCCGCTGCGCTACGTACGCGACTCGCAGTTCGGGGGAAAAGTGCGAGCGCAGGGCGCTACCGTAAGCACTTGGCGGCCGGGCAGGCGCCGGCGACGCAGGTTTTTGCGACAAGTGACGGCGGGGCGCGTTACAGTTCCTCAACTCGGCCTCAACTCGGATGCTTCGCACGGCGGACAACGAGACTTGCGTGGTTGACTGAGCACAACGTGCAGAGTAAGTAGTCCAAAGTATCAAAGTATCTACCACCACAAAGTTACTCACTAACGGTGTAAAGTTCTGTAAAGTGTGGATGGGGAAACGGTGGCGCATACGGGGCAAACGATTAATTAACGCCAATTTCTCTGTAATTATTCCGCGCCCAATTTACTCCGTAATTATTCTGCAGTGCCCAAATTCGGAGTCCGAGTACCACAGCTCACCGAAGCGATCCACGTAGCCGTCGCTCGTTCCGAGCCGCACGTCGCTGCCGTCTGCCTGCCGATGCGTCACTGCACGGCTCCAGCTCCAGCCATGTCTGATTCTGGAGGTGGAAAGGCGCTGCTGCTGCAGCGCGCGCAGCTTGGCGCCCCACGCCTCGTCGTCACTCGTCGCAACGCACGCACCGTCGCCCACGCGCCAAATCCTTCCCTTTCTTGTCTCCCACTCCCGCGACACAACGTACGACCCGTCCTCGTTCAGGCCCACCTCCCCGACCGCCGCGTCGTGCTGCAGCGGCCGCGCTACCTCCTCTCCGTTCGCCATATTCCACACGCGAACAGTTTTGTCCCCCGACCCGGACACTACCCACTTGCCGTCGTAGCTCCACGCCACGCAGTCTACGTCGCCGTCGTGAGCCGACATTGTGTGTGTCAAACGCCGCTCGCTGTGCACCGTCCACACGCGCACCGTGTGGTCTGCTGAGCCGGACACCACCTGCGTCCCATCCGCGCTCCACGCCACACTGATCACGCTGTTCTCGTGACCAATCAGCGGCGCTCCCAGCGCTTGCCCGCTGTCCACATCCCACAGTCGCACGCTCTTGTCACTTCCGCCCGACGCCACACGTTTCCCATCGGCGCTCCAAGCTACGCAACGCACAAAGTTTGTGTGCCCAACGAGCGGCTCCCCCACCGCTCGGCCGCTGTCAGCGTCCCACACGCGCACGCTCTTGTCCGCGCCGCCCGACGCAAACCGCCGCTCGTCCGCGCTCCACGCAACACAAAGCACCGTAGCGGTGTGCCCAACAAACGCCTCTCCCACCGCCGCTCCGCTTCGCACATCCCACATGCGAACCGTGCAGTCTGCCGAACCGCTCAACGCACGCGTCTCGTTTCGGTTCGGCGCAACGCAATGCACCGGTGCTGTGTGTCCGCACTGCGCCTGTGCAACGCTCTCTCCGCTCTCACCCGGAGCCCACACTCGCGCGCTCCCGTCCGTTGATCCGGACACAATTTGTCTTCCGTTTCCGTTCCACCTCACACAATGCACACTACTCGTGTGACCAACGAGCGGCTGTCCAACAATCTGTCCGCTGCTCACGTCCCAAACGCGCACGGAGCTGTCCGTCGAGCCGGACACAACACGTGTGCCGTCCGCGCTCCATGAAGCGCAAAGCACCCAGCCGCCGTGGCCAACCAGCGCCGCTCCCACTTGCTGTCCGCCTTCCACATCCCACACGCGCACGCTTCTGTCATTCGAGCCGGATACAATTCGCTTTCCGTCCACACTCCACGCCACACATTTCACAAAGTCAGTGTGTCCAACCAGCGCCTGCCCCACAACTTCTCTGCTCTCCACATTCCACACACGAATCGTGCCGTCCCTCGAGCCAGACGCAACACGCCTCCCGTCGCTGCTCCACGCAACGCACTCAATGATACCCGTGTGACCACGTGCGTATCCCACAATACAGATATCATAACAATATGATCTCGCTCGCCTCCATCGCGCCCAAAAACCACGCGACTGCTTCATGGGTCCCACAGATAATCCGCTGCTGGCTTCCCATACACGAACAGTTTTGTCCCAGGAACCCGACGCTATCAAATTGCCATCGTCACTGACAGCAACACACGATATCTCATCATAATGACAGCTACGACTCTGCGTTGTCTGCCCTGTTTCCGTATTCCATATCCATATCGCCCCATGCGGAAGTCCGATCACAACTATCTTCAAATTCGATGATAACTCAACACAGTTCTGCATCACATAGTTATTCATGTCCATCAAAATTTCTTCGCACTTCTGTCGTTGTGTTTCAGAGACACCGCTTGCAAAGTTGTACTGTGTAACTCCGACCGTCGTTCCGTCGACCCAGCAACACGAAAGCCTCTCTTCATCCATTTGAACTGAATAAACAACGCCAAAGACTTTAACAATGTCCAACGAAGTCGTACTTGCCCTTTGCAAAAATCCCACCGAAGCCTTTGCCCATGGCTTCGGTGCACGTGCTTCCATCTCTGCAACAAACTGCTTCGTTGTCTCGCACACTGTCGAGAAGCTCAACAGTCTTCCATGGATCTGAAACCAAGCCTCTCTCACCGTGTTGTTCTCCAACACAAAAGTGCAACCCATGCGAGCCGCTCTCCGAACCATCTCCATGTGCTTCACCAATTCATCATTCCCACCTTCATGAACTTCCGCAACCTTCTTTCCCACACTCAAATCGCGCTCCACTGCCGAAATTCCGTTGTTTACCAAACGACCCACTATCCATTCCGGCTGCAATAACAGCCACAAAAGCTGCTTCTCGTATCTCGCACCCCGGAGTGCCCGACACACGTTGTCGTGGAGATAATCATCATCTCGCATATTCCACCATTCCCACTTTCCGTTCTCGATTTCTGCCCTTGGCTCAACTTCTTCCACTGGCTGCTCGCTGCTCTCATCAATTCTTACGCTTACGTTGTAGCAACACGGTTCGGGGTACCAACGCTTCAAACCACTCTTCTCTCTCGAAAGCGACTCAACAACTTCTTCTTCCGAAGGTGCCTTCACTTCCGCTTCTTGTGCTTCCTCAAGCACCGACTTTTCGTGCTCGATGTAGTTATCAACGAGTGATCGCCAGCATGTCTTCACCTCGTACCTTTCCGAGGCTTTTCGAAGTGCAATATCGAGGATGACATCATGCAACTGAACCAATACTTGTGAGTTGAGCTTAAACCTACGTACAAGATTCACCTCATCGAACGCCTTCACAACTTCATCAGTTTTCTCTAGATCGCAAAAACCCCACAAGTTTCGTAACATGTGAATCGGTACCATCTGCTGCTTCTCAACAACACACAAAGCGCGAAACAACTTGCCGAAAGAAATGCCATCGCGATCAGACTGCAAAAAGTCCAACGACGAATCTACAATCATCCTGACCGAACCGTAGGCTTCTGCATCATCATCCTCTATACTTTGTTCCTTTGAAAGAATCAGATGGTACACATGCTCCCAAGAGCGTGCAACGTCATCCTTGCATTGCCTGCTCTCCCTTCGCACCGTCTCGCCCACAACTCCTAGTGCCACCGGAAGCCCGTTGCAGATACGCAGCAAACCTCTTACTGCTTCTTCATTCCTTTGGGCCAAGGAGACTTTCCAATCGAACTTCGCATGTTCCATCAACATTTCTCGCGCTTTGTCGCTGTATGTTTCCAGCGCTTTAAACTCAATGTATTCGTCGCATGCATCCGTGAGCTTCTGAGATCTTGTTGTATACACCAAGCGGCTGCTTTCGCTCAATAGTGTTGCCAGAACTCTCGGCACTGTCGTAGAAATGCCGTTAACCAGCCATATATCATCGATGAGCAAGAGGCATGTTTGGTTTTTGAACCAAGTCGACGCAGCATCTACAGCTTCCTGTAACTCTTTCGAGCCCCTCAACCTTTCGGCCAGAGATGCATTGCCAGTACGTTGCACCAATGTAGCAATTCCTGTTATGACTTGTGATAAGGTAGCCTGGTTTCCCAGTTGAATGTACAGCACGCCTCCAGTAAACTTTCGCTTGATATCTTGAACCCCCGCCAGGCCTCGCAGTGCACATGTCTTACCAACACCGCCCATCCCGACGGCTACCACTCCAACTATCCTGGAATTACCTTCCTGCAATACAGCGGCCTTCAGCTTGCCCTCGCATGTTGAAGTAGAGCCATAATCCAATATGAGTCGTGGTGGGTTCGGAGGCACATTACAATGGGGAACAAACCCATGGTTCATGGACTGTTGTTGAAGCTCTCTGGACACCGGTGCAACTTTTATCGCTTAGAAACTCCAAGCACTTGTTCACACTTTGTTCACAAGCGATCTAAGATTTGCTTTCATGCGATTGACGCGATCGGTGTACCTGGCAGATGCTATTCGCGACTGCCACTCCACGAGTGCCTTAAAGTCCTCCTCCAAGGTTGTGAGATGCGCGTGTAGTATGGTGTCCATTATGGGGTCATCGGCAACAACTGATTCCAGCGTGGGGATCAGACGTCGAATATCTGCTACATGGCGTTGAAGTAGATCCAGCTTGGGTGCGGTTGTCGCTGGTGAGGTCCTGGCGTTCGCGCAAGCGGTCTACGACAGCAGGAACCTTGTCACAAAAAGCCACCAAAGCGTTAACCACTCCGGCGGATGCTGCTACAAACTGCTGCCATGGTTTTTTCGGTACGCAAATGACGGTAGGATGAATAAACGGTGATCGATGGCGGTACAAGGAGCTCTGCGAACAGAACGTGAATGACTGGGGTGCGGTGCGAGAGTGGTCTTAGTCTTATAAGAAATGAATTCACATCGGTACAGCAATGCTTCCTAAAAGTATTTACAAATCGAAGCGGAAAGGCGCACAGCCATGTCTGACGCGCTGAGTTGGCACAGTAAGGCTCCACGATGGCCAACTCTTGGAATTAAATGTGTGGCGCAGAGCGCCGCGTAAGTTTGCTTGCAGCTCTCAGTTGGCATCGCAGGAGGCTTCTTCCTCCACAAGGAGACAAAAGATCGTTACGGTCACAGGCTATTGGCGGCAGCCACGCGGTGTTTGTTGGCATAACGCAATCCTGTGATGCGAGATCCACTCTCGAGGTAGTCTCGTAGCGCGCCTTGAGCTGGATACAACAAAAACGAAGGCGTCGCCCGTTGAAGCCCATCGATGACAGCTGTGCTCACAAGCATTACTGACAGTATAATATATATACATATTATGTGAGCTTTTTCTTGTTTGAGTGGATAGCAAAATACCGCAGACGCAATTGCTGGACACGTTGCTTGCGTTTTATCTCTGGTTTCATGGCACTTTCTTAGAAAAAATAACAAGGCCCCCTGACCAGTGCTTTTGTCCGCATGCGCCCCCTGCAGCCGCTGCGCCGTCTGCCTGCAAGTTTGCGCTTGTGAACTTGTATTTGTACTCCTCTCTTGTTCTGTCGAGCTCCCTTTGCCTACAGGGTTACACTGATCTCGGCAATGACATGCGCTTCCTCCATCGCCGCCGTGCGAACACTGCTTTGCGGAAATCTTGCTTGCTGATCTCTGAACCTTGCTTAAAATAATTCGTTTGCGTGGCTCCACTATAGCAAAGATGTTGTACGTGTACAGTACTTGCATAGTTTCTACGCTCAAATGAGAGCTGCAGTCAAATATTCGAATGTTTGGAATCTTGACCAGTCATGTGATTCCACTTTTTGAAAGCTGCCTCTTTCCCCGCTTTGAATGATGTCAGCATTCTTGACTGGCATCCCAGTTCAAAGTTAGATTGCATTCAAACTTTGAATGCTACATCACTCAAAGTTTGACTGATTTTCGACTGTACACGTAGTAAATCCCTTTGGAACACATCGCACACACGTACACATGTCAGCAAAAAACTAACAATATCATATTGCATTTGAATGATTTTTGACTGTTTGACTGGTTTTTGTGAAATTGAAGCATTTTCTCTGAGTAGCAGTCAAACATTTGAATGGCCTTTTTTCTAAACTTTCGACTGGGAGCAGCGGGAAAATGTCCTTTTTGGAAATATATGGCATACCTGCGGCCGGCGCGGCGCCGGGCGCAGGTTAATTCAAAACGACATGCCCTTTAACCTAGGTGCACTCTCAGACTGCCCCATTTTTATCGCAAGGCTCCTATAGGGATACAAAACTTGCAATTAGCTAAATATGCCAAACTAATTTAAGCAAATCCAGCTAGAACAGTAGCTTTGGCTACTGTTCTGGAGATCTACCGCAATTGTTTGTAAATTTTCAGTTCTTAACGCTATGCATAGAATACTCAAATTCTAGCCCAAGACTGTATAGAAAATCAATAATTCATTTAAAACAAGCGCCTTGTCACACATAACCGTTGAAATACTCTTAGCATGCATGATGTGATCGCAAAGCTCCTACTACGGAAGCAAAGCTAGGTGTTTTGATCTAAAGTGCACAATTCTCAATCAAAATCTGCTTAAAAATTAGAGGTCTGCATGTTTTTGGTAATCTCTTTCGAAATTGGCGGGGTGGCAAAATCTACCGCTTATATATAGAAAGCTTACAACTGTTACAAAAGTAATGCCACTGAGGTGCATATTTTGATCTACAAATGCGCCGTGTCACACGGCGCATTTTTCTGTCTTTCTGGACAGACACCTCGTTTGCATCATTTAAGTACCAACAAATGAGAATGCAAGGAAAAAAAAAATCCAGAGTTTCCCAGATTTGGCTTTGTAACTAGTTTGACTCCAAAATTTCCTTTTCTTCATATTAACCCTCTACAAAGATTTTATCCTCTTCGCACCAAATGCTTGGTACTGTGAAATAACGCCTATCTCTAAAGACTATTTTAAACCTGTCGTATGCAAAGTAAATTAGCAAATTAAAAAAATAAAACGAAAACTCAAATGAGTTTTGGTTTAGGTATCCTAAAAACGATTCCAAAAAGAAATTCTTTTTTCACAATCGAAACTGTTCTCAAAAGAGCTTTGCGACCATTTTCTTTGAGAAGCCAGCTTCTCGAAGCGCTGATTGGATCACAAAAGCACTAATATTTAACAGTAGAAAACAAACACACTCTAATTTTCTTGTCTGATACTTAACCACAAAAAAACGAATTAACTATTTTCTGGATTAACGTAAGTCCGAGAAAATTAGAAAATGACTTTTGCAGATTTTGTCTATATTTTCTACGTTCACTGGCTCAAGGCTAAATTTCATACCGAAAAAGGCTTTCTGTGATCCTGTTACAGACCGGATTTTTTTGGTGGAAGCATGTCCTTTTATTATTGTCTATTTCTCTATACCATCAAATGTTCATTGTTGTTACAACCAGTTTATACGTACATAGTTTCTAGTAAACGTTTTGAGGTTGTATTGAGCACGAATTGTTTGAGAACATTTTCTCGAATAGAATTTTTCTCCCTGCACCAAATTCCGTGAAGTCGTTATGCCTTCTAGCAAGAATAAATATTTTGCTGCTCATCGACGTAGATTGAGTTACAATTTTCAAACCAACCCTAATGTCCCGTCGTCTTGTATAAAACAGTTGATCACACGAAGCATAAATCATGATGATTCCTTTAATGCGAATGACTACGTGAGTAAGCTATAGGGCTTTGGGCTCTTTTTCAGAAACATGCTTCTCAAAGTTCTCATTTTTAAAAAAAAGTAGGACCGCAAAGGTTAAACTGTACTGTTAATCCTTTGGGTTTATCTTACATGTATCTATGGTTTTTCAAAGATACGTACACCCCGTGACTGCAAAAGATTTGGGGCACACTAATTAAGGTAACAAAATTAAGGCAGGGGCACAATAACCAATGTGGGTCACAACAAATAGTTCATTACACTATTTACGGTTGTTGGTGATATATGAAGGACAACACTTGTAAGAGGAGGTTTTGAGGACTTAGTGAATTTTCCGCATTGATGCGTAGAGTCGATATATGAGCTGTACCGCCGCTGGCGGGGTGTTGTGGTCAGACGGTTTTTGAGGTTGTCACGTGGGATGCACGGCTTGCACTACCGCCCAGCGGGCGCGACGGGAACACGTGTTGCACGGATACCCAGGAGGCGATGCCACCAGCATTGCTGTATTTACTAGATATATTTGATACTTTATCTGGCCGGCGCGCCCACTGTCAGGGGCCGTGCCAAGCCCACTACTTAGTAGGTTGAGCTATGCTCCCTCAGTAAATCACCCTTGTCAAGCAAGGGCTTCCTGGCTTTAACTATCACGCCTTCGCAGACTTTTCACCTCCAAGTGGAGTGACAACCGCGTTGTTCACGTAGAGTTACCCACCTTTATGGCACTTAGAGTATTACCACTGTATTTGTGTGTTGTCTCGACTACTGTCGTATAATTGCCCCAGTATTGGGTTTTGTTTGTGTATTACGCACCTATCCCCACTTTTATGGACCCCTTTGCCCTTTTTTGGGTTTTTTGTACTGCCCACTCTCACGTGGCTCGCCGTCCGACATCGTGTCGTCGCCGTACCACTCTTACGAAACTCAGTCTTCAGACGGCTCTTCGCACATGTCCCTACACGGTACCCGGTCCGCACTGTACACTCCGACGCTCGTCGTGATGGTTTGACCTCGGTTTACACCCGACTAGTCGTGTCATTCCCGGAATGCTCCGTTCACTGTGCTACCTCCCCGAGAGGAAGATTCCGAACATCTTCGTGGCTGTTTTGCTTTTCCTGCCAAAGGCGTTGCACTATAAAGTGGTCTACAAACCTAGAAATCGTGCTTTTGGATTGATTCCGAAGTTTGGTTCATTCTCGAGACTTCTCTCGTATCGTTTGTCTCTTTTAGGAAGTTTATTTGAATCCCCAGCCAATTGGCTGTCGGTTATCACGTCATACGGTTGTTTTGATTATGTCGTCATCGGATCGTCCGAAGACGCGCAGTCAGACTGGACGCACGGATTTGCCGCTTCCCTCGCGGATCCCGACCCGTTCACGGTGCCGTACTGAATGGGTACCGGATGCCGACGTCGCTCCGACAATGCCTAAACCTCCGCCCACGTCGTTGATTAACCCTCGTCGGGGTGATGGTCCGGCTCCTGCCGTTGCTGGTCCCGCCTCAATCGTAGGAGGTACGGTCCCTTCCGTAGCTCCCACTTCGGAGACACCTCTGAAGGCTACTGTCAATGACACCCCCCACTTAACTATGGAAGAGCAGTTCCGCTCATTGCGGGCTGCCCACGCTACCCTTGCTAAGGAGCTTTCTTCTCTTCGAAAGAAGGTGGAGGATGCTGCTTTGCAGACTATTTCTGAGGATTTCCGCGTATTGCGTGGTGATGTCAACTTTCTTCTTGAGGCTTTTGGAGGACCAACTCTCTTCGTGGAGGACGTGGCTGAGAAGTTCACTCGCCTCCGCACCCGTCTGGAGACAATCGAACATACTGTTCTTGCTGGAGCTAACCCTCTGGCAGAGCCAGCCACTGTCTCCTATCGGGGTAAGAAGGCCAGTATTCCCAAGGCACGCAAAGAGCGGAAGGACTACGATTCTGACTCTTCAGTTACTTCACGGTCTTCTCGTCGGTCGTCTGGGACGGACACGTCCGACTCGCCGGTAGAAGACGCCCCTCGTGAGCGTTCATCTCGCTCAAAGCGGTCATCGGCCACCCAAAGTGTGATCCGCGCCCGCACGAAGGGAAGGAAGCACTCTGGATTGAAAGAGTTGAAGCCTACTAACCCTCTTTCTAAGAATCTGTTCTCGTACTGGTATTACCGTTTGCAGAACTCTTCTTTGGACCGAACCCCCCGGGGAACCGGAAACGTTAAGTACTGCGTCAAGCGAATGCAGCTCTCACTTCGAAACCAACTGTTCTCGGGTGAGGACCCCATTTTGGTGTTGGATTTCCTGGCATACTTTGTAGCGGAAGCAGACATCCTGGGGATGAATGAAGGACAGGCGTTTGTCGCGCTGCCTTATTTCCTGCGTGGACTGGCAGAGGATCAATACAACTCTGTAAGAGGCTCGTCACGTGCCTCCGAAGGAGGGGTTACCTGCTGGCCAGAACCAGTTCACTACCTTCTGAGCTCCAATGCCACTGGCTCTGCGATCCAGTCGGCCATCCTTGTTCTGTGAGATACGAAACAACGCCCTGGCGAAACAGAAACCGATTACTCGGTGCGCTTGAATAAGGCGTTCCACCGTAGTGGTAATGTTTATTCCGCTCAAGAGCGTTGTACAATGTTTGTCGACGGGCTCGACCCGGCTATAAGGACCTTGGTTGCCCGCCGTCCGGAAGAGATCCGTAAGATTACGGATTTGGAACTTGTGCAATACGCACGCGCCGAAGGCGACGCGTTGCGCGCAAGAGTCCTGGCAAGCCGGTCAAAGTCCGTTAAAGCGTTGATGTTAAAACCAGGAACCCCGTCTGCATCGATGATGGCTGATGAACACTCCAATCGGGACTATGATCAAGTCCAGTTCGCCCGTAGTGACGTGTTATCAATCCCGACTACGGAGCTCCCAACCACCGCAGAAGCGTCGTACCAAACGGCGGCGGATGATACACTGCTATATACAGACTCGAACCGTGTTCGCCCACCTCTTATCCCGTATGAGAATGGCGGAACTCGCGGTTCGCGGCCTGGCTGGCAGGACTCCCGCTCGGCAGTACGATTCCCGAACGCTCGGAATGCGAACGCTCCTCGTGGATTAATCTGTCACCTCTGTTACACTCGAGGGCATACGTCACCGCAGTGCGTTTTAACCATGCGTGAATGGTCTCAAGTCATCGCGAATTATGAAGCTCTCTTGTCTGAGAAGAAATTTTGGGTCCTGATGGCATCGTACATCCGCGAAAAGATGGACATTCCACGCAACATTGCGGCTCCGATTGCCCAAAACATGGTGACCTCACACCGTCGTGTCGTTATGGAACGAACTGCAGAATCCTCGGCCACGGCAGCCCTGGATCCGGTGGTCCAGAGTTCGGAGCAGCCACCTCCGGCGGAACCCGCCCAGAAAAACTAAATTTGGGAGTCTCCCCTCTTGGAGAGGCGCCCTCAGAGTTGAGGCTGAAGGCGCCTGAGACGTCCCTCCCTCGCTCCCCGGTCCGAATCCTCTCGAGGAAGCAGCCCGTCGAAGACGTGAACTCGGAACACCTTGGTGTTCTGCGTCGTCCGTGGATACGGGTAAGAAATAACCGGTTCCCGGATGGAGTTATGGTGATGGCCAAACGCAATTACAAGGTGTATGCCGACCTCGGCCTTTCACCCCAGTTCATGCTGCGATTTCTCACTGTCTTAGATACAGGTGCTGGTCCGAATTTCATCGTGGAGACGACTTTACCGCCGACACTGCGGTCACAGATCCGCCGTAACGTGATACCTGAAGTCGCTGACGCGAATAACAACCCGTCGTCAAGGGTTGGAACAATTGAGTTGGTAATCCACTTGGGTTCATGCGTATTCAAGCTCGACGTCGTCGTATGCCGGACCTTGGCTGGCCCAGTCATTTTGGGTTGTGACTTTTGCGACCGCTTTGTTGAGGCCATTAGGCCCCGCCAGAGGCGGGTGGAAATGGAAGATGGGTCATCGGTACCGATTGTTCGTCGTCCTTTGAGGTGTGCCTCCAAGAAGCACGTACCTCTCCCTGCAGCACAGGAGGCACCGCCGAATTCTCGGGAATCCACGAAGCTTCGTGTTGCGTCCGCTACTCGCGTGCCCCCGGAGTCTCAAGTATGGGTACCGGTTAATGCCCGTCAGTACGGCTTACGAATCGTCCAACCACTGCCGCGTCGTTGTATGATAAATACACTCTTGCCATTGCCAATGGTGTAGTCCAAGTGGACCGGATAACCCGTTTTACGTGCTGATTGTAATTTTGGCAAAACAACCCAGTATCTGGTAAAAAACCAAGTCATTGGCTCCGTTATGCCTCACCCAACTGCGTTGGTACCGACGAAGATGACAGCCGCCGATGTCCTCCGTCTCGCTCACTCTAAGGAAAGGGAGGAGGTCAAAACTCAGGCACCGAGTCGCTCGGGAAACGCTACTGCGAACACAGAGAAGAATCGCGTCGCAACGAGTTATGATCGGTTGGACCCAGTGAAGGAGTTGGAGTACCTTGATCTCGGACATGTTATGGAGTCACACCGCGAGAAACTGCGTGAGATGTTGCGTGAGTTCACCACTATGTGGGACGGTTCGCTCGGAGAGATAGATGCCACGGAGCACCGGATTGATTTGCTTCCGAACTCTCGGCCGATAGCCCAACACCCCTACAGGGTAGGGCCTAAAGCTAGAGCAGAAGAGCGTTCCAGGTGGATACAATGCTCCGCGCAGGCGTCATTGAACCAGCACATTCGCCGTGGGCATCTCCAGTCGTGCTGGCACCAAACCGGATGGTTCCTTGCGTTTTTGCATCGACCACCGTCGGCTGAACGCTGTCACCGTCAAGGACGTGTACCTAATCCCACGTATGGACGAATACATCGATTCACTCGGAAACACGACCGTATTCACGGCACTAGATGCTAATTGGGGATACTTGCAGGTGCCTGTCAGAGAGCAGGACCGTGAAAAGACTGCCTTTGTCTGTCATCCTGGCCTCTATCGTTTCAAATGGATGCCCTTTGGTTTGACAAACGCTCCCGCTACTTTTCAGCGTGCTATTGATATCCTACTGGCCCGCTTCAAGTGGCATACGTGTCTCGCCTACCTCGACGACATCATCGTCTTCTCAGATAATCTGGATGATCACCTCACCCATGTTAGGGATATAATGGCTACCTTACGGGACGCCGGAATAACACTCAAGCTGAAGAAATGCGAATTCTTCACGGATACTGTCAAGTATCTGGGTCACATAATCCGTCCTGGACGACTCATGATCGAAGAAGCTAGAGTGAAGTCGCTGAAGCATGTAACGGAACCGCGGACGCAAACCAAACTGAGATCCTT
>JARGSG010000117.1:0-128942 GCA_030374805.1 Gracilaria gracilis | reverse complement strand
GCGTGGCGTGTTCTGCACAGCCGCCCCCTTTCACACATGTAAGTATTCACAGTAGTACCACCACGACTCGCTGCATCTCCGCGGCCTCCCTACACCTGTTTATTCGGGGAGTCGCGAGCGGTGTCGTTCACATCGGTCGAACGAACACATTTTCTAACCCCCTAACCGTGTCTAACGTTAGTCTGAGAGGGTCTAAAGAAAAGGACTCGAACAGAACAGCCGTTGTCACTTTCGAATCAGTACGAGAGGCTTCTCTTGCATACAAAGCCGGTCGTTCGTGTCATGGAATCATTCTTAATATACAGTTTTACCAGCCGTATGAAGTAAGGAAGAATTCGCGAGCGAAAGAAAAGGACGAGCTGAAACGGGTGGAAGCAACACACCCTAAGCTCGTTATCTCCCAAGCTCCAAGAGAAATTAGGAGCGGTGGGCAAATGAAGCAGGTGCTTGAAGGTTTTGCAAGTGGTGTTGTTGACGTAAACTTCACCCAACGCCATGGTGCAGATGGGTCACAAAGAGATGCAATCATTACCATGTAAGATGAGGATACGGCGGAAGAAATGCTGAAAGCAGACCGCGGTATTACAACAAGAGACTCCATACATATCATATGGAGGAGGTTCAAACTGATGATGATCATATGGGAACAAGGAACGACCAAGTAACCAATGCAGGACGTGCGGCTTCCCGCAAGGAACCAAGACAAATGACGGAACAGGAAAGAGTTCGTGAAATGGAACAGCTTTGGGGGGAGATTGCCAAAATTGAAGAAAAGAAAAGGCAACAAGAATCTCGCAAAGAGAAACAACTTTTTACAGAAGCTTAAAGTAAGAATGGGCCCTCAGGAATCCTATGAGAAACTGCATCCCAATGTAGATCGGAGAAAAGTGGATGCAAGGCTTTCGAAGTACGGTTCACTAGAATCAAGCACAGAACCGAAGAAGACTAATGAATCTACTAGGAATGAACATTGGCGAAAGGTTGGACAGAAGATGGATATACAAGATGCCAGGCAGTTTGTGGGAGAATTTCTTGAAATGTGCCCAATGACAAAATTTGAGTCTCGTGTTGAGCAGCGGGACGTTTCTATATTCGAGCTAAAGAGCGGTCCAGGGTCAGAACCTGACCCTGCGAAAGCTGTCAAAAAGTATAGACGATCAGCTGCCATTAGTGAGGAACAGAAACCGGAGGAAGTGCGACCGCCTCAGGTTCTAGCGGGGACGATGGATCACTTGAAGAAGGTATGTGATTCTAAACAGGCTGAGTTCTATGAGGCACACAATTTCATAAGGGAAAGGACCAGATCTATTCGGCAAGACTTACTTTGCAAGGGGTTCAGGATGAGTGCTGCATCAAAATTCATGCGGAAAGCGTGCAGTTCCATATAATGTCAGAGCACCGACTGTTTGGAACAAACCCTGCCCAGTTTTCTTCCAAGCAGAACCTTGAGCAGCTGGACAAGTGTTTGGTTTCACTGCGAGAAATGTACGACTTTCGCAGCGAACAAAACTTGAGAACTTCCGAAAATGAACCCGAGATGCAAGCGTACTACATTTTGACACAAATGTCCAACCCTCAAACTTGTGTTCAGCTGTGGACGGGCTTTGCAAAAGATGTTCGTCGGAGCCTACCTGTAAAGCTTGCTTTGGAAATCGTCAAGGCTGCAGGGGGGCAATTTATCAATCCCGTCAGGTTCTTCTCTTGCGTTCGACAGGCCCCATATCTCATGGCATGTCTCATGTATTCCAGGTTTACCCTAATGAGGGTACAAGCTCTTCGTTTGCTGAATTCCGTGTATGGTAGGATGAGATTGCAATTGACACCCTGACGAAGCGCTTATGTTTTGAGGATGAGGAAGAAGCCCAGCAGTTTTATGAGCTATTGGGGTTCGAAGTACTTTCTTCGCTACGAGAGGAAGCTTCGCGGCAAGTGATTACACCGCCAAGCAGAGACTTCGACACTTCCCGAGTTTCAGTGTTTAAGTTCGCAAGGTCGGGTGTTATCGAGTCGAAAGCCAGTATACTTTCACCATTCGAAATAGTCGAGGGTACAGCAAGCCGTGGACCTCTGGGCTATTTCGAAGCATCTGGTAAGCTACTGAGGGGGGGGGGCAACCATGGTAACAAAACTGTTACTCATACCGAGAGCGCAAATATTGGGGAAAAGGTATCGGTATCTAGTCCTATTCATAATCGAAATGTACTTGGGAGCAATGCACTGCAGAACCAGACAAGCACAATACGTGTTTCAAGCATTGAAACGAATGTAGCTGATGAGGTCAAACCCCGTGATTTATCTTCAGGTAAACAGCGTCTGGCATTCAACGCCGAAGCTCCGACCAAGGAAGAACCAGATTCATCGCTTGGTCTGTTCCCTTCCCAAAATGATCCTGGAAGTCACTCACTCCTTGTTGCTGAAGATGGACAAAGGAAGATATCAGGTGCAACGATATCGTTACGCGATGGTGCGGGAAAAGCCAAAACGTCTACTGCTCTGATCCAGTCTACCAACGTTTCAACTGGTATACAATTTAGTGTGAAACAGGGGACGAGCGATTTAAGCTTGAAAGACCTCGGTCAAACGCTATCTGCATCCGAGAAATCTTTTCATTCTGTTCAAGCTGCCATAAACACTCAGATAGCATCATCGGCTCAGTCTGTCGCAGGAACCGAGAAGAAAATGGCACCTGATGGGTTACCAAATGCACTGGTCAATACTGCGCCCCTAACAGATTTTGGAATCACTCAGGCAGTCGGCAAATATTCTACTGTTGAAGAAGGCCGACAAAACGAATCTGCTCGGCTGATTGCAGGCCCTGGTAGCAGAGAAGTGCTCCAAACTGGATCAGAAATTCCCACCAATGAACAAGACAATCGTAACAGCAGCAAAACCGATGGTGAACCCCATGAAGACGAGCAGAATAAGCTTCTGGAGAAGGCCTCGAGAGTTGTCGAAGAGCGACAAAGGATCGTTTCCATAACGAAGAAGGCGCGGGCGCATCGCCATGAAGAGCGATGTGGAAGACTCTTGAAATTGCAAGGCATACTGAGTCCATTGAAGAGAGTATGAGGATAGCCTTTTCCGTCCTTCGATCCCTAAACGAAGGAGGGCTGCTGAGTCGCTCGGACACGTTGTGCGCTTGTCAGACTGGGTTTGAAGAACTTTGTCGCACTTGGGCTAGGATCACGAGAGCAGAGGAGGTCTTGGACG
The DNA here is from genome assembly GCA_030374805.1 of Gracilaria gracilis. NCBI lineage: Eukaryota > Rhodophyta > Florideophyceae > Gracilariales > Gracilariaceae > Gracilaria > Gracilaria gracilis. Next base: position 125,732 of record JARGSG010000117.1, on the reverse strand, counting down.
AGTCAAAGAGCTGGTCGTGAGAAGGACTACCTTTCCCCGAGCTTCCATCTCCTACTCTTTCTGAGCTTCGAAAAAAGGGAGGCGACGCGTGGGAGGAGATATATGAACACCAAAAAACGGCTTTGCTGAGAAGTCCTGAAACGCGCAACGTTGATGAACATGCGGAAAAGTTCTTCTACGCGAACAAAAACCTTTTGAATCATATCCGCCAGTCTGAAAGAAAAACTAGAACAAGGAGATGAATCGGAATGGGCTCAGTCTCTTTTGACCCGAGATATTGTGTGCGGTGTGCGGTGTGTGGTGCTCTGTAGAGAGACTGTATTGCAAAGGGGTCAAGATCCTCAGTTAACAGGGTATATCGCAGAGAGCGTTGTCTGCCATCAAGCCGTTCTGTTACTCACAGATCGATTTCCAACTTAAACGGGTGGGTGAAAAACTCGTTGAAGTCGGGAATAATGCTTGGATGGAGACATTGGCATTGGCAGTTTTCTCGGTGTCAAAGCCCTGGCTGCAATGAACTCTACGACGTGATAAGAATCGTGAACAGGAATTGGCGCAGAGTTGCGAAAGAAGTGTCTGAAAACGCGAGAAGGTGTCCAACAGAGTTCTCGTATCATCGACTTCAATTCATCCGAGTTGGAGCTGAGCTTACTCGGAGAATGAAGCTTCCGATGCTAACTGAGAACAATGACCAAAGTTACGAAAGGTATCTCGGTTCCCTTTGTACTTTGGGGGAATAGCGTTTCCGAAAATCCGTCATGATGGATTTCAAGGACTTGTGGAGTTCTGTTGGGCCTTAGGCATCATTATGCCTCGCTTAGTATCTTCGTTGCTCCGGGATTTAAATAATGTGGAAGCCCCACTAGCAAGAGTAATCGATGAGGAGAAGCAGACTTCCAGAATTCGCCGTCTTAACGTCTTGTTCACATCAGTGTTTGCGGGCGATAATAATCGTTATAGCAGTGATACAGGGGATCGAAGAAAGGAGTCCAGTCTTGGAAAAAGGCATCGCTATGTCGATGATGTATATAGAAAAGATGTTCTTGATCAAGATGATTTCGAGTCACCAGTGCGGAAGAGAAGGTTATCCCTGAACGAAGAATACAGGGGTGCCAGTGAAACCCCAAGAAAGCGTTTCAGCCTTCCATGGAAAGTATTCGGGAGTCGGAGGTGGTCAGAAAGATACGAGGTTATCGTGGCAGAGGCAGAGGCCTTTAGAAAGGAAATTGATACGACTATTGATCTCATTAGTAAGCGGCGCAAGATGTATCACCCAGAGCGACAGCTGGTGGTTTCCGGTTAATGTAGTTGAACTAACTATCTTACTGTATCATATGATATGATTCATATCCATGTACATACCTTAAAATCGATCTCGTCTCACCCAATTTAGTTCCACCACAAACATCCTTGCGGAATGGGCAGATGCCTAAAGATCCAGTGTCTACCCACCCCCTCCACCTAGTTTGAAAGCTTTGTACCAAAGGTGGCCATTCTTTCGGAACCTCTTGCTTGCCGCCCTCTCCGTTCAGGAGTGGTGCGTGTTGCTTGCCGCCCTCTCCGTTCATGAGTGGTGCGTGTGTACAGTATTCTTCACGGAACAATGAGGAAACCAACTTGTGCGCCCTTGTTCAGAATCTCAAGCGGCGATTTCCCAGTCCTGGTGTACGACAAGGATCACAGAGAGCCTCAGTTGCGATCATTTTCCGGCCATCGACGTCAAATTCGGCACATGTGCCTCTCGACCTCCTGTTTATTCACCGTGCTCCTAGAGAAGGAGACCCGTGGTCTGCTCACATTGCGTTCCCGGGGGGAAGACAGGATCCGGAAGATAACAACGACCTTTCGACAGCTCTCCGTGAAACAAAGAAAGAGATTGGTCTGGATCTGAACACGTCGGCTTACGAACTCATATCTCGAATTCAAGATCGACCAATCATCCAGAATCAGCAGAAGCGAGGAGTTCTGTCTGCATTGGTGTTTCTTCAGAAAGAACCTCATTCTCTGAGAATGGTTTTGAATCCCTCAGAAATTGCATCCGCTTTCTGGGTTCTATTGTCCCATCTACATCGATGGTCACGAAACGTCGTAAGTCATTCGATTCCTCGGCAGGCAATGAAGATGAATTCTCTCACAAACATGGCAGGATCAGTTTTGCAAAGCCTTGGGTTTACGTTTTGCAGAATGCGGGCCTTGGATGTCCTCCCTTATGCTGTAGACGTAGTACAGGCTCCTATAGTACATGCTCCACACATCGTGTTGTGGGGAATGTCCTTCGATTGTTTGGGCGACGTTTTGGATTCTTTCGGTATACCAAGAGTTGATCGTCCATATATTGATGCACCATTTCGTTTCGCCGCTGTTGTAGCATCCTGAATATGGGACTTTGATCTTTCGCATCAAACAGTTCTCGCGCAAGCTTCGAAACGAAACTGCAGTGATGTACGTTTAGCACAGAGGCTTCAACTGGCATTGTTGAGCTTGACTGTTTCTGTGAGCGAATATAAAGAGAAGATACAACGCAACGCCAAAGAGTGGCAGCGTAACCTGGATCATGGAAGCATCTCATTCCACAGGAAGTAAACTCTTGGAAAATTTGGAGCTCATCACTCTCAGTGGGCTTAGGCGTGTTTTGCTTGGGAAGAAGCGCGAACGAATTAACGAGCACCCAACGTTGCCACATGTTCCCCTTGATTCAAAGGTTGCGCTGCGGGTTTCATATCTCGCCTTTCTTGCCCATTCCAGCATCCGCTGTGGGAAGCTAATCACGAAGAGAGATGTATTCTACATGTGTCGATCCCTATTTCCAACTCCAGAATCAGTTGGTAGAGCTTTATTTCATCTCAGTTCTTCCCTGGATGTTCATGGAAACGAGCTCAACATAATCGCGGTTCCAAAGAGTCTTATAGTGGGACGAGTTACTTTCGTTGATGAATTTGAAAATGCGGTTGACGTTGGCATGTTTGGCAATACTGGTTGCTTGATCCCAGCTAGGCCAGAGCGTTTGATGAACGTTATTTCTGATGCTCGTGCTATCATTGTGTAAGTTTCTTCTTTGCTTTGATCCGCAGTTGCTAGCCCCTAGCCGCTGGATTGCTACATTGCGAAGCTCCTTCTTATGAGTTCAAGTCAGATCCGTTGCCTTTCCTGTCTGAAGGGTAAAACTTTGTCTGGCATCGGTTTCAGTCCAGAGTACTGACTTTAGAGATTACATGAACACACAAGAGTGGAGAAAGAGGCTGCGTTTCACTCTTTGATAGATGAATCCGGGGACCGAGGAGCTCTGTCTTCGTTTTTGGTTATCACATGTAAAGGTATGTTGGAAACCAGAGGTTTTGATTTGACTTCCAAATATTCGACTTCCCAGCCATCAGAATAAGGCTCTTCTAACAGATCCATACCCCTGCGCAGGTTAAACTTCTACCTAGATATTGGGACTCGACTGTTCCTACGCACTGTTGCGGAAGCAAACAACGTGTCTCACGAACCAATGCCGATATATATAGTAACCAATGCAGACCCCCATGGACTCAGCACAAGCTACATAGAAAGCCTTGCGGGTCACAAAGTTCAGTGGCTCAGAGTCAAGCACTCCGACCGGGGCAAGATGTTTAAGCTGGAAGACTTACAAGTTCTGCAGTTGAACAAGAAAGAAAACTCCCTACTTGATGGAATGCTTGCTCGGTGTGGGAAGGATGCAGATGCAAAACTTCCCAAACAATACCTGTTGCAGGAAGCCAAAAACAAGAAAACTGCTCAAACGAAGTTTGAAATGGAAGCCCTCGCTGTCAACAGTGGAATACTTAGGGGAAGCCACGCCCTGCTTGACTATGTGTTGTACAAGATTCTATCTCTAAGCTCATCATGCAAGTAAACGAACCAGTCTTAAGAATTATGGGAAGAAAAAGATTGTGTTAGGGATATTCGTAAACGCGGGTTATGCACCGACTGGGAAAGCGCTGGGATATGTGTTTCAGAAAACACCCTTCTTCCACTCAGAAAATTGAACTGAAAACATTAATAAAGAAGAACGTGAACGCCACAGATCACAAGCGCAGAAGGAAGACTCGTCATTAAGAAGAAGAAAAAGAATCTGATAACAAGATGAGCTAAAACGAATGCATGGAAACAGGATGTTGGAAAGTCTACACGGACTTGCGGGCATAGATTGGCATTCGCGAAAAGGATAACAAAGCACATACTACAGGCCGGAAGGTCAGTTGCACAACGCTCTCTATGGTGTCCTGAACTTATTGGTATGGACATAGAACCAAATGAAACTTGACTGTTTAGCACTGTGGCCGTAAACGATTTACGGTAAGGAGCTGTGGGAAACGCTCGAGGAGAAGTGAGCCGAGCGTCCTGATGTAGTTGTACCCCTGCTTACATGAGTTTCGAGCTTCATCGCGGTGGTCAACACAAACAACAGATCATGTGAAAGCATTCAACTCAACCAAAGGCGTTGGATACCAGTACGCGAAAAAAGACGAAAGCCATGGCAACATACGCAGAAGTACGACTCTTTGCTGCATTTTGTCTTTGCTCGCTGCCGCCAATTGCAAAAGCAGTGGTGATGCTTTTAACCTGAGGATTTCAGCACTGATAGTCGGGAGAGGTGACAGACCTGTGATATGAAGGGATGTGAATATATAGGTTGTGTCTGATATATCTGAGTGAATCATCTAATATAAACACAAATGGCGCTCCTAAGATCTTGATTTCTCAGCAGTAACTGCCGCAGGTTCTTATTGATACTGCGTCGGTGTCTATTGGTTGCTGAAGACAAACAAGGTCGTCTTCGCTTCCAGAGGCAAACCACATACCCTTTACAATGAATCTGGCTTTCTTCTTCTTCGCCTTGATAAAATTGTTGTGCAAGACAACAAAATCATTGCTGTCACACATATGCCGAAGCTGTTGTCTCGAGTAGTGAAAAAAGTTTATATCCGAATATAACTGGGCTCCAGATGGGAACTTTGAAGCGGGAAGAAGGCGAATTTCAGCGCTTCGGCTTTGACAACGATATGGAACTTCTCCGTACGACTCCATGATCTTGCTCCCTCCGTATTCGGGGTCGTCGAAGATTTTGTTGACAACATCTTGATCATGGTAATCGATGTGTATGTTTTGCATAAGAGCGCGAAAGAGGGCTACAGTGCGTTCATTGGATCGCACCATATAGAAGCCGGAATTAAGAGTGCGATAGTTGGCTTCTGGTTGGATGAGCACATTGGCATTCTGATAGTGAGGCCAACGCGCAATAATTTGTTGTAGATAGCGCGCAGGATCAGAGCACCAATAGATATCGGCGTCAAATAACAAGACGTGAAGTCCAGAAAGCAACGCGGAGAGCATGGCCTTGAGTTTGTTCTTGGTGATCTCGTTACGAGCGAGTAGACAACCGGTGCATATGTGAGATTAAAATTATCCAGGTTGCACTTGAAGTTTTGCAGAAAGTGACGGTACATCCAATTGGAGGCGGTGAAGATGACGAGCGACGACGAAGCCGGATTGGACGGCGCCCATTGCACGGAGAAGCGGCGCACGAATAGCGCGAGCGCGAGCGAGAAGATGAGCAGCGGCAACGCCAGCGACGGCGACGGGCGACGCGGGTGACGCTTGCGCTGGGAGCGCGCTCGCGGCGTCATGTAGGAGAACAGGCATTGCACCAGCGCGAGCGCACGGCGAACGATCCGCGCGTGGCAAGAACATGCTGTGCGATAGCGGGCAGCGAAGCAAGGCGGCTCATGACGGGCCCGAGGTCATGGACGTGTATGGCGAGCGCAATGAAGAAAGACGGCGGGGTGGGTGAAAGGGTGGCGAAGTGGCGCACGGCTCACGGCGCGGAGGGGGCATCCTTTACACTGTCTATGGGCGGTCGAAAACTTGAATAAAGCGGCCCTCGGCGTCAAAACATACAGGAGCGGCGCGCGGCTACCGGCGGCAATGGCGGTAACGGAGGCTAAACGGTTACCGGCGCGGTTGTACGGCGCGGAACGCTACCCGGTGAGCAACGCGGCATGACGACGCAGCGCGTGGTGCCAACCGCGACTGGCGCGTGCACCCGCGTGAGCGAGTCGTGCAGTTTGGCCACGCGTGCGTCGAAAACAGCCCGTGCGTCACGACGTCTCGGCTCGCGCTTGCGCTCCCGTCGCCAGCCACCGTTATCTACGAACTTCGTAGTACGAAGGTACGTTACCAACGGTACCAAGTTGGTACCGTTGGTAACTTACAGGGTACATAAAGTTGCATCCACCACGCCCCCATCTGCTTCTCTCATAAGACGTGCCGCCGCAGTGCTTCGACGTCGCGCCCGCCTGTGGAGACATGCAACACCGTTTCGCTTCGTCGCCCCAAAGTGTTGCTCGCGTACGCTCCCCCGCGTTCTTCCCTTCCCCGCGGCTTCCCTTCCACGTGTCCCATCTCCTTCGCTCACCCCTCACCTTCCTTGCCAACCCATGACCACAAGCGCATATGCTACCAACGTCCTAGATCCCGCGCAGCAGGATGCCATCTTGCGCGTCACCTTCGCCCCCAACTCCCCCCACATCCTCGTGTCCTCATGGGCCCGCACAATAGCACTCTACGAGTCCACCAGCTGCACCATGCGCACTGAGAGCAATCTCGGCTCCGTCGTGCTTGACTCCACATGGGTCGGCGACAAAATGGTCACCTCCGGTGCCCTTGACGGAACCGTTATGCTCGCCATCGTGCGCGAGACTGGCATGGACTGTCGACCGCTTGGTTTTCACTCGGCTGGCGTTCGAGCCGTCTCCAGCATTCTCGAGCACAGCATTATCTCATCGGGCGGCTGAGACTCGCGTTTGATGCTCTGGGATGTACGCACCAATGAGCGTACGGTGTTTATTGATGCAGGTGGTAAGGTGTACGGCAGTGCTCGCTGCGGCCAATATGGAATTGTGTTCATCACCTCAAATCGCCAGATACGCCTCATCGACTGCCGCTATCCTTCTCACTTTCTGTTCGATGTCGTGCCCAACACTCTTTCGTATCAGCTCAGAGGAGTCAGCGCTTCGCTGAATGCCAAACAGCTTGTTGTGGGCAGCACTGAGGGTCGTGTGGCCGTCGAGTACGTCGATGGTCCAACCCGTGCGTACTCGTTCAGATTCCATCGCGTAGAAGACGTCGCATATCCGGTCAACTGCATTGCTCACACCAGAAAGTACACTTCCTTCACCACCGGGGCAGCCGACGGGTACGTGTCCTTCTGGGATGGTGATGCTAAGAAGCGAATCACCCAGTTCCCCAAATACCCCACTAGCGTTGCTTCTTTGGATTTTGATGCTGATGTCAAACGTATTGCCGTCGCCGTGTTGTATACCTTCGAGGAAGGTGAAAAGCACCATCCCCCAGATGAGGTCATCACCAGAGCGGTTGATGAGTCGCACCTGGCCACTTGTGAGACCCCAAACAACTGATAGCCACACCAAATGACTACGAATGGTGCAGAGCTGCAGCGCCCTGCTTTTCTCAATTCTGAATCTGGGACGGCTTCTTCGGAATGGGGCTGAAGGGGTGGCGGTGGATGCTGTGCGAGCGCAACGGCGGTTTGCTCAGGTTTCTGCGAAAGTTGAAGGCGTCTTTGATCCCCAAGAATAACATGCGTCGCATCGCTACTCTCTATGACTGCCTTCACGGACTGCCTGCACAGACTGCCTCCACGGAATACCTCCACTTTCACTGTCCTTTGACTTTGTCATCCCCCGCCTCGCTTGTTGCACATCATGGAAGGTGACGGTGTGATAGTCTATGGCTGAACGGCCTGGCGCTGTAGAGCGGTATCAAAGTTGACGCATCTACAATGTGAGCGTGGGGCGGCGAGTGGGGACAGTCTCTTCGTCGCGGAGTTGGAGGCCATGAAGGCGCTGATTTTGGACGTAGAGCGTGCGAGGTGGGGCGGAGCGTGACGGAACGTGCATTGACGAGGCAGAAGCTCGGAAGTTTCATGCTGACGTCGGGACGATCAGGCGGTCATCGATGAATTTTTTGGTGCGGAAAGTGTATCGATCAAATCGTTTCATCATCACCGTGGTCATCATCTCCGACCCGTTGGTAATGGTGAGCGCGGAGGTGAACGAAGAGCACAAGCGAAGGTTCCCTGTGAAGGTTTGGTGTTCTCGCGGAGCGCAAGCGCTTGGCGAACGCGACCAAAGCGATGCGTGGGCGATGTGCTTCTGCGTGTGATGCGTGCTCAAATGTGCTCCCGGAGCAGCCTACCTCGAAATGTGCCGCCGATTGATTTGACGATGCGCTTCTCGTGGGCGCAATTCCGTGTACTGCAAACGACGGAGCACTTCGCCCTTTGAACTTGGCGGTAGTCCAACCATGAAACGCGTCTTGATCGGGGGGCTAGTTGGCCGTATTAAATTGCGGACATCGCGTAGCTTGGCTACATTCTATGCGTGTTGATGAACAGATGTGCCGTCCTGGCAGCGTTCACAGCAGGTAACGAATCGTAGGCGTGCGATTTGTCCATGCAGACAAGCTGTGCGCCAGCTCTCCTCGAGACTTGCATGGCACTTGGCGGTGGTGGCAGCCGCTTGTAGGGCCGTCAACATCGTAGATTAGAAAAAGAATGGAGTGCACGAATCGAGTGAACGGGACGCGAGTTATCGGCGATGTTGACGGATCATCCTCATTGACAGCAAAGCAAATCGCCCTCTCTCGAGAGGCTCGAGAGAGATCGCGACACTGTCCCTCAAGCGGACTTGAGATAAACCTTTAGCGTCCCGCACCAATACACAGCCACCGCCGCACTGCAGTTGGTCGCTCTTCCTCGTCGCGCAATGAACGCGCGAGCCACTTGCGCCGCGCAAGCGGCGCTACCTCCTTCCCGCCACCGTCATCGTGCTCTTGCTCTCGCTGATGATACTGTTGCAGTCACTGGTTGCCGTCGCGACGGCGCGAAGCAGCGCGCCCAACGCACGGCGGCTGCTGTACGATGACGACTACCTGTGACGAATCACAGAGCGAAACCCGAACCTTGTGTACATCGGCTGCGCGCACGAGCTGATCGTCTCGGCGGCCAAGTCCGGCACATCGTCGCTGTTCTAGTTTCTGTACCGCGGCGAAACGGCGTCGGCGGTGGAGCACACGTACTCGCGGTGCCACACGTTCGTGCAGAACGTGAGCTCGCACTGCTGGCTGCGGCGCGCCACCTTTGTTCACCAACACGCACGCGCAGAGCAGCGCTTCATACTGACGAGCGACGACGTGCTGCGCGTGGCGGTGCAGCGGCCGCCGTTCGAGCGGCTGCTGTCGGCGTTCAAGAGCAAGTTCTCGTGCGAGACGCGGCTGTACAACACCAACACGCGCAACCGGCACGCCATGGTGCCACAGCTGCGGCGGCTGGCGGCGCTGCCGCCGCGCGACGCGTCGTGCATGCGCGTGTCCGAGTTCGCGCTGGCGCTGTCGCGCGTGCAGCGCCGCGCGCTTCTGCGCCGTTTCGACCTGCAGCGCCTCGACGTGCACATCCGCCCGCCGCGGCTGTTCGCCGACGCGGTGGCGTATCACGCCGTGTTGGACGTGTCCGACCTGTTGAACGTGTGCGCGCTGGCGCCTATCATTCGGCGCTTGCCGTTCGGCGCGTTGGTGGCGGCTGGCGTGCCGCATCGACAGGCGTCCGGCAGTTACGAGCTGCAGCTGCCGGAACGCGCCGCGCGGCGTTTGCTGCGATTCGCCGCCGAGTCGGAGGGGTTGCCCGCCAAGTACGCCTGATCACCTTGGCGCCTGCAGCTCAAAGAGCAATCCATGTGCGCCATGCAAAAGTATACCGTCCTTTTTTGTCTCCAAGTAAAGCTTTTTGGTCTTCAAACCCAATCTACACGTAGTCCTTTAAGAAGGCACCCTAATCGTTGTCAACAAGCCTTCTACCACGCACCATTGTCCACCTTGACTCCTAGCTAGAACCCGGCGCATTGCCCTGAAGCAGTTAACGTAACTGTGTTGCCTGAGCCAGTCGGCGCCGGGTTGTTATTTACGCAGTTGTTGGGGTTTTTTGTTCCCCGTCGAAAACATCAACATGTTACAGGTGCTTCGCCGCTGGACGCGAACTGTATGGACGCGCTGAACAGTCAAAAGCTGACTCTTCTCAGGGTTTTTAGCAAGGGACAGGGATGATGTGTAAGTTCGGCATGGTGGAAACATGCAGTTAACCCAAGAGAGCGAGCGGTTGTGTGCTCTTCGTCTTTGTTTCAGCTCTTCATCAATACGCATGTTTGTGGTGGGCTTTCAAAGGTCCTAGTAGTGACTCACGTGCTTCAAAGTAATGATGCTCAATTTCCCTGAGACTCTACCCCACCCTAATCCCACCTGTCCAAAGACAGTGTGTACAAGTGTGGAGAATTAATGTTTGAAAGGCGTGCGTGTTCGAAACTCCGAGGTGCTCAGAGCTGAAATGGCACCCAACTTCAAGTGAGTGGCTGGGGTTGTCGTTCGAAAAAACTATATACCAGTAGTTTGTAATGCCGCTTGTAACCAGACGAGATCCTCCAAGAGCAATTGAATCCACTGAAGAGAAAAGAAGTTTTCGTTTTCTCCGTGTCTACAATAACTGTTGCTCACTCTCACTCCGCATCCGTACTCTTTCCAATTTGCACAGGTAGTGAAATGTCATAATCTCAGAAGCGTTTCAAAAATATCTATGCCGAACAGACGAGCATGCAAATCATTGGAACACGTAGAACTCGGAAATAGGGCTCTTCAAATATCTGGTCTCTTGGACGTTTTGTGGTGTTTGGTAGGGCATAAAGTTAGCCTGGCTTGCCCCAACAGCCTCAAAATAAGCCGACAGCTTTGACGGGGATGTAGTACTTTCTGCAATCATAGAAAGTCCATCACGAATCATGATGATGATTCACAGCGTTTACACTCCTAATCTTTACCCCTTCCAAAGACATTCAAGCCAGATATACTTTGCTCCATTCAGGATTGGGGATGGAAGGACAGATGTAGCGATAGGATCTTTAAGGAGACCGGTCGACGCGACTGGGAAAGTATTTCGAATCCTTCTAGTGCGCGCCACGTAGGAACTTGTTTGCAAGACCACCGAAGCGTTTCGTCTAGCCTTAGCTGTTAACCTTCCCAAGGCTACCCCGTCAGAATTGCAAAGGGATACTGTACATAGCTACTATCATATGTCCTACATGGGCAAGTCCTACGTGACTTGGTAGAAACACGTACATCTTTTGATCGTGGTGATGGTCTGGTTGACGAAGCTGCATGTGACGGGGATTTGGGGTTTCCGCATGTCAATGAGAATGGTCAATGATGACACAAGCACAAGGTTCATAGATTCCAACAGGGACGGACACCAAACAACTTACTTGATTTGCGATGATGCCGGATTGTATCATCAGCAGCGGGACGTATAGTATAATTACGGAGATCGTATTCCATATAGTTTTGGTCCCTCGTTTGCTTTGAACTTGTTAGGAATCGCAGTATTTAAAACCACGGATGGCTACGAAGGATTCATCCACAACTATACGTTGAATCGCCACCAAATAGTGCACTGATTGTAGACCGTGCAATTTTTGACACGGATCTGCCACTCCTGTGTCCCGCAAATAATGGGGGCTTTTGAACTTTTGAATGCGGTGTGAGGCCGTCTCCCTGAAGTGGTTTCTTTTGCAGCAAGCGAGCTCCTCAAAGTAGCGATGATCCACCACCTGTAGACGCCCGGATTGAAAGACGACTCATGTCAAAACGGGTTAGCGTCATCCCATGAAGCTGCTGACAGCTTCCGCGGGCGCAAGACGGCGGTAGCCAGGTGGGTGCGTGGTGACGTCCGCGGGGTTGCTCTCATCCAATTGGAACGTCTCGCAGTAAATTTCAAATTGTCAGCAAGCACGTTATGGTGACACTGTCATGATGACAGCACGCTCCACATGATTTGGTTCTTGCAATGAGGGTCCCCTCTCTACCGACATTTGGGAGGGTGCACACCCTCCCCCGACACTTGGGAGGGTTGACACCCTCCACACTCTTTTACTCCTGTGGAGGGTGCACTGGGGAAGCGGCGTCCATGCTTACGGGACGAGTTGTGGCGCACGGGGCAAGAAGTAGGGCCGAAAACGGGCACAGGCTGCCAGGAAAACTCTCTGGGGTTCCTCCCTTCTCCCTGGCGCCTTCTCAGGGTTCGCCAGGACAGCGAGCCCCTGTTTATTGTAAGCCCCCTCCCGGACGCGTCTCCAACCGCGACGTGCGCCGGGAGGTGAAAGTGATAGGACGCTCGTGGCGTCCTATCGCAGCGTAGTTAGTGACGGCTGAGGAGGGGGGCCGCTGGAGCGGACCGGAACCGTGTCACAGCTGTCCACACCCCCGCCGTTTCCGTTCAACCTTCAGCAAACGGAAATAAATTTAAAAAAAACCACACGTGTAGTTATGCGCCTGCGGCTGGGATGCAGTTGATAGATTGCTTGTCGCTCGCGCTCCACCCGCCGACCTTCTCCGACCTCCACTCTCACGCTGATCGTCGTGGAGGACGGCTCTTTGATCTGTAGGTTTATTGTGGCTACCTCCGCGGCGCCAGAAAGTGTTGCATCGCTGACGGGCTCGCCAAGTCTTTCGACTGGTTGTGGCTCCGAGATCTTCAACTACTGGAAGGTAAGTAACTCCACAACTACAACACTTTTGATATTCTTTTTCTTGCGTCACAGAATGCTGATCATCATATCTAGGGCTGTCAGGATTACGTCCGGCAGCCGAAGCTCAAGAAGTGCAATGGTTTTGGCTAAGAAGTTCCGCGACAGCTACGCAATGAAGAAGCGCACAACTAGGCATAGCACTCATGCGAATAAAAGCGGCGAAGTTACTAATTACGTTATCGTTAAGTCGCGCATGCGTCAAGCTGATTGAGAGCACATGCGCAACGTTGTCTTTCCTTTCAAGCGGCGTGCGGATTAGTCTGCGATATCCCGTGAGGATACCGAGAAGTAGACCATGAATAACATCGCCACGATAACGCGCGTGGATGAGGGCGGCTTGGAGTGCTACACGTTCGAGCACTTCGACGGTGACCACATCACCGGATACGCCGCTGACATCGACCGCATCGCCAGGCGGCGTGTCAGAAAGTGATGCCAGGCACGGCCCAAGGTGCCTCTAGATCATGCGACCGCCGAGAGGTATGGTCTTTACAACTGTGGCGAGGGCTCTTCCGAAGAGTGGACCATCGACGCAGTCATGTACGTGGCAGAGGACCAGACCATGCCGGCCGATATTGGCGTCCGTAGTCTTGAAGGCGGGCTTTATTACGCGCACAACAACGATGAGGCGTTTTGGGGCTGGTGCCGTATCGAGTTTGGTTCTCTCGGAGGCCCGGCGTTGACCAATGCCCTCACTCATCTCGGAGTGTGGAAGGGCGGAGTCCCGTTCCGAAAGGATTTGGACCGTATCACCGGATCCATGAAGGTCGTGGCCATTGATGACGACAGGGTCGTTGACGCTCTGGATGTTCATTGCATGAGTCACCCTGGCGTGCCCGTTCGCGTTTCAAATCCGGGCAACCGTGGTCTAACTGAAAAGACCAAGCGGTTTGAGCTTCATGGCGGTCGCATGCTGGTTGCTAGGACGGCAAACCTGTGCCTGCAAAACTCGGCCGCGAATGCAATCGCCCGTGTTGTTGGAGAGGACTATGCGAGGGAGAAGATGTACTCGAAAGTGATGCCTAGTATGCTGTCGTTTGCAGATGCAGCTGGATGGGCTATGGTCCATGCCGACAAGGTGGAGTTGGGGCGAGTGCACTTTGATTATCACAAGTATGGGGGGTACATCAAGTATCTCCTCATGCAGGAGGAAGGCGTCTACCTTGTCCGCTTGAGAGCCAGGAACGTAGATCATGTGATCTGCATTGACTGTGACGAGGGAGAAGTGCTTGATTCCGTTGAGCGTTACCCTTTGAAGCTGTGTGAGTTCGTTTTCAGGTGCTGCGCTGGGGATCCTGCTTTGTTAAATCGTATTCTGGAGATCCGACACGTACGCACTGTGCAGCGTCGTGAAGGGAGTGAGAAGAATAAGAACAAGAGCGGGGCCGCGAAGCGTGCCAGGGGCAAGGCAAAGGCAAGTAAGGGCAAGTAAAGGAAGAGTAGTAAGATAAACAACAAGTAATGCCTTGCTTAGGACTGTGTAATTGAATCTAGTAACTCTTTGGGTAGCTGCCCTTCGACCATTATATTATTCAAGCCCTTAAACATGTGAGGGTTGATTTTCGTAAGGGCGTCAGCCGGGTTCCTGTGTCCCGGTATCCACTCTAGAGAGTTGATCTCACGGGCTTCAAAGAAGTCACGGAGACGCGCTACTGTGGGGCGGAGACGAAAGTCCTTCTGTTCGTGTAGTGTAGATATTGTACTGTAAAGCCCAAACGAGTCTACTAACATCTGGAGGTTTGGTCTCGGACCCTGGCCCTGAGGATGTATAAAGTACGGCACCGTTTCAGCCAGATGGATGGCTCGGTCTGCCGTGTGGGCTGCGGCAAGGATTTCCGCTCCAGCAGAGGAGAATGAAACTCGGTTCTGCTTGGAGCTGTGCCAGTCGAGTACATGGAACACATGGCGATCTCGTGAGGCGAATGAAAATCCGCACAGGAACCCTGTCTGTCCGTAGGAAGTGTTGCCTGATGCGGCATCGCTGAATGCCATCACTCCCGCGTTGAAGTGGCGGGCAGACACGGGCTCAACAGGGGCTCTGTAGAAGAGAGTTGGCGACAGCGACTTCAAGTGGAGCAGAGCTTGGTTGAGTTGTCTTATATGAGAGACCTTGAGGTGAGAGACGTTCTGTTGCAGCTTGCTCGCCACTAAGGAGGCTTGTGGGAGAATTCCGTGACCTAGGAAGTTTAGCTTCCCGGCCAGAGCTTGGAACCGACGTAGCTCTTCTAGTGTGCACTCACTGTCGTGCTCCTTTTTGCGCTCATGACTGAGCTCAATCGGCTTGACGGTCGAGAGAAACTCCTCCATACTCAAGGAGACGCTGTAATCTGAATTTTGTTTGACAAATAAGCGGTTGAAGACAATATCGTGTCCTTTGTTAAGTCGGCCCACATCGAACTTGGAAGAGATTTGCTGCCGAAAACGCTCCATGCGTTCTGGTTTTCGAGCAAATATCATGTCGTCGACAACTTTGGCTAGTGCCAACACGAGTTCGTCGCCTTCCCACATCAGGAAGACTTGTGGGATTCCAGGGACGTCGACAAAGCCTATATCGAGAAGCCATTCCTCCACGCAGAGTTGCCATAGCCGTCCAGACTCTACAAGTCCATAGGCTGGAGCGAGTACCTTCAAGACTTCGTCGGTGTAAGTGCCCCACCCACGTGGGGGGCGCATGTATATGTCTCGCTTCAACTCTCCGGCTTGGAGGTAAGCCGACTTTACGTGCAGGGAGGCAATAAGGAAGTGGAACAAGGAGGATAGGGAGAGAAGCGTTCGGATTGTGGAAAACTGCGCTGTCGAGGAATCGGAGCGAAGGTCGTCCTTCTCGCGATCCCTATTCCCATGGGGGACTAGGCGGCACGTTAGGTTCATGATCTTCCCTTCACGGTCGTGTTTTACGACGAAGAAGTGGTGAGAGGAGATGAGGTTGGCATCCCTAGGGATGGACCGAATGGATACCGCACGATACGCTTCCTTCTCCTTGTAGTTTTGCTTCTCCTTGGCAATAGATTCATCAAGTAGCCATTTCGGCGCGTCTTGGAGCTTGTGTTCCGTCAGTGGGTCATTGCCAAACTTCTCATAAAGCTGCTTCAAGATGGTTTGCTTGGCTAAGATTAAAGATGCCTTTGGGGGAAGAGGAGTTGAGGATGAACCCAGTTCGCCAATATCCTTTGACGGTATGTTGAAAGGACGAGTAGCGATCGCTCCGGCTAGGTACGCGGAGCTGAGGGGATGGTCATGCCACTCTGCAAAAGCAGTGTGCATCTCTTGGTCATCTTCAAGTATTGGTGGCTCCTCTGTTATTTGGACGAGCGGGTCTGTTGAGGATTCCGGGTGGTTTAGAGGCCGAACATCTTCCGGGTCCGGTGAATGTTGAGGTATATCCGTATAGCCAAGTTCTATGCGCTCCAGTTCTTCGAGCAGCTTCGACTTGGGGCGTAGACGGAGGTCCTCGTATGCAACAGTGTACGAAAAGCCGTGGAGGTCTTCTGTCGCCGAGACGATTACGAAGTGTTCGTAGACCTCCTTGACAAACCCTGGATACCACTGTCCCATCCTTGCGTTTTTCACAAAGTAGTAGACTGCTGCCTTGGGAACGAGTAGTGTCCTTTCAAATTGCTTGACATCTTTTGTGCGGAGGAACGTATGTAGAGCTTGGCGAGATGCCTTCTCGTGATAGGCATCGGCGAGGTCCTTTGTTAGCCTAGCCTTGGGCAGGCCCTGGAGCGCCGGCCTATACCCTCGAGCAAGCTCGAAACTGGATACGAACCTCGAGGCTAGCAAGATGTTCTTGAGGAAAGTGGCTCTAGCGACCAGTTCTTGGTCAGAGGGGCACTGTTGCCATCTAGGAGCCGTGAATTGCCTGTCTTTAACGAGGCGTTGGATCAGATATCTGATGGCTTCGTTGGAGGACTCAACGATTCCTAGTTTGTTGTGCCGACGGGCTGGCCTAGGGGAAAACGTAATGCCATGCGAGGCACACATTGCCCTGAACTCTTGGCAATCGAATTCTGGCTCGCCCGAGAGTTCGGTGGACGCCCCATGAGATGGGATCCAATGGATCACAAAGCTTTCCGCAGCTTTTTTCATGTTCCTCGAGAGGCATAGCCATGCGACTGAGAAACCTGAGGCTGCATCCTTCATGTGGAGGATAGGGGGGTTGCCGAGTTCGGCTACAAACATGAAGTCCACTTGGACATGCTCATTGAATTCCTTCAAGATACGGGAGAAAGAGACCTTCCTGGACGCTAATGGGCGGCCAGTGCTGGCACATGTTGTACATGAGTCAAAGGCAGATTGTAGCAGGGCTTCGAGCGTTCTTGTAAGGACTCCGGCACGCTGACAGATTCTCTTCATGTCCCTCGGACGTAGGTGGGTATAGAGATGAAAGCGCTTAGCAAATTGCTCTTCATTCTCTATCGTCGTTACCTTTAGGGCAAGGTTCTTCGCGAAGAAGGACTTGACAGAAGAAGTGGACTAGAGCACAAAGAGGAGTCTGGTTCGCTTCGTGAGTTCGGAACCTTTGTGATAGGTTCGGAGCAGGACTGAAGCGGAGTTGCCGACAACTCCCTGAGGAATTAGGACTTTGTTATCCTGGTTCAGGAGATCAGAACGTGAAAGTACGTCGTTGCCCAACAGAATTGGCCCCTTGCCATCCACTACGTAGAAGGGTAGCGAGAAGGGAGTTCCATTCTCGTCATTACCTTTACGTTTCCACATGGCGAAGGTTAGCATGGCATCAACGCACTCTTCACCGAAGCCATGAAGGAAAGGTTCGCAATCCAACTCATCGAGGGCCAAGTCTACTCCCAATGACACGCAGAGCTGTGCAATGGCGCACAGAGAACCGACGCTCTTTGGACAGCCCGGGTCGACGATTGGATTTGGGTCCGCGAAGGCGGGAAAGAGGTCGGAATAGGCTCCTTTCCCTGCAGTTAGAGATGACTGCGTTTGGAGGGGTTGGAGCCTTTGTGAAAACCCTTATCTGATCTATCGCCCGTTTCCGACTTAGCTCTCTTCTCCTTTTGTGCGCGGATACGCTTGGTCTCATGGGAAGGACTCTGGCATTCATAACTTCCTCGAAGGTGCGTCTCCGAACCACAGTCGAAGCAGTACCCCGACTCTCGTTCGCTCTTGCGTTTGTTTGACTGACGAGGTCGAGAGCTGGTACCACGCTGCTTGTTCCTGGTCTGCTGGGAAGTATCGGTACCCTGCCTCGTACCGCCTTGCTTCTGGAAAGCGACCAGCGCTTGTTGAACGCGCTGCCCGACCATGTTCTCGATGTCGGCCTTCGTGTACGCTTTCTCAGCCGCCTTGGGCGTGAAAGTCAGATTGCGAATAACCTTAACTGCGTCGTCGAGGTTCAACTTGCAACGAGGGCCGGTGGGGAACATATCACGGATTTGATTCTCTTCAAAAGAGCGATCATTCAGGTACTCAATGACTTCTGTGTACCCTTCGAGAAGTTCCTGTGCTCCGCTGACTATGTCAGTAGCCTTGCGACGAACGGTATTAGCGTTGTCGGAGGACTGCGGCAGGGCTTCGTCGGAGTTGAAGAGGTCCGAAAACTTCTCAAAGAATTCGAGAACAGAAGCATTGGAGCTTCGCGAGATTAAGACTTCCGGTTCCGGTTGGTCTCTCTGGTGGGCTTCGGCAAGCGCAACCAGTTGGAGCTTGGCGTTGGTAAGCGTCTCCTCGCTGAGCATAGAATTGTTGAGAAAAGTTGTTGCCAAGACCTCACTAACCTGCGAAGAAGTCGATACTCCCCCGTGCATAAGGTGGTCGGCGGCCAAACCTCGGAAGCGGGAGACGAATGCATTGAGGTCCTCACTTCGACGACGTCGGCATTGCGTCACATCCGTGAAGGAAGATATTAAGCGGGTGACGATGGCAATAGGAGGATCAACGGCGATGAGTTTGACAATATCCTTGACAGCTTCGATTTGGTTTTCCTGTTTCAAGTCAAGTTGTTGTTTAGCAACCGCTTCGTCAACGATAGACTTTTGCTCGCGAGGGAGACCACGGTCGTAGAAGTGACGAGCAAGTGTGGCGTAGACGGTTTTGTACAGCCTATCGGTACCTTTTTCGGCGGCGGCTTGGACTGTCTCAACCCATCGTGAAACATCACGTCTGTACTCCTACAGACCGCCTTCCGGTTTGAACATTGGCGGGTCTGTAGGCGCAAGCGGTTTAGAACGTAAACCTGGGCCCATAACTGGGGAAGCGGCGTCCATGCTTATGGGACGAGTTGTTGCGCACGGGGCAAGAAGTAGGGCGGAAGGCGGGCACAGGCTGCCAGGAAAACTTTCTGGGGTTCCTTCCTTCTCCCTGGCGCCTTTTCGGGGTTCGCCAGGACAGCGAGCCCCTGTTTATTGTAGGCCCGCTCCCGGACGCGTCTCCAACCGCGAGGTGCGCCGGGAGGTGAAAGTGATAGGACGCTCGTGGCGTCCTATCGCAGCGTAGTTAGTGACGGCTGAGGACGGGGGCCGCTGGAGCAGAGCGGACCGGAACCGTGCCACAGCTGTCCACATGCACACCCCTCCCCCGACACTTGGGAGAGTTGACACCCTCCACACTTCTACTCCTGTGGAAGGTGCACACCCTCCCCCGACACTTGGGAGGGTTGACACCCTCCACGCTATTACTCTTGTGGACTCCACACGTGGAGCGTGTGCACCCTCCACCATGTGAAGCGTGCACACCCTCCACACGTTCTCTCGCGGAGGGTGCACCTACTCTCCAGCTCTACTGTCCCACTTTTTGGGCGCACCACTGCCGACTCGGCACTGCCGAGGCTGTACACCTTTGCAAGTCGTGACCTTACTACGTCAGGATTCGTGAATCACGAAGCCTGTCTATACTATGGCTTTAGCCAACAGCACCTTACGAAGACACAATTTATCTAACGTTGTTCGACCATGGCCCAAACACAATACGTAAACGAAGTTAACATTAGCCCATCCTCTGCTTATGATGTAATGTAACAGTATACATACACGACAATGCAACAGGTTTTACTATTTCAAAAACTCAGAGAGAGATTCATCTCCAAAGACAATCAAAACGAGATCGAAAGAAAAAGTGCACGCAGATTTGGAACTCTCAAAACGTTCTTAAAGTTTTATGGTTCGGAGAGAAAACGTAATACATGTGCGAGAATTGCGTTTCTGGAAAAGAGAAGGAATACTTTAAAAGGCTACATTACTGGAGCCAACCGTCTTTGGAATGCTGGGGTTGTGCACAAACTTTGCTATTTAACCGCCGAAGCGCAGGCGTTTTTTCCGGAATCTGCGCTTGATGTAGCACGCCGTTTTTTGATACAAGAAATTCAAGCCCTGGTTCAGGAGTGGATGGTCACATTTGAGCAGAAAAAAGTCGTTCGTTGTGCGTTTGTGCGCACAAAAAAAAAGAATCGAGAAGAACTCGCACAAACCAAGGCCATACGAAGACCAATGTCATAGTTGTCGAATCTTCAGAAGACGAAAAAGAAGAAGATCCATATTGTAAAAGCAGTACAATTTTGTTTGAATGTGCAGGTGGACTTCCTTGTAGTTCCACGTTGCTCTACAAATCAGACGCAGATCGCATCAAAAATTCACTCAAATCAACCGACAATGTAATTTACTTCGTGCTTTGCTTTCTGAATAATTGGACATTAAGTGCAATGAACAACGTCTACATTTTGGATCCGTTAGTGACAACAGGATGGTGGGATCGCGCGTTTGATATTGGTAACAAAGTTCCTTATGAGTTGAAACACCGAGTTCAATATGCACCTAATCAGAAATCACAAAGCTGTTATGCAAAGATTTGGGAGTCACAATGCTGTTTCATACCTATTTGCGGAAAAGATCATTGGTCATTGATTGTTTTTGTTAATCTTCCCTCTTTTGGTGGTGATCTGGTTCAAGAAACGTTTGTGGAAAGAAATGCTTCTCATCCAGACTTGAAACAGCCCAGGATTTTCTGGATTGACAGTTTGAATGCAGGCTCGAGCCATAAAGGACTTAGAAACAATCTCTATACTTTATTGCTCTGCTGTTACCCTGGACAGAAAGTTTTAACTCTGGATATACTGCTTCGCCGCATACAACTGTGCGAAATTCGTGGAGACTTACAAAGTACAAATAGTGTTGAGTGCATATTGTATACAACGTATCACGCTTCTCTAGTGGTACATGACTTCATGCTCTTTAGAACCAGAAAGAAGCAGGAAGTAGTGGAGTACTTGATGAACTGTCGGAAACGGTTTTCATTCGGCATGTACGTTCAGCAAATTCAAAGTTGTCTGAAACTTCTGGAAGATATTGCAAAAACAAAACCAGAAAGAAACGTAAGAAGTACTACGTTTCTATGGGGTGAAGAACTTAGTTTGATGCAGGCTTGTGTCTTCGTCTCCATAACGCTTTCACAATGCATCAACTTACGATGCAACCACTTTTCTACAGCGTTGGTTCTTCACCACGTTCCATGACAACCACTCCATGTACACCTCCGCGTTCTTCCCCTGCGCCAGCAAAACCTTGCACCGGGTGCAGATAGCATCCATCACCGACTTCCATCCGAGGTCGTTCTCGACCCGTTGGTCGCCACATGCTCCGCTACACTCTGCAATTACGCGCATTTTGACGTCAGCATGCGGCACAGTAGATACTCCCCGTTCTTTGAGCACGATGACACCCGATCAGCTATCGTCAGCAGCAGTCCCACGTGATGATTCACCGCGTGCGAACCGCCACCATTTGTAAATGAAGCGCCGCTCTTCACCACCGTCATTGCTCGCTTCATCACGTTCCCATCCTTCTGCTGCGCGTACAGCCATCCCACGTACAGCACACACTCGCAGAGAGTCGTCAGCTCCTTCGCCACACCAACCCAGTCGGCGCCGATGCCCATTGTGCCAAACCTCGACGTCGCGAAAGGTGCTCTTGTGCGGTGGCAGCTTTGTTTCCTCACCGTTCCCACTGCCGCGATTGGTTTCGATGTTGCTAGCAGCACTGCCTCACTCACCGGCCGCAGCCTCTTTGCAATATTCACGGTGAAAAGCTGGATGAACCACTTGAGCATGTTCTCAAAGTGATCTGAATCGCGCTCGGTGCCCACTGCTTCTGACAAGTACTTCACAACGTTGCAAACAGCCGCCCAGTTCTCAGGGAATAGCGCGCCATCGTTTTGTCCCTTCAAATTATGCGAGCCGTAAATACCGCTCCCCTTGTCGCGACGAACAGCAAACATGGCGCCGATGGCATTCAGACCTGATACGTATGAAACGAACGCCTTCTCACTTTCTGTGTCCTTCTTCCCGCCTTTGCCCGTCTTGTCGCGCATCAGCTCGACAAACCATGACTCAAGCCCCTTGTTTATACGACGCCAAGCATCCGCATGGCCATCGAATGCGGCTGCCCGCTGGATAGCCGCAGTCCATATGGCCACAATCGCCTTGTGCCGGAATGGCACAGCGTTCCCGCCGTTGACACACAGGAAGATGGACAATGAGTCGTACCCAGCGCGGACCTGAATTTCTCTGAGGTTGATTAGCTTCTTCACCAACACCAACAGCACGTCCGTGTCGGGATCGCAAGCCAATAAACGCAGATTCCGGTAACAACTCGTGTTTCTAAATCTGAGAGACCACCGGCTACAGCCATGCTACAGAGTTCTTACGAATCAAACAATGCAAGCCATACTTGTATCCCTCATTGGCACTTCACCCAGCACGTTTATGTAAACCAACATCCACGGCATCCATTCCACAGAGGAAAAACATCCAAACAACAACAACGACAACAGCAATGACCCAGTACAACAAGAGTCCAGAGGCTTGTTCAGATAGCGAGGTACAAGGCAAAGACATATGAAATCACCGGTTGCTTTAAGAGAAAGAGAAATTCCTGCTGATCTGAATTCAAAAGACTTGCTGTGCGTCATGACCACGTCCGGGAATTTCGTCACTATCGCATCGTCAATGCGATATTATCGCTGTATTCTGTCATGGCGGCTTTTGGCTAACATGGCTTTCCCAGTGAGCCCGCAGGAAACGAGGCTGAAGCAAGCGTACATATTTTAACGAACGATTAGTCCGCAAGAAGGTCTATCTCAGTGGGCTCTTCTTCTGTCATGATCTCCACCTCTATTGGTAGGTTGGCGGACGTAGAAAGCATAAAAAAACGTAATGTAAGTGATCATCATCAAAAACGGTTAAGTTTGAGTAAGCTTACCTTCAGTTCACATTTTATGTTCCATGCGAAGTGTGATACAGAACAATGAAAAGCAGAAATTCTCTCAAGAATACTGTTGAGAGCTGTATTACACAAAACCTGTCTCCGGAAATATACGTTTCCAGGAAAATGACGTCCGTCTACGAAATGTATTTCATAGCGTAACACGTAATCCGAAATAGGTGGCGAATAAGAGCGAATAGAAAGAAGTCGCTGTGCATTGCACTCAGTATAAACCGAAAAAGACAGGGTAGCGGAATTTGTCACTTCAATCGCTACTTCAAATTCATCGATAAGCCTTGGCAAAGGGGTCCTGTGGTCTTTGAATATGTCAAAGGTCGATGATCCGGCCTGAAAAAGTTGGAAAAACGACATCGGTAGTCGAAGAAAACGATTAGTAGTATACGCCAAGCAGATTTCCATAAAAAGAACCTTTCGAGATCTAAATCCATTTCCGAAAGTGAAACAACTTGTTGGTTATCAATCGCAGACATTGCTGTTGGAATTGCAGCAAAGCGGTTGCAAAGCTGTAACCGAGACGAGAAGAGAGTTGAGTATTGACACACGGACAATGTGGCGATGAAAAAGCTCCGCTAGGACTGTTGCGGTGAACAAACGGGCAGAGAGACAACCAAGAGTGCGGGTGAGCCGCTGAGCGGGTGCGTGGGTTGTAGAACGAAGGCACTGAGAGTGTCTCCACCGGTAGCGTGATTCAATCTAAAACCCAATCAACGTGTATGTTTTGTATTGGTGGGTTCAAATGTTTGGTACAAAGTTCATTCTCGAGGTTGCGCGCGACGTTCAGGTCGCGGTGGGCGAGGCGGTACGGCGCTGCATGTTGTTTTTGCGCGCTGCGCGAGCACGACGCTGCTTGACGAAGAGCGCGGGGGTGGCTTCGTTGGCAAAAGCAACCGCGCCACGATTGGCACCGATCAGCACTGACATGGCCATCGTCCGGTTGCTTCGTGGTGAGTTCATTTTCAGCATGATGGCGAGCACCAAACCAGTCCCACTGCTCCCAGCCGCGTCTGGTGGTGGTGGATGCTTCGCGCGCAGGATACTCCAGTTCGGACAAGGTCTGCAGCATCCCCCTCATGCTGGACAGGCCCCGTGCTGGACACGCACGAGAAAAGGATGTACTGGTCGAGCGAGCTCTTTTTGATGTTATGGGCGCCGTACATGAACACCTCGGTGACATTTTCGAGCTCGAGCAGCACAAGGAAGGTGAGAAAACCGCTGAAGACGACGTTGGAGATGTTGCGGTCAAAGACGCTGTTGAAGTAAATGACGCCCGTCGGCTGAAAGAGGGTGACCATCGGGAAGAGAAGGACAAGAGAAGGAGGTGGTGGCGGCGGACGCGGAAGAGGAGATCCGCAGGTGAGCTTAATTGGTTCAAGGCTGGTGGATTCGTCTGCTACGTGTAGATAGCAGATGGTGCTGACAGTGGAGCAATACGAGCAATACGAGAACCCTTTCGCTCGTCATTTGCTGTCCATGTGTCATTGTCCTGATCGACGATCGCTTGTAGATATCGATATCAATCGAGTGGGCATCCAACGACGCGCGCGTCGATGAGGGGCGTTGATAAGTTTGAGCTCAACTGCAACAATGAACACCGCCCAGCCTTGTCAAACATGTTCTGCGTCAGTTGCGCTACTCCTACGGTCTGCGCGTTGTGCCGTAGCGACAGCTTCGAGGTAACTCTATGGGACAGTGTGCATCTTTGCGACCGTTGTTTTGGGAGATATCATAACAAGGAGGTCAAGTTTACCAAGCCAGATGTTCATTTATACGGAAAAGCTTTCATGCCTTCCCTGATAGCTCTCCGTATGCCGTGGTGTCATTTTCGCGAAAGAAAAACGCAAACAACGGAACATCACGAATACAGGACAAGTACGACCTCAAGAATCCGATCCTAAGACTTTTCAAACCCCCGGCTTCTCCTTCCCCTTCCTCTGGTCTGGTTCCCAGCGACCAGCTGCAGCAACCTACCTCTAAACCCCCATCACCCCAAGTGATTCCAAGTGACCAGCCGCAAGAACCTGCCGCACCTGAAATCCTTGCAAGCGGCCAAGAGCAGCAACCTCCTTCCCCCGAAGTGCTTCTAAGCGCCCAGTCGCAGCAACTAGCATTCCCCTCTTCACTCCAACAGCTTTTGGGCAACAGTACCCACGAAGCACTGCTGTTCACGACTCCACCACGGTTTGACATGAATGATTTCAACTCCCAATCTGCCGTTCTCTTGCCGCCGGCACCCTCTACGCCTTCACCAGCTGCACACTTGCAATCTGCCACCGCTACACCCGCTGATCCTGGAACCACCGCTCCTTCGAATGGACTTAACCCCGACTGGCTGCATGCTCATTCGCAGTTGTTTTCCCTGTACGCAAACGAGGTGAACTCGTTAAAGGGCGAGATTGCCTCACTGCAGGCGGAGAATGCGCAACTAAGAGACAGAATCGGTAAGTATGAGGAAGGTATGAATAAGGTCAAACAATCACTCGCTACCGCCAGCCAGCAGGTTGAAGATACAATACAGTGAACCTTGAGCAAGTCTGCAGTTGTGATCGCCATCTGCGACCGAGATTCATGAAGTGCTCGCTTACTCTTCTTCATTCGAGAACGCAAACTATGTCGGCAAGAATTTGGAGCTCCGTTACCCAGCACATCGCTATCCATATTTGAGTCAAGCACCTTCAGCGTATTCACTTTGTCATGAGAAATAAAGACCGTACCTTCCTCACCTTCATTTGCATTAATCTCGAGGTCCACTTCAGGTTTCAGATTTCTCGTTGCGGTGCAAAAGAAAGCAACTCTAATGGAATCTTGTAATAGAAATCTTACGACGAATGATACCGTAAATGGAGATGCTACTCGCTGTAAGACTGAGGCTTCTCGGGCTTTGAACTCTATAAACTTCAGGCGTGGAGAACTACAAATACCGCTGGATGAAGCTAGGAAGTCTTTCAACTCGCAGCGAGCAAAAGTGAATCGTAGTACCAAAAAGCATAAACTCGTACCTCAGTCCCCGGCAGGAATACATGAAGTTGCGGAGCTTATTGAGCACGTAACCATTTCGTCAAACGAAGACACATTAATGCCATAGGTTCTCGAACAGAAGCATGTCGACGCAGTAAACGAAGCCGTCGAGAAAATGGACACCAAAGTTCTTCAGCAACCTCTTCTACTGCATAAGCAAAGGCATAATGGTTGTTACACAATGCACCTTTCTTTCAAAACCAAGTATCATTTGTACACTATGCACGTGTTGAGTCTGCGACCCCAATACAGAACTTTCGTCGCCCGTTGGCCTCCATGCGTCCCCCACAGCAGACTACAACTGCGCACACAGGACGCACCGCAAAAGCCATCTCTCCCCGTCTCAATGACCCAAGCGATCTCGGAGCTGTGCAGCAGCGGCAGCACCAGCACCAGCAACAGCCGAATGGCGCAATGGCAGAACGTTTCTGGAGAATCAGCGGAAAGAAGAACGGAGGTTTGTGGATTGAACGCATTTCGTACGTGTACGGCGCGCAAACGGTGGTGGTGTCCGTGGACCCGCGTCGCGTGTACGCGGAGGAGGGTGAAACGTCGCCGTTCGCGACGGTGCTGGTACCAGGGCACGGTGAAAAGCGAACGGGAGGGGCGGGAGCTGGAAGTGGTGCAGCTAACGAAGGCGGTGGAGGCGCTGGGCGCGGGCGAGATCCTGCCCAACTCGATGGACCAGGACGGACAGAAGAACAGCGGCGTGCGGTGTAGGGCCAGCAAGGAAGAGCAACAGCCCCAGCGCGAGAAGCATAGGCTTCTTTCGAATCTTTAACTCTGCAATCGCTGTTCAGCCCTGCGAACGATCGTCCGCCGGACTGCAATTCGCTTTTCGTCTCCAGGATGCGCACGAGCCAAACGCAACCCCGCGCTGTCAGCTAAAGCTTGATAACGAAAAGGAACTTGCGGCGAGCGCCAGTTCCTTTTCATTACCAACCTTTCGCTTGATCAACTCGGGGTGCATTCTTAACCGTCGAGGTATAAGAGCACCGAGTGCTCTAGTTCTTGCACTGGATCTAACGGCCAAGCGGCATCTTGTTCGTTATTATCTCTACTATGGCGCTCTCCAACGGTGAACTCGACCTCACTGCCACGGTCCCGTTGTGCCAAAACTGTGATCAGCTGCAGCAACGTCTAGAGAAAGCACTGGAAGAGCGCGACTTCTACATGGAGGACAGGGCGCTTCTTCTGCATAGCGGGCCTCTCTCCTGCGACAACTGCCTTGAAAATATTCAAAAGCTCAATCAAGTGAGCCAGGTGCGCGAATATTACAAGCAAGACAGATCAATGCTTCTACTAGAACTTCTTCCGCGTGAGGTACGTCGCAATCGTTTCCGCTTTCTCTTTTCCGAGTCTCGTTAATTGCTGAATAAGTTGCTAACAGTTTTGATTCCATGCTCAAGAAGGATCATTTCATCGTTGAGTCGCTCGTACCGGAAAACCATAGTTTGAAGACCAAACTAAGCGATCTTAGGAAAAATCTGGCACAGAAGCAGTCGGAATGCGACATTCTTCGAGGTCAGGTTGTGCACCAGGGAGAGGCAAGAAATTGATTGATATGGTTTGCGAGAGATCGTACATGGTGTGAGAGAAACGTAAATGGACATTCCAGCGTCGACGTATCAGATGTAGTATATCTGTACCGAGAGGTGGACGGGTGTGGGGCGTATGCTGGTAGAGATGTGTTTGACTTACTTCTGCTCTCAGACCAGTGCTTCTTTCATGGTCTTTCCGTTTCTGAAGCGGTGCGGTGTATTATGCTCGACCTGATGCCAAGGTTTTGGCCATTTTCAAGAAGGTATATTGTCTTCATGGTGTACAAACTGAAGGCGAACTGTATTCGTGAGCGTAACCTAGATTACGGAATTGCAGACCTGCATTTGCTAACTGCCAATATGATTGCTGAACTGATTAATGACGATATCGACGGGGCTCTTGATGGTTTGGTAAGTGGTTGAAGCAAGGGTGTACTAGATGTGAGTGTCGTTCAAGAGATATTGGAAGTCCCTAATGTGATGCAAGCTGTAGATCGTGGGGATGAAAACAATGTTACAGAACAGGCTAAGAAGCATTCGCCGTGTCTCGGGAGTGCACTGATTCTTTCTCTGTGTCGAAGTGGTGAAAGCCGTAAACAAGAACAATGTAGAGACTTATTGACAAATCGCGTATCTCTCATGTGTCGAATCCTGCCGTCTCTACTGGCTTGTGAAGTTCTTGACTGGGCTTTGAGCACGGCCGCGGTGATTCCTTTTTGCGTTCGATTCTGTAAGATCAGAGACCGTCGGCTCAAAATGAAAGAAACGACTGAATGGATGAAAGTCTTTACTTTAGAAAGATTAGCATTCTCGGATTCTCTCTACAATGTTCCAATCCACACTCGTGAAGAACTGCGTGGTAATGAAGCCAAGAAAGAGCCCCTCATTCAGACCTGCTTGCAATTGCTTGGAAGGTCGAACCGTTCATTCGAGGAAGACCCGTTGGGTAATAGCCTTCCAATTGCCAAGACACATAAGCGCCGGCGACAGCGTCGCCGCGCCGGCGCTCACCTCTCACCACCTCAGCCCGCCCAGGCGGGCTGTATCCCGCCCTCAGCGCTGCGCCGGCGTCGGCGCGCCGGCGCTCACCTCGCACCACCTCAACCCGCCCAGGCGGGCTGTGGCGGCCCACAGCCCTCCCACAGCCGGACCACAGCTCGCTCACAGCCCTCCCCCAGCTCGCCCACAGCCCCAGCCCTTAGCGTAGCGCCGGCGTTGGCGCAGCAACGCTCATCTTCAACTACCTCACCACAATCACATCGCGCTCAAGCTCATTTTTCACCACCACATCACGATTACACACCGCTCACATCCTCTTTTCAGCGCTGCGCCAGCTTTGACGCAGCAACGTTCACCTTTCACGACTTTATTACGCCCACACCCCGCCAACATCTCGCCCTCAGCGCTGTGCTGAAGTTGGCGCAGCGGCGCTCACGTTCAACCCTAGCCCGTCTACACTCCGCATACTTCCCACGTTTAGCGCTGCGCCGGCGCTTTGTACCCTGCACAGCCATAACATCTTGCTCTCAGCATCCGAATCTTGACGATGCGCTTGCGCTTCGCTGTTTGCACCCCTTCCAAACCCTGCTCTCGCTGCTGCTCTCCTTAGCCCGCGCACACACTTCCTTTTCCGGCCTTCAACGCTGCGCAAGCACGTCCCTCCCTGCACCTCGACTACATCCCTCACTGGCTCTCCGTCCAAGCTTCGCTCGTTGCACTCAACTTCGTCCAACTCGGGCTCACATTCTGCCTTCGGTACCGCCGGCGCTTTGCTGTGCCCCTTATCGTCCCTGCCCTGCCCGCACCACTTTCTACAGCCTACGCACCGGTATACATCTTCTCGCTCACTTTGTTTACTTCTGACCTTACAAACCGCCCTCGATGCTCGTGATTTCTCTTTCTCTCGCCTTCAATTATTTCCAACCATCAAAGCTGCCTGTCGTGTATTTTGTCTCCGTTTACCACGTTCCCTCCGCTTTGCTTGTGTCCAGAATGTGCGCTAGCGCAGGGCGCTGACCGATACTACAGATTCGAGTATATTCTTGGACCTGTCTATACTTTGGCATTGGCACGCGAAGAAGGTTTGTTATTGGTTCGTTGCACGGCGCCACATACCTACGACGCCTTCATCACCGTTTCAATGTCGCACGACGAAACAAGCGCAACCGTTTCTTATTTTTGGTGGTTTATTGGTTGCGATGTCGCCCACAGAAAGCCCTCGCTGCTTTTGCCATGTGCGCCAGTTTGGTGTTGCAAGGTAAACTGGTCACCAGAATTTTTGGCATTGCCGGCCATACAACCTGCGGTTTGTCTGGTCTGATAGCCTCCGAGCCCAAGAATAGCAATTTGTTTGCTGATTTGGCGTTGGAGCGTCAATATCTTTCGCAACTGCAGCACTGAGACGGAGTATTGGGCCATTTTCTTCATGCCAGGCTGTTGGTACTACTAATAACCCCCAAAAAGTGGCCCGCCTCAAAGAAGCATCTCTGTAAATTTGGAATTCATCTTAAGTGGTGTTGATTAAGTGGTGTATGGTGGACCATTTCATTCGCCCGAGTGGTTGGAACTCTGTGGCTCGATCCTGGGTGGCAGGAGATTGGATATGGTAGGCAGGGAGAGAGTCGAACTACTCGTTATTCTGGGCTAATCTCAGTAGGTCTGGGTGTTCTCAAAACGTATGCCGGTGGTTTTCGTTGAGAAGAGAGACTAGTGCAAGAACTGTTATCATCGTCATAGGACTGAATCTAATGAGCAACCCGAAGGTTATCTTTCACGACTTGTTTCTTGCGCTGCCCTCTTACGATGAGGTAGTCGGGGCGGTCACCTGCATTCTACCGCTAGAAGTTGAGGCTGTGGAGGAGATGTCGTCCAGATTCATATATGAAGACGATGAGGTCTATATGGATGAGAATGTCTTTACTGCCTTGTATCTTGGACTCACAGATTACCGAAACGAATGGTCTCCAATGGGTTTAAGAGCGGTAGCCATCGCGGAATGCAGCTCGTGCAACAAGTGTTTTGCTCCAGACTGTTTTGTTTCCATCGACAACTTCACCATTGGCCACAGGTGCTATACCTGCCGAAAGCAGGGAAAGATTCAGGACATTCCAGCACTTGTTTACATGAAAGTTTGCTGCCAAGGGATTACAGATGCTAATTTTACATACCTCTACAAAATGAGCTTTGAGGCTTCTCGTCATCTTTCATTTCCTATAGATGTTCTCTGCGTAGGGTATGATCAGCTCTTTGATGTTTCTATTGTAAACCGAAATAGAGCGCAATCACCCTCTACTGGTTCAGAGGAAGCGCAGAAAGTGCTAAAGACTGCGCAGCAAGGTTTTCTTCCTATGTTACGGACGATAGAGAAGTATCGATACATAGTGCATCAGAGAGCGACGCAAAAACGTAAGTCAGAATCTTACATATGTAGCCAACGCAAGACAAAGCCCACCAACCCCTCAAGACCAGTGAAACGACTTCGCGAATCTCGAAAACAATTTGATTGCGGTGGCACTGTGTCTTTTTCATATGGATGGCATAATACCGCCATGACTAGGGTCAAACATGAATTACATCATGAAGTACATTTGCCATGGCAACCTCTTGCTAAACGAGCTCCCGGTATGGAACAGAACATAAGAGACCTTTTTGAAACTGGGCTAACGCCATTTCAAATATGTAAACATCTTCGAAAAGTGCATTGTATTGAGTTTCCTTACAATGAGGTCTATTACATATGGAGCAAAGAAATGGAAAGGCGTACCCGAAGGTCTGACGATCCGAAGACATCTGCAATTCAACTAATTACTGAATCAGATAATATTTCAATGATCTACGAACAGCGAAATCCCTTCGGAGTTGGTTTTATAGTTGGAACTGGCATTGAGATCTCACGTCGCGTGAACATTGTTGAAATTCTTATGGACTCGACATACAAGACTAACAAGCAAGCAATGGAGCTCTTCGCAATCATAGGGTCAGTGAATGGAGCAGGATTTTCCTTAGCATATTTCATATTAGAAGCGCCGGTAGCAGGTCATAATGACAGAGGATATAAGACCAGGGAGATTACAAAATTCCTAACGGCGTTCAAAACTGCAAACCTTCATATCAAATGGCTTTTCTTCTTCTCCGACAAGGACCTGGCTCAACTATCTGCTATAACGAAGGTCTTCGAAATCGAGCCTTCTATATGCTTGTGGCATATGAAGAGAGCTATTAAGAAGAAATACGCAGATCTAAAGAAAAGTGAATGCGGAATATATACCAAAAAATTTGAAGAACGTTTGCTGAAGCTTGTGACTAAGCATTTTCATATGCACCCGTTTTTTGTTGACCACTCTATTGAAGAAATACGAGAGGTATGTACAAGAGAAATGGAATCGGTTTGTATGCATCACATACTGTTGAAAGACTACCTTATTGACAATTGGTACGGTGACAATTGGTACTACAAGTGGGGAAGGCGTAGGGCTGATTACATTCCAATCGCCAAAACTACAATGCTTGTGGAGAGCCATTGGCGGGTTCTGAAAAGATTGTACTTACAGAATTTCAATAGACCGAGAATTGACATTCTTATACATATCATTGACAAAAGCTTTTTGTCGAAATACAAGCTAGATTATGATGCCCTTCTCTCTGGAAAGAAGAAACCAGCTTGGTGGAAAGCGTTTACTAAGGAGTGGAAGGCAGCGGCCGAGAGACCTCATAACAACGTCTACAAAACAGACTTCCGCTGTTGGAAATGCTCCTGTCCTGCTTTCATGATTAGCAGATTTTTGTTTTGCAAGCATTTGGTGAAAGGATCACAATGTCCTGCTTACCGAGATTTAATTCGAAGCAGGCGCCCACAGTTCCTGAGGATGGAAAGAAGAGAAGGCGAGTTTGTCGCTTTGTTTATTGAAGAAACCAGGAGCGCAGAAGACCGCAGTTTATTAGCAAACCATCACACGCCAATCCCTTTGCCGATTGATCCGCGATCTCTCAACGAAGCTAACCCAACTAACAATCATTTGTTTGAATTCGATGATTCTGTTGAATTGGTTGAGTCAAATCAAATTACTTTGTTGGATGAAATTGAAGTCTTACTAGAGTGGACAAAAGAACACCTTCACAAACTGAGAACTACCTCCGCGTCTGCCATACAAACCAAGCATCTGCACAAAGTCATGCGAAAACCATTCCAGTACCGCGCAGATGTAGAACGAAACTTGCGCTCCCGAAAAACCCCGACGACTTGGAGCAACGAAAACACTTTGTACTTGCCCTAAAGAAGGCTAGCAAATATACCCATGCATTAAAAGCTTTATGATTCCCCCAATTTCTGGACTTCGTCTTCTTCCAATGGCAATACCTTCCTACTTGCTAGCTTGCGGTGCCGTACAAGCAGACTCCCGTATACCTTTGAGAGAGTGCTGTAGTCATCCATACCGCCCCCTACTGCGGCGTTGCCACGGTGTTGAGACGTGTTTAACTACTGGCAGAACGGTATAGAGCTCAAACCGAGACAAAGTAGATTCAAAATAAGAACGGAACGATGCGGAGTAAGAATGTGGGGTTGAGACGATGTCCTTGGCCAGACAGAGCCACGAGGCCTTGCGCGCAGCTTTGGTCGCCGGCCCTGTTCGCCGTTGCAATTGTAACCCATAAACGACCACAACTTCAGCCTGCGGGCAGGCCTGGCCGACAGCGTTGGCTGCCCGCACAGGGCGTTTGGCACAAAACGTATGCCGCCGGTCCCCAACACCGGCGCAGGAAGAGTAAATCAGCTAGTGAGAAGAGCGGGTGCGGAGCGTATTGAATCGTTGCTAAAGGCAGTGTAGGAAATCATCCAATCGAGACGGCTTCAAAGAAAACCATTAACGAAGCTTCGAAGTGTTGGTGTAGGAGGGCCAGGGAGGGATTGAGGGGAGAGAGTGGCAAACGAGAGGAATGCTGTGGGTTCAGAGCTGAAATTGTCACAGAAGGGCGCACGGACAGGACAAGAGCGGAAGCGAGCTCCCAAGTTTGTGTGTAGGCCGAGAAAACGAGCAGATCAAGCAGAGAAATATGCAGTCGTGAGCAGCGCCAAGAGCGGAATGTGGGTTGTCGAAGGACGAAAGCGGTCTCATTGCTGCGAACAGAGCGTAGAGGCAGCATTGAGGGCAAAATGTAGCGGTGTGTGGGTAATTTAGGGTGGGTAGGTCAAAGCAGGGGTTGGAAGGAGTGCATCGAGTGTAGAAATTTGAGTGTAGCGACAGCGCAGCTCCAAGGGCCAGATAATGACAGCGAGATGTGGGAGTGCATGGTGAAACGCGAAGGCGCAGCGCTGAAAGTAGAATATCGCCAAAGTGTGGGCGGGATGGGGTGAAGGGTGAAAAGGTGATGTGAGTGGGATGTAATTGTGATGAGGTGGTTAATGATGAGCGTTGCTTCGCCAACGCCGGCGCTGCGCTAGAGGCGGGGTGTGGGCGAGCTGTGGGAGGAGTGTGGGCAAGCTGTAGTCGGGCTGCGGGAGGGCTGTGGGCCGCCACAGCCCGCCTGGGCGGGTTGAGGTGGTGCGAGGTGAGCGCCGGCGCGCCGACGCCGGCGCAGCGCTGAGGGCGGGATACAGCCCGCCTGGGCGGGCTGAGGTGGTGAGAGGTGAGCGCCGGCGCGCCGACGCCGGCGCAGCGCTGAGGGCGGGATACAGCCCGTCTGGGCGGGCTGAGGTGGTGAGAGGTGAGCGCCGGCGCGCCGACGGCGGGATGTGGGTGGGCTGTAGGCGGGCTGAGATGAGACGTGAGCGCCGGCGCGCCGACGCTGGCGCCGGCGCTCATGTGTCTGGCACCCGTGCGCCAGCCCGGCACCGCGCGCCAGCACGGGCATGTGTGCGGGTTCGCCGGTGCATATTGTTGTACAGCTGTGTGGCCTATTTTGGGGCCACGGCTACCGGCCGTGACGAAGATTGTAGGGAGGTTGAAGTCTTTTGCCGGTGCCTGCATGGCTGCCATCACCCAATCCGCGCTGCCCCCCCACGCGCGTGCTGCCTCCGTCCGCCACGCTCGCGGCCACGACCATCACGCTGCTGCTAGCCGCGGCGTGGCGCGGGGGGCGGCGTTGCGCGGGGGGCGGCGTGGCGCGTTGGGCGGCGCGGCGTGGCGCGGAGGGCGGCGCGGCATGGAGTAACGAAGGCTCGCGCTGACGTGCACGGTTAGTGTGGACGGTATGATACGTAAGGCAAGGCGTTGGGGCAGCCAGTGCGGAGCGGCGATGCCCGCAGAAGAAACAAGAAAGAACACGTGCACGTTCGAAAAGCAGAAAGTGGGATTCCGCGTGCCACTGCTCCACGTGGCACAGCTATGCTAAGTGCAGAGTGTGTGCTATCTACCGTAGTGGCACGCCAGCCCACACGGTGCCCAGCGCAAGCTGTGGCGCAGCGCTGTCGCACTCGGCCGAAGCTTGTTCGTAGAAGCACGCCGACGTCGCGCTCACGCGCCTAATCACCGTCGCGTAATTTGTGATCACCAACTATAGCACGGCCGTTCCCACATTCCCACACGCACCGCCACGGCCACGCGCAGCACCCGGGCAAAGCGCAACCACCCTGCAACCCGCCCCGCCCCCGAGGTGCCAATGCTCGAGCAACCGCAACGCCCGCACGTCGCGACGGGCGCGCGCGCGCAGTGCATGCCATCGCGCAGTACAAGCGGGCGCGCAGAGTGTGCCGACGCGTTGACGTGAAGTTCACATGGTGTGGCCACTCCGCACGCCGTCTGATGATGGGAAACACGCAATGAGTTGCCACCGCGCCAATGCGGCAGCTCGTGTGCACGTACGCACTCTGTGTAACATTAACCTTGAAGGTTAGATTACACTCTGCGCACGGTGGTTTGTGCAGTGCACGCGCGCGCAACGCTTGCGCTCCATCATGGCGCCACCGTCGTGCCGGCCGCACGCTCCACACAGCTCTCCCAATCGCGCGTCGCCTCCACAAGTCGCGCCTTCAAGCACAACACCATGCAGCCCAAACGGCCGCATCGCGCGTGCCACCGCCCCATAGCGCTGCACCGCTGGCCACCAATGAACCCGCTCTTCTGCTCCGAGTGCGACGCCATTCCACACGCGCCGCACCCTTCGTGCAAGGCGTGCCGCCGCTCCGTGCGCTCCGCGCTGCGGCGCAGCTCTGCAAGCGGCCTGCTGTCCACGCGCGGCTGGCGGCTGACCGCCGCGCTGCTGCCTCCCATCGTTGCCGCCGCAGATCCAGGCCACGTACGAGCTGCACCATAGCATAGCCCTTGGTACGCACTGCGCCCGCCTCTGGCCGATCGCACCACAGCGCAGCTGTTAATTTTCATGAGCGACAATCGCTGATGGTCTCCAACTGGAATGCTGTGGGCTGCAGAGTGCAGGAGGATGCGTGAGGCAGGTGTACGAGTAAGTGTGTGAGGTGTCGTGAGGACGAGTTTACTGGAGGCGGCGCTAGTCGCCATCTAAGTGGGGAGTGGGAGCGGGATGCTCTATCGGAGGGAGCATAGTCCGATATGCAACGGGCAGTGATCAGGCCGATATGTCAGCAGTGTCAGAGCCGTTGCTCTCACAGTATCGGCTGTGATACCATGCTACTTCGCTCAACTATTCAAGTAAACAAGTTTACCTCATCCTTGAAGAGTTTAGAAGAACGTCAACGCAAAATTAAATGAAAGCATTAGGAGTTTCAGACTGTTGTCGAACAGCACATTGTGCACGAAAGCCACCGCCGTCTATGACGAGGCACCTGTTCTTCTCTCGCGTCGCGCATAGCGCACGTGCACTCCAGTGTACATGCGATATGCGCACGACGCCCGCTCAGCGTCGCGCGCGCGTGAACCGGATAGTAACGATACGCACGTGCACACGCAGCTGCCGATGAGAAAAGGGCGCCGTCTACCGATCTCGAGCGTACAACCGTCCGATAGCGCGCGTATAACCGGCTGGAACAGCAGCCCGGGCAGCGGGCCCGTCAACCACGCTAGCGATGCGTACGAGTGGCGGAGACCGAGGTGCACCATATGCGCGGTGCCGAGGTTGATCTGCGCCGCGTAGCACAGCTGAATGCCGGCATTGGCCAGCGTGCAGAGCAGCGGCGGTGTGGCGGGCGGCCTGGGCGGTGTCAGCGGCGAGGAGGGGCGCGACTTGGCGACAGTGTGCACCAGCGAGATGAGCTGGCGGTGCTGGTGGGAACCGGCGACACGCGACATGGTGTCGACGGCGATGGCGAAGGAGAGGGCGAGCCGACGCGCCGCGAGCGCGAGCGCATCTTCTGATATTCTATTGTACGGGGAGTTCATCGAAATGTGCAGTCTTCGACTGTGGAGTGGGACAAAGTTCACTTCTTGGAGGACTTTGGCTTAGAATGACCTGCTTTTGAATCGCTTGGTTTAGAATGACTTGCCCTCGAGTGGACTGGCTTGGAATGACTTGACTTCGAATGACTTGCCTTAGAGGATGACGAAATGTGGCTTCGATCTTTTGATTGGTTTCGGTTTTGATGCTTCGAAGTATTCGGAGTGCTCGAAATTGCTTCGGTGCTTCTTTTACCAGACTTTCCTTCCCCATGCAAGGCTCGAACGTCCAACATGTCACATGAGCCAGTAAAATGGGGATTGTACAATACAGACGTAGGGCATGACGGGTTGTGGCAATCACGCTTTCCGACTTCAGAAATTGGTTTCCCGGTGTTACCATGGCTTTCTCCGAAAGATAGTTTTGTGCACATGATGTTCAACAAAGACTTAAGAACAAGTACGCAACGGGTGCGGGTGAAAATGCTTGACAGATATCCTTGGTCTGACCGTTCATGTTCTTTTATAGGGTGTTACAAGATGTCATGTTATAATGGCCAGCGTTCTTGTTTTGGTCTCACACGAGTATATGTGCATTGCTATTGGTGAGCACGAAGTTGAAAGGACATGCCTGACATGTTTTTTGTGGCAATGTAGCGCCTAATCTGAGCAATGCACCAAGAATCACATCCCTTGGGGAAGAATTCCCTTCTATATATAGAAGGGTTGCTGGATTTCTCCCCCGGGGGACGTATCTTACCCTGAAACGTGTTCAATATGTACTAAACATGAGAAACGAAAGCATGTCCATCTGCAGGCGCCTGAGGTGTCGAATTCTTCCAAATGTTGGGAAGCCCACCGCCACAACCGCAACACTGTTCGCCTCTGACTTTTCGCTTCTGCTTTGCCCTTGCGGGTTTGTTTTTCTTGAAGTCCACGACTTGCTATAGAGCACTTTCTGACAAACGTTTCCAAATTGCATTCTTGTGCAAATCTTGCTCACAGAACCCACGCCTACTTGTGTCCAAAGTTCTTGCCCAAGTTGATTCGCATGTTTCAAAGGCATGGAGATTCTTTTCAAATGTGACATGGTGGACACGGAGAATCATTTTATTAGAGCACGTGTGACCTATAGAGACTCATGCAATCGCTTCTTTATTGGAAGTACGTCAGCCGTGCATGCCCATGAAATCAATGCCGAAAACCTTTCTTCGATGATTGCCAATCCCGTGTTCATCCCTGACGATCACGTTTTTCCACTTTATGAACATGGAATAACTGTTGCATTGGACGCTCACACCGAAGGGCGGTGGTTGAAAATACCAAACCTTAGTCGTTACGACCCAAATTGGAAAACGGACACGATACCTGCAACATTTTTGCAAGAGGTAAAGATCTTGGAGGAAGTATCGAAGTCACCGCACCCGAACATAATGAATTATTATGGGTGCGTGGTGAAAGATAATCGAATAGCGGGGATTTGTTTAGAAAAGTGTGAAGAAACGCTATACAACAGGACGTGGATGAGAAGGCAAGCGGTAGACAAAGAAGCTGTGATGAGAAGCCTTCGTAGCGCCGTGCGGCATTTGCATTCGCTGAGCTTCTGTCATAATGACATTAGTCTGACCAACATCATGTTTCGCGAAGACGGCACTGTGGCACTAATCGATTTTGACTCATGTCGGCGAAACGGAGAGAAATTGGGCAGTAAAAAAGGAACGCCGGGCGTTTGTGATGTCAATGCTACAACTTCAAATTTCCAGAATGACCTATACAGCCTGCGAAAAGTAAACGAATACCTTGAGACAGGTCGACTTCCCGATTGGGCTTGAAGCCTCTGTCGTACTGACGATGGGGCAGTGGATAATAGACATCATTACCTGACACTACGTAAGACAGCCGTTTACTTTTCAGATTTGTAGCTTGAGGTCGGAGTCTTCAGTTGTTCTGTCACTAGGGAAAATGGTGCATCAACCGAAATGGAAAGAAAGAGTGAATCGTGCCGTATTTAACTTCTGAGGAGTTGGGAGCTTGAATTTCAGGAAGCATTGCACGTCCCCATGTAAGATTTGGTTGTCCACAATCTTCTCGTTCACAAGGATTTCATCTGCAATCTCTGCGCTACAAGTCCGACAGCGATGACTCGTCATTCTGTTGCCTCTCTTGTATCTTCTGCAAACGAAGCAGTGAATACTCGATTCCAACCGCTTTCAGAGAATCTATCGATTTTGTCGCCCTTCAGTAGAACCCGTGCAGCTGCCAAAGGCCCCGCAACCTGACTGTGGAAATCTGAAGCTGTAGACGGAAACTAAAACAGGAAACTTTTTTGTGCGATGTGGTATACCCTTGTAGCCATCTTCGGTACCTACAACAGCCTCTTTGTTGAGCATGGGCTCATGAAGCGTGCCGTGGATGGTCTAGTTTCTCTCCAAGATGTTTTGCATGCATCGCACAAAGCGGGTACAGTGTGGAGCATCGGAAACGACCTGGGTGCGTCTAATCGTGACCGTCCAAACATGGCCGCCACCAGAGAAGCCTTCATTAACTTGATTGAGAACAGAAGCTTAGAACGGCTTCGAAATGAGAGACCTGACTTGGTGGATAAATGCCGCCCTCGCGAGAATGCACCGGCGTCTCGAAGTCAACCAAAGTTCGAAAAGGGAGGGACTGTTTCACCCAACCCCGCAGGGCTCACTCTGGACTACGATTCCTTAGATACGTTTGAGGGAGAGTTAAAGGCAGCTGTACTCAAACGTTCGGCACATAGAGTGATAGAAGCTGTGGCTGCTGGTAGAGGTGGAGTAGGGAAGACCTGTGCGCTTCGGGGCTTGAAAGATGTTGAGAGTGTCCAATCGAGGTTCCCGGATGGTGTGCAGTTCATGAGTCTTGGTAAAGATGCTGGAATAGATGTACTGATTCAGGAGATAGCCCGTGTTGTTAGGGAGACGGGAGATGAACCACTTGGAAGCGCCATAAACCGTGGGAAGCAGCTACAGGAAGCTGTGGACAAGGCAGCAAATTGGTTCGCGCGCCACACATGCCTATTTCTTGTTGATGATGTTTGGATGGCGAACGGATTTGATGCTGGTACGTTCTTGGTGTTGGCTGGTATGATTGACAGAGACAGCCGCCTTGTTTATACAACCAGGGAGAAAGAGCTTGCCGAAGAAGCTGACAAACGCATGCATTTCCGGCCAAGGGAAGCCGAAGCTTCACGAGTTATGTTTCTGAAACACTCGGAATGGAACACTACACTATTGACAAGGAGGAAAACACAGAAGCATTGAAGCGGATAGTAGAAGAATGTGTGGGGATTCCTTTACTGCTGGCTGTGACTGGTTCAGGCGTTCGAAAGTATTTCTCATATGTGGAGGGACACGAACAAGATGCTCTGCGTTTTTATCGTGAGAAACTGCAGAGGGAACCGAATACGATGGTTGAGGGCAACGTAACTGGATATGGGATGGTGCGGATTGTGACAAAGGCATCTATCTCAGTACTGGAGCTTCGTTGGGAGAAGAAAGTACAGCTGGAGAGCTTTCCTTTGTCCATTCGAGAGATGCATCGATCCTTGTGTGTACTGAAGAAACAACAAGAGGTGCCTGTGTCTATGCTTTAGCGGCTATGAGATTTGAGAGAGGAGACGAGCGCTTTAGAAGTGATGAAAGCGCTGAATTCGGTTGCAGTTGTGAGTATGACGATTCCCGAGAACAAGAGGGAACTCAGTTCGGTGCTGCGTGTGCATGATGACACCCTGACGTGCTCTCAGTCGGTGAGAGTAATGAGAATCAACGCCACTTGAAGCGCTTGTTGGACAACTAATGTAATGTTAGTGGTGATGCTGTTGCATTTGGAGCGAACAAAGTTTCTGTGAAGGTCGATGAACAAGAAGCAAGACACTCTGGTGCTTGGTTGAAGCTGAAGCGTTTATGTTTTTGTACATCGAGGGTGAAGGAGGGAGAGGTTGCAGACGAAGTGGAAGTTGTGGAGTGTGCAACTGGGAGTAATTGCAAATGCAGCACAATTGAGCTATCATGCTGTGATGAAGAACGGTCGAGAAGCGCACTTTCAGCTGTACGGACGTCTGGTATGGTACTCGGAGAAGTGCGAGAGCACACGGAGGTTTGTAGAGGTAGTTGAAGAGATTGCGGAGAGGCCATGGCTGAAGGCAAGGAAAGAGTTCTTGACAGGTGCAAGGAGGGACTGTATTGGAGAGCATTTCAGTGGGAGGGAAGGTTGTTGGAGTGGTGAAGAAGGGGAACGATCTGAGGGTGCTCTACCACCGGAGTGCTGATGTAAGTATGCGAATGGTGAAGTACAATGTGAAGTACGGAAGTCGAAGCACAGCCGAGATGGTAGGACGTTTTGGGTGTGCTGCAATGTCAAGCGATGGACAAATGGTTGTATGCGTGGATGAAGACGGTATGGTGAGGAAGTGGGACGCTGAGTCGAGTGTGGAGACTGTGATAGGACAGGGCATGGATTCGGTTAGGTGCATATCTGTGAGCGAGGACTCAAGATGGGTCGCATGTTGGCTTCGAGACTCTGGAAAGGTATTAGTGTAGGACCTGCAGGGCGGTGACGCGCTTCGTGAACTTGTGACTGGGATAGAAGGGGATGTTTGTTGTGTCGCTGGTAGTTACGATCTCCTACAGACTTTTCCGACTCAACAAAGTGATGAAATGCAGCCCATCTCCACTGTTTCCGACGAATATCAAGCGCAAATCTGTAGAGCTGCTGATACGCTACTTGAAACCGTTGCCGATGCTGACGACGAAATCATGAGCCTCTACCTCGATGGTCAACCCATTACGCGACAACAGATGCAGTCTGCTCTTCGAAGCGCCTGTATATACAACAAGATAGTTCCTGTTCTCTGCGGGTCTTCGCTGAATCGCGTCGGTGTGGAACAGCTTATGGACGCTGTTGTTGACTACTTACCAGCCCCAACCGAAAGAAAGTCTGTTAAGGCACGTTCTATCGAGAACCACCATACAGTCAGTGTACCCAAATCTAGCGAGGCTCCAATCGTCGCATACGCGTTCAAGGTCATATGACCGACATCGTGGACGACTTGTTCACCTGCGTGTCTTCACTGGCTCGCTTCTAGATGGCAAGAAGCCCTTACTCAATACGACTCAAGAACAAGCAGAAAAGCCAACCAAATTGCTTCGGGTTATGGCTGACAAATTTGTTGAGATCGAGAGCGTCAACACTGGGGATATGTTGGCAGCGGTAAGTTCCTTTCCAATCTTTTTGGCTGTATGACATGCCGAATACTAATTACGAACACTCTGACTATGTAATCCAGACTGGATTGAAGAACACTCAAACAGGTGATACTATTGTTCTTAAGGACAGTCCAAAGTCATCTCATGTAGTTATGGATACAGTTCGACCTCCCCCTGCAGTATTCACTGTCGCTCTGTCTGCTGGCACCAGCTCACAGAAAAAAGAGATGGAGCAAGAGTTGTTTCGTGTTGTTGAGGCCGATGCCTCTCTGGAAACTAGAGTGGACGACGAAACGGGTGAAATACTCCTCTCTGGCATGGGCGAGTTGCACCTGGAAGTGACCGTTGAGCGAATGAGACGCGGGCGGCAGTTCCTCCTTCATGTATCGAAGCCCAGAGTCGCGTATCGCGAAAGTGTGATGACGTCGGGGACTGGGACCGAAGTATACGACACCATCATTGGTACCCAACAACTGTATGCATGCCTTGATATTTCCATGGAGCCCTTGGAAGATGAGCAATACCACAATGAG
Source organism: Gracilaria gracilis (assembly GCA_030374805.1). Taxonomy (NCBI): domain Eukaryota; phylum Rhodophyta; class Florideophyceae; order Gracilariales; family Gracilariaceae; genus Gracilaria; species Gracilaria gracilis. The sequence continues at coordinate 83,219 of JARGSG010000117.1, read as the reverse complement.
ATTGAGGTCAGTGGATTCTCGTCGAAGGATGAGGGTGAAGCCGTTCGACAAGGTTTGGAGGCCGCTCTGGGTCGTGGTGTTCTGTTTGGTAACCCTGTGGTGAAAGTGCGAGTACATGTTGTGAGAGGCGAAAACAATTCCGCCGAAGTCGATCTGATCGCCCTTCGCGCATGCGCGGGAAAAGCTCTGCATAACCTGCTTTCCGAATGTTCACCAACTTTGCTTGAACCTGTGATGTTGGTGGAGCTCAATGTGCCCGAAGAACATGCAGGAGATGTGATATCGGAGCTATCATATCCGGTGAGACGGAGAGGTCTCATAGAAGTCGTTAAGCGAGTGTTACACGGTGAGAACTCGAAGGATGCAAGACATCTGTGTATGATTCGCGCAAGTGTCACTCTTGAAGGCCTTGTCGGTTGGGCTAGCAAAATGCGATCACTCACCAAGGGACGAAGGGACACGAGTATGAAATTCGCATGTTATAGAGCAGTGGATGACTCAACAAGAAGGCGGGTTGGAGGAATGGTGCGGTGTCTGATAATTGATCGCTAAGGAGGCGAGGCCGCGTCATATCCAAAATTGCGGAAGTCTTCGGCATACAGTTTGGCAATATGCGAAAGGACTCGCTTATCCATCCACCCTCTCTGCAAGGCACCTCGGTCAGATACACTCGGGTCGATGAATTTCCCACCAGTTATGGATATTCTCTTATTCAACCCCGCAAGATTGCTTGCGAATGACTCCACGTGACCGACGAGATGATATTTGACGATAGAGTACGCACAGGAGTTGTTTTGCGAGGCAAACTCTGCAGATAGTTTGGGCATGCTCGAGAAAAAGGTTACGAAAAAGCGTGGGGTGAGCAATTGCATGACTCTCTTGCTTTCACGTAGTGGAATTCCTCGCAATTTCGAAACAAACGATCGGTAGGACTCCGAATTCAACCCATCCTTTGTAGCGTTTTGATACATGACAAGAAGCCTGCTTAACGGATGTCGAACAAACAGGAATCGGTATACGCTGTATAATACCCTTTCGCGATCGCGGATTGAGAACTGAGAAAAAGGGAATGTACATCTTAGAGAGATGATCGCGTAGTACAGCATCCCAACTGTCGCTTACTGAGCAGTATACACCTCTCGCTCTGTCGTTCTTGTCAACAAGCACAGTTAGTCGATCAACAAGCGAGTACATCAGGATCGTGCGCGGTAATAGCATTGGCCCAGTATGCAACTCTGGGGACTGCCACTGAAGTGCGTATGGGATATATAGTGAGGGCATATGTGGCTGCTCTTTCCGACGCTGATCCAGCTCGTTAAGCGGCACAAGCGGCTGGTCTTCAGGGTGTTTGCTGGTTTGTCTCCTATAGATTCCGCGATACACATCTTGAATTGGCACGCGATCACCGCAGGAAAAGGCGTGTGGCTGATGTCCGGGACGGGCACTGTTCCAGAGGAGGATGAGGGCGACCGCGATGGCGACAGCGACGAGACGGGGAAGAAGATAGCCCAGTGTGTATCTGGTGCGAAGCTGACGTTGCCGGATCATGCCGATGGGAGATGATTGGCATTCGACGCCGATCCGATTCAATCAGGGGCGGGGCTAATGCGTGTCTTGGAAAACTCCCAAATTGTAAGTGTAGTCGTTTCAATAATAACGAAGATATACATTTCTAACCGGTCCTCAAGACGCCCGACAGTCGCAGGTATCGGCTTGTGATTGCCCGCAGCGCGTCTCGGTATCCGACGACACCTCTACTCCAAGCGTCGCTCGCTACCTGCATAGCTCAGCTAGAACTGCAAGAAGAAGTAACTGCCATGCAAGAGCAAGAGCGAGTGAAATACGGATCGGCAGTACAAACAGCTGGCACAGATATACCTGGAAAAGCTTTCTGTGCTTCATGAGCTAGAACGCGAGCTGTTCCGGATATCTAGGAAGGATCCTGTTGTACTATGTAGTGTTGCAAGAGCTTTTAAGTTTGGTGATGTCCGCATGGGAGAGCGACGCGAAGGGTGTCGAAAGCATTTAAGTCTTGTTTTACATTCAACATCGAATTGTTGCAACAATCCCTAGCTTCTTTCGCTTGCTGTTGATGATGTAGCTATAGTTCGGGTACTCCTCTGAGCTTGGTATGGCGGTGGAGCATCCCTCGTTGTAAAAGCACGTGCTGCCGCCTCCCGAAGAAGTGACCGGTACTGTTTATCCCAGACTGCGGTCCCGCTCGAAATGCGCGCACAACCGCTCTGCAAACAGTACGAAGGGCTTGCAGAGGATTCGTTCGATCTTCTTCGTACTTTCGAGCACAGTGAGCATCTTTACCAAAAGCAGAACGAATAACTCGGTCATTCCATTGACAGCAAAGCAACCTTGTCACCGTATCACAACCAAGGCTGGAATGCAGGTAACCATGAATCCTCTCAGCGAAACTGAATGTGCGTTCGGTAGCAGAGCAGTAGGGCTAACAAAAAGCGTTCGGCAAGCGAACTCAGCGAGTTCTTTTTGTGCTCTTCTTCGAAAAGCGTCTCTCGGAATTTCAATGAACAACGCAGCGTTGTCCGTGAGCTTGGAGCCGCAGACGCCACAGCAGAATGACAGCGTCTCGGATTCATTCGCGCGAGTCATAATCAGGTGAAGTTACCGAAGGTAGCTCGCTAGCAAGCACGCTGACGAGCAGCAAAGCACGCGAAAGAAAGCGCGAACAGTAGGGGATGCTCGTTTTCGCTCGGCAGTTAACCATTTACCGCCAAAAGTTGTGTGCCACTGTTCATGCATTACGCGTGCCCCTTGTGTAGCCTAGCGCATGTTCACACCGCAGTCTTGCTGCGCATTTCTTGCCGAGCGCTGCGAGCACTGCAGAAGACGCGTGCGACACTACTCTTAGAAAGGGAAACCCTTGCCGAGAACAAGGCAGAAGAAGAGCGCAAAAGAAAGCGTGAATCTCGACGGAACTTCGAGCATCGAGCACACGTCAGTCAGGAACGTTATGGAGATAAGCTGGCCGACGTCAAGCCTTGCAACCACCAGACTCGCGGCAGAGCGAGGTTTAATGTACATCGCCATTACCGTTAGTATCTCTATGCCGTGTAGGTCACCACGTACTGGTAGTCTCACGTCGTCTTGCTCGCGACGAGCTTTGCCCGTCATTGCCCTCGCGTCCTCGTCTGCACTTGTTACCTGCGCCGCTGTACCTGCCCAGTGTGTCATAGGCCGCTAAGATACAGTGAGCACGGTGTCCCCCGTGCGCGTCCGCGTCACACTTTGTGGTCACGTTTACCCAATGCGACGCCTCGGCATCTTTAGCTTCATCCGGTAGATCAGCTTGCGCCCGCCGTGGTGCGCCTTCAGCGTAGCTATGCTCGTGTGGTGCGTCTTCCCCCCGGCGTGTTACCATCATGCTACCCTCGCCGTTGTGCAGTGTGGCGTAGAGTCTGGAGTGATCACGCACAGCCCTTACGGTGTTGTTCCTGCCGTCTTCATCACGCGTCGTGCGCTATTCGGTGGGCGGTATCGTTGACCAACGTCGCGCTGCCGTACCGTGTCATCCCACGCCTCAAAGGCTCGACAGGAGCAGTGATGGTCTTAAGGTTCGTCCCGTTGAATCGCCCAGGGCGACTGTACCCTCGTGCTCGTCTTGCAGTCATCTGCTCCCTCCGGCGCATCATCATCGCCGTCACATGTCTGGCGCTGGCTGAGTGTCGCGTGCATATCTCCGTGCCACCACAGAGTGGACGCCGAGTGCTCCACGGCGATGTCGCTGCACGTTGCAGGGGGGGCGTGGCGAGTGTGGGGGTTTTTCTGCATGCTGTGGAGGAAGCGCACGGTCGGTGCCGTTGTGTTGGCTGCAACTGTGCGCTGGTGCAAATTGCTTCCGATTTCGAAATAATTGGCTGTGCGGTGCTGTCGCCGACGCACCGTTATTCGTGCAGCGTGTTGATTGGTTGTTCCCGCCATATCGCGCGCTCGGTGCCTCTCATCTGCGCTGACACCTATCAATTCGTGGTACAGTAGTGGGCTGACGCATTAAGCTTTATGCACAGGAGATTCGGGTTTTAAGCAAAAAACATCATTGCGGCGCTTTCGCGCTACTCAGCGCAGACTGCGCGTCGCGGCCGGCAACACGTGCGCAAACTAAAAATTTTTTTTACCTTTTCTGTACTGCGTGTTCGCACGCGCGGACGCGGCGCGCCTGCCCACGCGCGCGTGTGCGCCGCGCGCGCGCCGCCAAGCCGTGAGTGCGGCCGCGCGCGTGCCGCGCCACCCACCACCTTCGTGCCGACACCGCCGCCTGCGTGCCACCACCGCCCGCATGCCGCTACGGCTTGCGAGCTGCCACCACCGCATTCAAATGCGCGGGGACAGTCTTCAGAAACAGAGTGCGTGATGGGATAACGAGGCGCAAGCGCCACACATGCGCAAAGAGAACTAGCTTCGGCAGCGATGGGCCCAATGAAGCAGAGGAGCCGCCTCGTTTCTGGGAACAAGCAGCTGGGCGATTCCGATGGCGTACAGAAAGGCAAGCTCAGCGTGGGCGTGTGGATCGGCCTTATTGGCCGCTTGTCGTAGTAGTTGAATAGCTTTGGCATGCAAAAAGGGCACTATGTGGTATGTTTGACAGCGTTGTGACGGAAATTGCGTGAAAAGCGATTGAGCAGTTTGACTGCCCAATGTGTTGGAGCAAGGCGCTATACGCGGATGTTAGTCGTTCGGGCGTGCTGATTGGGTCTTGTAGAGCGTCCAAGTGATGACGGAGATGAGCGTGTGTCTGTTGGGTTTGGAGTTGATCCGAGAGGTGAAGTGTTGGCGGGTGTTGTTGTGATTGCGGTGGCAATCCATATCGGCACAGTAACTTTATGTACAACTATTACAGCCTCTGTGCACGGGGGGACGGCGCGCGTCGGGGGAGGCGACATCGCGCGCGTCAGCATTACGTCATGTCATGATTACAGCAACAGAAATATGGAGCAAAAACGCAATGCGCGCCGCGGAGGCGCTGCAATTCGCTTAGCGTGTACGTTTGCCGAAAGAGATAATCAAGCGCATCTAATTAACTTTTTTAAAAAATTCAGTTTTCATTAGATGGTAAGTATTTTACACTAATAAAACTCGATATTACATTCATAAAACTCGATTCTACATTTAAGAAGCTTTTCAATTAGTAACTAATTAATAGAGCATGCTGTGTTAAGTTTATTGCGATTCAATGTAAATATTTTTTGCAAGTAAAAGTGATGAGAGTTTTATCAGGATATGCTGCTGGATTGAAGGGAGAGTAGAGCAGTTTTGACTGCTAAAGTTTACGGCATTAGGACTTTGGCGCAAGGCGCGCAGCGCTAAGTAATATCGCCTACTTTGGCAACTACAGTGTCACTGCTGGCTACTGAAGGTGGTTTAATGTTCCCTAATATTGCATACGGGTGCTCACGTCATACACGTTGCACAGCGCTACGATTACAGTAGCACCTAAGTTTCGTAAAACACTTTATTTTGGGTGTTGGGTCGTTGCCACATCCCCACCGTCTACGACGGCGCGCGGCGTGTAAGCAAACGTCGTCGCCTCCCCCGATCAACGTCGCTTGCGCATGGCGAGCAGCGCGAACGTCTTCTTCGTGCCGTCCAGCCTGCTGTGCGGCCGGCGGCGCGCGCGATGGGCCCAGGGCCCAGTGCCGCGTGACACGCGCTGGTGGGCGTGCTTGGCGCAGCGCGGGTCGCCCGCGCGGACACCATGCTGGACAAGGAGCTGGCGCCAAAGCGCTCGCACGGCGACGTCGAGGCCGTGCTGGATTGGATGCGCTCGCCGGACGAGCGCCTCGGCTTCAATGAGAAGGCGAGCGACCCTGCCTCCGTGGAGCAGATAGAGGCGGACGCTGCTCACTTTACCACTGCTACGCCGGATGATTATGCGATCGTTACGCGCGTCGGCACCCCGAACGATATGAACAGGATGGCCAAGGTGTACCTGGCTCGCGCGGGTGTCACCGGCTCTGTTGCGGGCTATTGCGCCATTGCGATGGCCACTTCGGGGCGTGAGAGCCTCCGGACGAAGCTGCCCGTCGTGTATGACCCCACCGTGCTCAACCTTTACTTTAGCATTTGTCCGGATAATGCGCTGCAACGCATGATGCTCTTCTTCCGCGAGATTGCTTGGCTTTCGTTTCAGCTTGCAAGGGACCGCATGCTGTCCATGATCGACAAGCGTGCCGTTGGCGTTGGCACGCTCACGGAGCAGCAGATAAGCGAACGGGAGGATACGCGCGAGACCAAATGGGCGGCCCATTTGAAGGTGGCCATGACCCGACTGGGACCGGCCGCCATCAAGTTTGGACAGGCCGCTGCCACCAGACAGGATCTATTCACTGCGCCGGTCATCAAGCAATTGCAAAAGTTGCAGGATGATGTGCTTCCATTCTTCCCGATCGTGCACGCCTATGAGTTGATCTAACAAGAGCTTGGTGCCACCCCTGATCATATCTTCGATGCCATTTCTCCCAACCCCGTCGCGGGCGCCAGTCTGGGTACGGTCTTCAAGGCCAAGGTGGAGGGAGTGGATGTCGCTTTCAAGGTTCGAAGACCCGAGGTCGCTGAACAGACTGCCATGGACTGCTATATTGTCAGGTACTTTGCCACTGTGGCCAATGTTCTGTTGAAGTAGGACTGATTTTGCTGCTGCCGTTGATGAGTACGCCAGTGGCTTGTTCGAGGAACTTGATTACACCACCGAACTAGCCAATTAAGGAAGGCGTATGATGATGTCCCGGGCATCTACTTGGCATCTACTTGCCTAGGGTCTTTGACCAGTATTCTTCGCCCCGCGTGCTTGTAACGGAGTGGGTTGAAGGCATCAAGCTCATCGACGACGAAGTATATGTCAAAGGTGAAGACATTCCGCTTGTTGAAAATGGTATCATGTTTGCTTTGATACAACTGTTGGACAGGGATACATGCATGCAGGTACGTTTTGCTCAATCTGATGCACTACAGCGACGCAGCGTCTCCCACAGATAGTTTGCGACAAAGCGGCTAACCAGTCTATCACTACGTTGCGGTGTGCGTTTACGTGATATATCTCGTGCTTTAACCCTTCACGTTTGTGTATCATATCCATGCTTCGACAGACATGCACAATGGCAACAGTAAGGCACTGCACGACTTCGCGCTCTTCCTCACCTGTGCCGAGGAAGTCTCATCCGCCGCCTCCGCCCTGTCCCCGGACGTGCGCAAAGAGGGCACCGCCGTCGTCTTCAATACGCTTACACACGCTCGCAACCGCTATGGCTACGGCAAGCAGCCCGCATGACTCATGCGCGACGCCGCCGTCGCCGTCATCCTGCCTCTCGCCATCGCCCACGCCGACGTTACCACCATTGTTGCGGACACACTGCGCTCTGCATCCCTCTCCGTGCGCAAGGACGGCTACGGCGTGTTGCATGTCTTCTCGAATGGCGATGCCCTCTTTCGCGCTTTTGTTGCTGCTTGCATCGACGATGTTGTAGAGGAACCCGTCTGGCGCGACGACTTGCGCGCCGCTGTCACGTCGCCGGAAAAAGTCGCCACCAGTTTACCGGGTACCACCGCATTTCGACGCTGGCGCTAGCGCTCATTGCGCACGCGGTTGATGCTGGCGATCTCGTGCAATCGCTACATGCCCTACAACGCCGGAGAGCCGCGGGCAATTATGATGTTCTCTCCATGTACGGTGCATACATTAATACTCCTTTCGTGTGTGCGCGTGACGTGCTTCGCAACGCCGCTGAGACACAAGCTGTGAATGAAACGATGCGACGCGAAGGTCTGCGCGCCCCCATGTGGAATTTGACTGCCTTGGATCTCAATGGATCGCCCCCGGAAGTCGAGTGGGCCCACCGCCTGGGGCATAACCTCTTTCGCGCCGGAACCCCGGGCGAAAGAATCTACCAAGCGCCCCTCTCAACCATGCTCGGCCCCATCGGCGCCTCCTTTGACACCGAACTCGCAACCGCACGACAAGACACCAGTCGTTTATCACTGCGACGCGGCGTGACCTACGTGACGCGCCTAAGAGGGCGCCAAATCCTCTCCTGGGCGTACATAGCATTCTCAATCGTGATCTCGTGCGTGTGCGCGCGTAAGAATTGGCCGCGACGCGATAATGCATTCGAGCGCGCGAAGGACGCGGTTGATGTGGCTACATTGCTGCTGGTGAGTGTTTTCGGACTTGTGAAGCTTACGAGCGAGGATCCGACTGCGCTTAAGAGTCTGGCGCGGGGGCGAGCCCCTGTGGAAGATCTAGAGCAAGCGGGGCGCTTCCTGCGCATTGGAGCTGTATTGTGGGGTGGGAAGGGGTATGTGGCCATGGAAGGGATCCAGAGGTTGTTAGGGGTGGAGGTTCGTGGAGTGGAGTGGGCGAGGGCGCAGGGGTGCTGCTATGGGCGTGCAGTGCTGGGCGAGGAGTTGGATGCAATGGCGGCGAAGGTGGAGACATTGAAGAAGGGGGGCTTCTTCTTTATGGAGGGGATTTGTAAGAGGCCATACTTTTGGAATACTTGTGTGAAGGTGGAGGGCGTGGCGTTGGAAGTGGCGTCGTTTGGTGGCGCGTCGGAGATGGAATGTGAACTCGATTTTACAAGGGCTGCTCACTATGCCAAGGTGGCGTAGGTTTTGCTGAAAACAAAAGCTGACTCATGGTACGCCTGCGGGTACAGGTATGTAGCATGCGTTTGACGGCGGAAGCAAGGGATGGATATGAATTCTGCCTCCAGCATCGAAAGGAACAAGGTCTAATTTCCTGTTATATGGGGACGGCACACCTTGCCTTTAGGCAGCTTTTGACCTGAAGAAATGAACGATTGCAGAATGGGGAGAAATGCGATGTTAGCAATACGTCTTGTGTGTGTCTGTGTGTTTGTACTTTGATCAATGCTGTGGAATAGGGAGGATGATATATACCTTTGTGAGCATAGGTCTCATGCGTCTCACAGGCGACGAGGCACGGAAATTCCTCGTTGCACCAGCAGCAGTAGTGCATGGTACGATCGGGACCTGAGCAGGGCATGATGGGAAGGGGAGGCGGAGGTTCTAAACAGTAGAGAGGTGAAGTGGTGGCACTAAATGCAGAAGCGAGCTTGAATGGAGGATTGTGCGTGGCAGGAGGGGACGAAGGCGTTTTGGGAGATAAACGGAGTTCTTATACTGCTGCAGCGGCAAGTTGCACTTCCGTGGAACATTCTGAAGTTAACCTTACCGCTACATGGGCGGCGCTCTTTTGGAAGTGATTGTTTCGACGTGTAACAGTTACTTTGCGGTTTTTACCCGCCCACATTGCCCGCACGTGGCAGTTCAACAGTGAGGATAAGGTCTACTCGAAACATGAAAAGGATGGGATGGTTGCGGGGTTATCTGGCCCCCCTGTAACCCCTGAACCGCTCAGCCTATTCCGCTTTTTGACACCTCGAATCCCGTCGCGTCCATTACGTCGATGTATGAACTCGTTGTGAGCAAATAAACACCCCGCCATCAGGGCGGGTTGTTTTTTCGCTCACAATACAACACCCAATCCATCCCGCACTGTATCGTGTTTCTTGTCTCCCCATGGCAAACTCCGTCACAATTTTTCTTTGTGGGAATGTCAAGTTGCTCTTGGAATATTTCGGCTCCCTTGACCTTCCACAATCGTGATGACTGATTTCTGATTTCTGAAGATGTTACTGTTTATTAATCCTTTCTGGGGGTGATCTCAATAGAGAGTCTCACCCGAGCTGATATCTTCACAAGGTGGATGAATATTCCAGCTTGTACCATGGAAACTAAAATTCCTTGAATAGCCATGCTGGCTCGAACATGGCGTTCCTCCAGACCTCCAAAAACATAGACTGTCTCAAAGCCGATACAACCGTCTAGTCCCTCTGTTTGTTCTTTGACGACTTCCCGTTCGCTATTTTGTTTGCCATACCTCAGCCAGATGTTACAACGCTGACTATTACTGTAGTTAACAAGTTTTCCACGGGCATATCTTTCCTGGATCTGCGCCCCCTACTACTCGTTCCGCCGAGAGAAACATCTTTCTTTCTATGGAAACACCGTTTCGTTCACGAGCCACAGGGCCCTGTAGTCCACTTTACAAGTTCATTGAAGTCATCATGCTGTGCACAAAGTTGCGAGCCATCGCAGCCAGCTCTAAGCGGGCTTCTGCGCTTGTATTGCACAGCTGGCGAACTAGTGTGGCACTACCATCACGGGACGATCTGTAAACCAACGGCGTTGAGGGCTGAAACAAGGACATCCAGCAACGTCGCCTACAAAACGGTTGAATTATATGTAAAGTTATATAACGCGGTAGGCGTTGGATTCAGCCATGGCCGTTACTTGAAGCCCGCATCGTTGACCCTATATCTCCACGTTTGAAGTTCCGTATTCCACTGGTGGGAATAGAACAGGAGACCGTACAGTAGGTTAGGTACAGTAGGGTAAGGGATTCTGCCAGGTGACGATGATGGCCACATTCGATGCCAGCTTGGCCTGGGTAGAGTTGCCGTGGTTGTACTAAAGGACTCCTTTGAAGCAAGTGAAGGTCGCACGTTCTCACTTCTCTCAAAGCCACTTCTCATTCTCGGATATTCTCAAGACTATGATTGTTGTAGAAATTTCATTTAGAACTACGCTGGTTCTGGAGTTCCTATAAATGTCAAAAATGACCAACTTGTTTCCAATGTATGCTATACCATTCTTCCTGAATTCTTTCTTCAGCCATGTACCTAACCCAAATAGACAGACTGTTTGAAGGTTCTCTTGTCACTGGTATTTTCTTTCATCTTGGGACTTCTTTGATTTCTCTCGTTATTATGGTCACGGTAATCGCTTATTTCGTTTACACGTTCTTAATAACAAAATGGCGGTATGTGAACTCCAAAGAATTCAGTAGGAAATGATTGGAATGATTGCGTCTAACTTTTCCTTTTGCTCTTGATATAAGTATCCAAATTCGACGTGATGGTATTGAGATAGAAAACAAACTTTTTCGTGAGTATTTCATTCTGACCGTTTCGTCTTTGAGGTTACTTTGACGTGAGCTAGCCTAGCACTTACATTCGTTTATACTTTAATGCAACAACAGAAAAGGTAAGCCGGTCTTTTTGTTCACCAGATTTTAACAACGAATATGCTAACTCCCTTGGTTCCTTAGACTGCTGTTACTTTGTTCAACTATGAGACCGTCAAAATGTTTGGGATGGAACAAGAAGAAGCGGCATTTGGGTAAACGGAACTCTTTGCGATAGGCAAGAAGGGAACCAACTCCCTTTCGCTACTGCTTTCTCAAACGCTTATCGACTCGCTGCTCTCTACTGATGCTGATGGGAACACCATCATGAGTCATACATACGCAAGACTCTTGAGAACCGATTTCTCGCCCAACAATAGGTCAATGATGAGAAGCATTTTTGATAGTGGTGCCCTGTCTCCAAGTTTCACGTCTCCCGACGATCGAGAGGTCAAGCAGGAGAAGCGATACGTATACTGGCTGGAGACCTTGACCCCAGGACTAGAAAATCTGACCACATCCAGGTCGGACATTTCTTTCATAAGTTTGACATATGCAGCCTCTGGTTTCGCAGATACTGCTCTACGGGATCCATCCTTCTGCGTCGCTACGATTAGTTTGGTCTTCCTTTTGATGTGGGGCCACACCAGTGGCGCTGTTGTTGCGGCGGCGGCAATGGCACAGATTCTCCTGTCGTTCCCTTTGGCTTTCTTGCTGTATCGTTTTGTGTCCCAACAACGATACTTCAGTTTTCTGCAAATACTTTCGATTTTCCTTATTCTTGGAATTGGTGCCGATGATGTGTTCGTTTTCACTGATGCTTGGAAAGAGTCCATGATTCTGCTAGATCCTGGATATGAAGATGTCCTTCGTTTCAGCTGGACGTACAGGAGGGCCGTTCGGGCAATGGGCGTGACATCATTCACAACTGCCGCTGCTTTCTTCGTGACTGCAACATCACCAATTATGCCTATTAGCTCGTTAGGCGTATGGGCAGGAGCTCTAGTTTTGGCCCAGTTTCTGCTAGTCGTGAGTGCATATCCCTGTGCTCTAATCATTTGGCATCGCTTCTGGCGTACGAGCCGTTGCGTTCCTTGCTTACCAAAACATCCTGAGACTGAGCAGCCAAACAAGCAAACATTGTTTGCTAAATTCTTCCGAGCCGTTGGCGAGGACGAGATGTACCAGAACCCCAATACCGCCTCTTTGAGACGGTTTTCAGAGGTCCATGGGTGAGACTAATCCACAAGCTACGCTTTGCATTGATTGTTTTGGCGGTCGCCCTCAGCAGCGTTGGAGTTTTCTTTGCGACGAAAATTGAACCTAATCAGGAGCCTGAGGCCTTTCTTCGTGATGACAATGCAGTTTCACATAAGCTACAAGCCTCTGGGCAAGACTTTCCCGCAACCGAACTTGAATCCAGACTTCAAGTTAGAATAATGTGGGGTATCTTAGATGTGGATAGAAGTGGAATATCCAAATTCAAACCAGAAGATATTAGAGCTGCGATTCTGGATAGTGATTTCGACCTCAGGTAAGAGAAGGCACAATCGCATCTTGTTAAACACATGTAATACTATAGACAACTGGTCTCAATTGATTTCTCTGATCCTGCAACTGAGGTCCCTGTGGCATGTTGGATTAGGGACTATGAGGTTTGGCGGCGAGATGTACAGAGAAAAGAAACGTTTGAGACGTTTGAATCTCACCAGGAACAAGTTGAAGAATTACTTCAATTTGCGGGCTATACTCGCAACGACCGTCAACCGTTTACTGTATTCAATATCTCACGTCGCATCAAATTGCCTTTGACCAAGACCGCAGTCGGGTTGTGTTCACTGAACTTCAGTTTACCACCCCTCATCTGCTAAACATAACAGGAAGGGATATACAAGCTGTGTACGATGAATGGACTGGTATAGGGCACGACATTAACGAACGAGGTCCTGAAGGAGCCAACCGTGCTTTTGCTGATGCGGGTTTGATCGGAGCTACTCCCAAAGAAGCCAATCCATGGTTGTGGGAAGTGAGCCAAGATGCGCTTATACGCTCCACGTTTGTCGGTATTGGAGTTATGCTAGCGGTTTCGATGTTGACGATGACATTTTCAACGTTGAACTGGATTGTTTCTGTGATCGCCACGTTTTGTATAGGCGGAATTGTAGCTATGCTACTTGGGTTTATCCATGTAATGGGATGGGAGCTTGGTATCACAGAAACTATATCAGTGGTTATAAGCATCGGGTATAGCTTTGACTGTGTCGCTCATATTGCCACAGCTTACGTCCAATCGAGAGTAGGATCGCTACTAGAACGGACGCGAGACGCCCTTTCTCACACTTAGCATTTCTACATGGTTTGGATGTTTGACAACTCTAGCTGCCACTGTGTGGCTCTATCCAGCAACCATTACCCTTTTCGTGAAGTTTGCCGGTATGCTTACTGCCACAATTTTGCTGAGCATGCTGTGGTCACTCGTATTCTTTCCGGCGTTGCTTATGGTTGTTGGTCCCACAGGTGCACACGGCTCCCTTAAAGCCATTTGGAACAAGGTTTTCGGAAACGCTAGAGGGAAAGAGGTTTCAGCTAGTGAAGCACGTACGGAACAAAAGCACACGCAAAAGTCAAGATCTTCATATTCAATCGAGGACGCGGAATAGCTTCTGAAAATTGTGAAATGACTTGTGTTGTGGACCAGAGCAGGATGCAGGGAGACACCTGCGTTTGTTGTGTTCTCTCGGGCGATGTAGCCCAACCTCACGGCGCCGTTACCACATTAACTGAGACAAGATAGTGAAGCTACCGTGCTTGTATTGAAGGGAATTGTGACGCACCACGGTGTGTTGATGACCAGGCAATGACTTGGCATTCTTTAGTCTGTTGTACAATATTTGTGAAGGCGCGTTGGGTGTTGCTGGTTGTGGTGGCGTTATCTTTCAGTCCATTTGTATCGAAAGCATATAGGCTTTTGGTTAGGCGAGGGCATGTAGAGTGGCGAGGAAATCGGTAAAATGCTCGCAGATCGTGAGTGGTGGGTTCGGCTGTAGCATTCTACGGTTTGCAGTGAATTGAAGACACTCGTAGAAGCTGCTGAGTTGTATTTTTGTTTTTGAAGGAGCCTCGACGGTACAGTAAGAAGTCGTCGTCGCGACTCTTGGTAAGTTTTATTCAAATACCGTGTAGTTGAGAGGCCAAGCAGTTTGGGCTCGGTGGCAAACGCAGGGCCTGATGTTGCCAGCACAGCAGCCGCAGTTTGGACAGTCGCCCACGCACATGCGTATTGCGCTGAAAACGGCATCTAGGAAGACAGCGACACGAGGTGCTTCCGTTGCTAGGACTCGCTGCTCGTGCGCCGCCTCTCGCCCCGCGCGCCGCCCTTCTCCACATGCACGTAGTCTTCAATGCGTTTGCCAACCGCGCGCGCGCAAGCCAGCACAGCCGCGAACGGCAGGTGCTCGGCGCGTCGGGTGACAAATAGACACACACGCTCGGAGCAGTGAGCGTTGGTGTGCAATCAAAACGCCACAGCCAAACGAGATCATTCTGTTCATTTCGCTCGCGAACTGTGTGTGCTGCTCGACGCGTAACTGTAAGACTGCTGACGAGCCAACGCGCGTGCCGCGCAATGCGCTGCAGCGGCTGCTGTATCTACAAACAATCTGCCACATGCCAGGGCGCGCTAACTGCAGCAGCGCCTGCCGCCGCAGCTGCCGCGCCTGCGCTTCGTGCTCCAGTTCGGGCCACCCCGCCGGCACATCTCCCCGCCGGCACACCGCCACGCAAGCACACCGCCCCGCCGGCACACCGCCCCGCCGGCACACCACCCTGCCTGCACGTTGCCACGCCTCTACCTCACCCGCGAGCGCGCGAGCGCCAAGAATGCTCACCCGCGCTCGCTGCGTGTGTTGTAGTGCTCGCTCGCGCTGTGCGCTATTATTTTGTGCCGTGGCGCCTGCCTCGGCATGACGTCATGGCGCGCGCGCGTTTTTTCAATTTCATCTCATGAACAGCAACGTTTGTGCAGCTTTTTTCAAAGAAAAAGGAGGCACGCACACACACACGCGCAGCACAGCGAGCGCAGCGAGCGCCGCAGCGGCTGCGCAGTGCGGCAGGCGGCGCTGGTGGCGGCGCTGTGCGCGTGGCGTGCGTGTGCGTGTGCACCGCGCGGCTACAGGCACAGTGGCCATCGTAATTATGTGCGCACCTGTGCCACTCGAGTGCACCCTCCGCAACGCAAGCACTTGCACGGCGCGTGCTGTGTCAATTGCAACTGCAAACGCATGCCACCGCCCGCGCAGCAGTGGGTATGCGTGTTCAAAATCAATTATCACGAAATTTTCACTGTGCATGCGCGCGTGCGCTACTGTAACACTGCACTGCTTTGGCACCAACGCGCGATCGCTGGCACGCGCGCGCTCGTGCTCGTGCTCGTGCTCGTGCGGGTGGTCGCGCTAAAGCACGAACGTCGTCGCCGTCACCGTCACCGCCGTCGCACCGCCACCGCTCGCGGAGCCACCGCTCGCGAAACCACCGCCACCGCAGCCAGCAAACGTGCTCGACGCATCGCGCGCCGCCGGGCTAGCTTTCCCCGCTGCCCGCCGCTGCACAACAACGCCTGCCTGCCGTTGGTTGCGAGCAACGCGTCGGTTGTACGCGGGCGTGCGTGAGCTTGGCGGCAGTGGCGGGTGCGTGCGGTGGCGGGCGCGCGCGGTCGCGGGCTCGTGCGGTGGCGGGCACTCACGCCATCCTCGCACACCAACGGCACCCGAACGCCTCTCCACAACCGCCACACCGCCGAACAGCACACAGGATCTCACCGCAAGCCCCTCGGAGCGCCTGCTCGCGGCTTTGGCACACCCCTCGCCTTCGACGGCACCACCGCAACCTAGGCATCCCCTTGATACCCCGACGCGACCGCTGACAGCACCGGTACCCACGCGAACACTCAACACGACACAGGCACGCGGCGCAGACACACGAACAACGCCTTTATCGACAGCATCAGATCAACCCGCGCAGAGAACCCACCACACCCCTGCAAACCTGTAACGCCACAACTGTGAAACGCCAAGCACCTCGCACGGACCACCTCCAGTATGACCACATCACTAACCCACGACGACCCTCCGACCCAGCGCGAACTCACACAGCGAATTGCGACAGCGAAGGCACTTCGAACAGGCCCCCTCACTCGACGCCGCTCACCCACGACGTGGTAGCATGGGGATAGGTACCTGACACCCGAACGACGAAGAAGCTACGACGATGACGGACGCCAGCACGCGCTGGGGACAAAGGGAAGTGCGCGTACAACAACAGTTGCTGCTCAGGCGACTTGGCCGAGGCCCTCGAAGGTCACACACGGACGGAGTCGCTCCTGTAGGGACTGTGAAGACTGGGATGATACGCCGCAATACATGAGCAGATGGTTAACGAGACCACATCTTGAGTGGCATGCGCAAGGAACTACAATCACCAAAGGAATTCTTGCTTTTCCACCCAAATCGTGTCAATCCTCTGCCGTTCGCAACATATTCCTCCAGCTTCCAACGTTCTCGTTCGCTGCTCACTTCGCCGCACTCCTCACTTTGCTCCGCAATTTCGACCCACTCCCCCTTTCGTCCCCAAACTCCGCCCCGCCCACATCGTCCCTCCCGCACCTGCGGCATTGAAAAGCACGGCCTACTGCGCTCACGCTCGCAACGACGTTGCGTGCGAGCGCGCCACTGTGCGCTGGAGGAGCGCAGTGAGCCGCTGCGAGCGGTGCCAATGCCTGATCTCAATGACTCGCCAACAAGTAAAGAAGTTGTGTGTGACCATCAGTGGGCTGTGGCGACGCGTCGCACACGGCGCGAGAAGAGCTAGCGTTCTCGTCCTTGGGGAGAGTCCCACTTTGTCTACACAGCACGCCCGCATCACATGACATTGCCACCGTCGCTTGGGCAGTCAACTGTGGAAGCGTCGTACATACGCGTGCATTGCTGAAAAAAAGCGATTTACCACACCACCTAAGGTCAGGGTGCCTGCGATTCGGTAAGAGCTTGAGCAACATGCGAATCGAGTGGGACAAGTGGGTGCGCAACATTTGTTGAAGAAGATGGTACGAAAGGGTGCAGGAGTCCGAGCGCCTTCCTTGAGTTGAGTGAACGCGCCTGAGTTGCCGGACGACTCTCCAGACGCATTTAGCACGATGGCGGCAGCCGAGCAGCGTTCCGGTGACGTTCACGTGCGCATGGCCTCTCGGTGCATACTTCGTACTTGCAACTGCAAGACATTCTCACTGCATAATTCGCCACGACGATCTGTAACTGCTCGTGAAGTATAAAGCACCACCGCGGATGTTGCCCATCTCGCCCGGCACCGGCACTTTCGCTTCACGTTTTAACAGCACCACTTTCGCTTCATGAAATGAAGCGCTGTGTCCCCCGCCATGGAAATCATGCGAACGCAACTGTCACACAATGCCGCGCCGTCTATGCCTCTTTCGTCGCCCACGTCTATTTACTTCTTCCTTCTTCCATCCGCAACCTGTCTACTATGAATGCATATTATGCTCAAGGTAGGACAGCCACGCCATCCTATCCACTGAATCATGTCAACCGAGAACCAAGAGACACGCAGACTCCGAAAGAGGACGTAGCTGACAGAGCGGCTGTGCAGGGACCTAATGGAAATGATGATGGTACTGTATACGATGCTGTTGTGGACGAGAAAGATGCAATACGACCCGTTCATCGCGCTATTGACAAAGCTGTTGCCGATGAAGCCACTGTGGATGGCTCTCCTGACGACTACGTTATTGACCATGCAATAACCCCTGTTCATGGCGCTGCTGATATCGATGCTACACCTGACGGGCCTAAATCTGACGACAAAGGTGAGGCACACTCGGACGAAGGTGTTCCTTGGGACATTGAAACGTATGCTGAAGAGTATGAGAAGTTAGACAGAAGCCTTTCCCGCGAGGTGCAACAACTGAACCAGTGGAAAAGGTTTGCCAACGACTTACTTCCCGAGATTGGAGCAACAAAGGGCCAGAAATCGATAGTTCAGCGGCTTCTCAATGAAAGAAATGCTCTGAGAGCTGAGCTTCAAATCTCAAAGAAACAACATACCGCGTGCAAGAAGAAGCTACAGGTTCAGAGCCTTCAACAACATGAGCAGCTCTCAGTAATCGACAAGTTCCAGGAGGATTTCGGCCGATTGGAGGGAGAGCTGAAAGAAGCACAGAGGCTACATAAGGTTGTGGCCGATCTGAAGCACATTGCTGATTCTGTCCGATCGTTAATCGACAAGTAGTATACATACTGGGTGCAAAAATCGCGCTGAGCACCTCTAATTCAAAGTGCACGTTGTCTGTGAGGTGGTTGGCAAGGTTTGTCACAAATCGCCTAAAAGTTGGCAATATCCGTGACAACGATGATGCTGGGCTCTTTTCTGCAGTGTTGTAATGAACTAGATGTTCATATAGACAGCAAAGGGATAACAGTTGCAAGACAAACAGTTGGAAGACGGAGAAGGCTGTTTGTACCTAACGTAAATAAAGTGTCTAAGAATATGTGCACTGATGCATAACTATTAAGCTTTCTGAAGCAGCACGGAATCTCGAAGCGCTGTGTTGAGGATGGACTCATATGCAAGCGAAGAAAGTGCCGCAACATAGAGACGTCAAAGGGCGACGACAGCTCTCACGAATGCATGCAATGCGGCGCTGGACTAGGCTGCAAACGCGCAAATTGCGAGCTGCGTGTGGAAAAAGCCAACACAGCAAGCGGCGCACGGCGGACAAGGCACCAAGCGACTTGGGGAGCTCGGAAGCGGACACGGAGAGTGTATGCTCTCTGAGCACAAACACCCCAACACTACGTAACGTCACACAGCTGTCCTTTTTTGATCCGTGCCCGGCGGGCACTGCCCGCTGCATGATGCCGCGCATCGGCCGCCCTGCGTCGCGTGTGCCGCTCGCCGTCACCACCCGACACGACCAGGTCGAGTTGCAGCGCGCGGCGGTGTGGCGAGTGTTGCCGCGGTGCAGCCCGGCGGCGGCGAGCAGGTGCGTGTCGCCATCGGTGTAATTGTGCATGTCTCGAAGCGGAGGCGCAGCTTAGCAATTCACAGGTTGCACACGCTGCGCACACGCCATGTATTACACGGCGCCCTCGCATACACGTTTCACATGTTCGAAAGGTATTGCGGTACCGTGCCGTGCTGCGCGGCCCGCCGATGCGCTTCAGGAAGATGTGGCTTCTCCACTGCCGCTCTAGCGAATGCGACACACGGTGTGCGACGGTTCGGTCGCGTACGGCGACATGGAAGCGTCGCCACTTTGGTGAAGGGGAGACATTGGGCGTTTGCGTAAGGTGGGGAACCACACCCTCACTTTCGGTATCCTCAGCTCGAGCTTGCTCGCCGTCAGCGTGCTCGGCGTCAGCGTGCTCGGCGTCAGCGTGCTCGGCGTCAGCGTGCTCGGCGTCAGCGTGCTCGGCGTGGTACGACAGCCAATGGACACATCGTTTCCATCCGCGACGCGGTGGAGATGTGGTCCCTACATTTCACCACACCCAGGACTCCAACAAGTCAAGCCAGTACGTTCTGCAGATTTCCCCCACAGTCACAGGTGCTCTCTTGTTTCTCGTAGCTGTAGATAGTCTCGTGTTGACATTTGTTTACGGCCAAGTAAAGTTATATGGGCTCAACATGCCACGGCGCATATGCACGAGCACTGGCATGTGTTACCGTTGGTAGGCTGTGTGCTGAACGTGTGCGTTTGAGATCAGCTGTCTGAAGATCGCCTCGTGAGAGCATCGCCGACGAGCACGGCAACGATGCCGCCACGACGCAGGTCATTGACTTTTGTCAGATCAGAACTGGGACTACCACTTGAAGCCACAGGTGCGTGAAGTACTTTTTTGCTCTCTGTCGAAAGCGTTCACCGCCGCGGTACAAAGTCATTGGCGACATTGTCTGGTGCGAGTTCGTGCTTGACATGAATTCAAGCGTGAACGCATGCGAGATGTTTCTCACTTTGCAGAAACGCTGCATGTAAGACCTGTCGTACGTGTGTAAGCTGTCAGCTAATTCGATTGAATGCCTGACGCGCTCTACGCTCCGCACGTCGTTACGGCTCCGCACGGCTACGGCAAGCGAAGGCGCTCACGTCGACGTCGACGCCACACGCCTCTGCCGCCGACACCCTCATGTCGTGACGCCTCTCCCGCCGCGCGTGAGGCAATGGTGGATTGCGTTGGCGCGCGATTTCGCCACCGCTAGTGCCTGCGCGAGCGCCACACGCCGCTGCTAGCGCCGCCGCAGATCGCCACCTCCCCCGCCCGCGGCGCGACTGGAAGAGATGCGCCAGTTGGATGTCGCACCGCGCGCCGCCCGCGCCTCTCCTGATCCCCGACACCGTGTACTCCGCAAGTGAGCGCGCAATTCACCAGCGCCCGCAGCCTGCTGCGCTCGTCTCGTCATCGCCCACATCACCGCATTCGCTCAAAGCGGCGACGAGTTCATGCGGCCGTGCGAGAGTACACGGTGGCAAGCACGCGCTCGGCGTGGCTTGAGCTCCAGCTGCGCAGACGGCGCTTTGTGAGGCGCACACGGGCAATGAACCGCGACATGGGACTTCGTGGAGTAACGGTCGTTCCTTGTGGTCATGCTCGGAATGTATGGATCGCTCGATCGCAAGCCTTGTAAGACAAAGACCGACGTGGTCTACGAATCGTTCGAAGACGTAGCGCGATTTCCACAGCGTTCACCTTGTTTGCTCGGCTTTCGCTTTTTGCGCATTGTGCTAGACGCTCAGTTCATTCGATGTGGCTGGATATTGAAACATTGAAGTTCACTTGCAGTATGGATATGGACCAGACAGAACGTAGGTTCAGCTTCTCACGCGACAGTCCTATCGATATGCATATGTCATGCACGGGAATGATCATGATGACGATCAACATCGTCTCGCGCTGCTCTCCGGCGTCAAGGCGGATAACCATTGTGGCAGGGTATTGTCAAGGTCGACAATCAGTGCCTGTGACTGTTTTGTGAGATTCTGCGCATAATCCACATCGACCAGCCTCGGGACGGACCGCGCGCGGATCTCCCCCCCCCTTGTCAACACACAGCCGTTTAGCAATCCAGCAAACCTCATCTCTGTTTCGCTCCCTGAAACAAAACAACTGTTATCGTCGTGTTCTCGACCACAACCTCCGTTTCAACCACCATCAGCGGTGTGTTGTGCCACACCTCCCCAACCGCATTAAACACCTGTGCTAGAGCGGGCGGGTCGACCAGTGCCTCTACTTCGCCACACCACCCTAGAGTTGCGCCCTTCTCCGCGATTACCACTTCTCGGATATCCTCATCCACAATGTCCTCGCGTGCTTCAAACGTCATCGGCTCGCGCAGCACGCGCAGTGCGTGCTCTACGTCTGTGACTTCGAGCTGGTCCCATTCGAGGTCGAGCACCTCCTCGCGGTCCGACGCCCAGGTGATCATTGTCTTGTGCCAACCGACGTCACAATCGCCCTCGAGTACAGCTCGTCGCCCTTCGGAATCGTATAATACACACTATCCCCCGTATCGTCCGTTACCCAAGTGCCGTAGTAGTGCGCACCCGTCTTCCGCTCCACAGTTAACCAGAAACGACCAGAGATGCTCGTCTTTCGCGCGAGGTTGAGCACAACGACCGGCCCCTACGGGTACGGGTCGAGTCCAACCTCTGCCCATTCCAAGTCTTTGAGTTCCAGCGTTTTTCTAGAATACCGCCGCAGCCGCGAGTCCGTCCAGAACCTTGTGTGAGTCCACCCGTATGCGTGCACGACACTCTTGATGGCATGCACGGCGCAAGTCCAGTCATCAAATGTGATGCGGTCCCGTCCGTACTCCTGCTGCCTGTAGCTGATGATGATGCGCCCAGCGTCATCATCCTTGTGCGTACGGTGTGCTGAGAATAATCCTTCTCCTTCATGGTTATCTGCCCAGTTGTAGCACGTCGCAACCAAAGTCGCTGAGAGCCGGATCATTCCAGCGTCTCGGTGTCTCTGTCAACCACACTCTTTAAAGGGTTCCTGTCAGAGACAGTCTTCGAAGCTAAGAGGTAAACCTGAGAAAGCAGAGCATTGTAAGCTGGTGAGAATTTGCGGGTTTCCACTGGCGGCACCTTCTGCATCAGAAGTCAAAACGATGACTCACCGTCACCCGCATGCTGCAAACTCATTATGAGTGAACAAACTCCTCTGCGGCGCATGATGTGGGAATGGCTTCAAAAGCGATGGAAGCTCTTCGAAAGGAAAAACAAAGAAAAGAGTAGGAGAAAGTGTTAAGAGGAGAGAACATATATTCCTTGAACCGACTCTTGCATTGGAGCACAGCAGTACGGCCCATCATCACCTGCGACTACCCTCAACGCGCTGGTAAAACCCGCACGGACCCCCTACTGCGATAATGAGAACCCCAAGAACGGAGGACCACGCGTGTACAAGGTCGGGCGAACGCAGACACAGGCGACATGGCCACCGCACACGCACAGTGGCACCAGCGATGGGAAGACTGGGATAAACATGACACGACGTTTTGACCAACAACACGAGTGCATATAATCATGACGGAATCAGTTGTGAGGTTGAAGACAGAACCATTTCTTATGTCGAACCTATCAACGGCGAGACAAGGACGACGTTGTTCCTCACGAGAGAAGTCAGGATCACTGAAAGAGGACAGGATAACTTCTAGAATGATGAAGACAAGCATTGCAACTACGGCGAGAAACTTGGTTCGAGAGATATAACGACGTACTCTAACCTGTTTCCTTCGTTTGAGAGCGTCACATTCGGCGTAGCTGTTAAAAGCGAACGTGGAACCATAAAGACATAGTTCGGCAACACCTGACAACATGGTGACGATAAGATCGACATATTGCGCCTTGAGATTAATGAGAAACATCTCTGAAAAGTACGCGGAGGCCGACACTAGCACGAGTTGGCCGTCAAGTGAGGTGCAAGCAGGGGACAGAAGCCACAGAAGACGAGTGCGCCAACTGATATTAGCGCACGAGCTTTACCGTTACGTAAGCGCTCCGTCGCCACCAGCTCAGCGGCTGCCGCGGCATCGCCCAGTGTCCATCGTCCGTGACGTTTGTAGCTCGGCTTCTTCGCCTTACCGCCAAGCTTGTGCTTTCATCACTCTATACCATCATGGACATGCACTGTAGGCACTGCTGTATGCGTGGTTGCTGCGCGCACACAACTTGGTCTGCGTTGCCAAGAAACGGATGAAGAAGGCAGCATCGAGATCGTGTGTGCGCACGACGTCCGACTCGAGATGCAGCAGAGTGTGTTTGACCCACGCAAGCGGCAACGCAGACGGCTTGGGAAGCAGCACCAGCGGCGTGTGGTTGTAGTGCCTGGCGGACGGAAGGTTTGAAAAGATGTTTCGGGGGAAGACGTGGGACGGACTGAAGTAGCGTAACAGGTCGTAAAGCGTGAGGGCGATGACGAAGACGGAGACGCCAAGCGTATAGTCATGTGCGCACTAAGGTGGAGGAGGGCGTTGGTGGCGGTGGCGCGTCTCGACGATTCGAAGCGCTCTGGCTCAAGTACCATGGCGGAGTGCGACTGGCGGTGGCGATCGCGTTGTGGGGCGGCGTGCTTGGTACGTTTGCCTGCTTCGCGGGCCGCCATTTGACGCTGCACGCGGGCTTGGCGTGGACGTATCGGCAATTGGGGACGATGATGACGGCGGTGGTGCATGCCACGACGGGCGTGACGAAGGCGAACATGCTCATCAGCGCCATCGACTTACGCGCGGAGCGCATGGAGCTCAGCAGTGAGACGCTCCAAAACAAACACGTACCGCCGCATCATAACAGCCGCGCAAACAAGACGCGCAGCGCGAACAGCACGACCACGACTTCGCCCACCCCGATGCCAAACGCACGCGTACGAGAGGCAGCGCCGCCAGCCGAAAGCGCGGCGGGCAGCAGGCGAATCGTGTTGGACACGCGGGAGTGTCCGGCGTCGAAGTGGCGATCGAGCACGCGTGCGATGCGCCGCCAAACAGCAGCGAGCCGCAGTGGCGGCGGGCGCGGAGGCGGCTGTGGAGCACGGCATTGTGCATGGCGGGGGGAAGTGGGGGGGGGGGGGGATGGTGGCGGGCGCGTGGGCAAGGCACGCTGGCAGGGCGCGCTGGCAAACGCTCGCGCGCGGGCGGCGCGCGGCGCGTTTATTTGAGCACGGATTCGAGCGAATCGTTGGCGCAGCGTCGCTCGCCACCCAAACACGCGCCGCCAATGCAGCTCTGCTCCAGCACAGGCGGTGCACCGCGGCCGACGCGTTCTGTTCGCCCCACCCGCCGTCGTTTCCCTCTCCCCCCTCGCAGCCATGTCGTCGTCGCCGCTGACGATGCTGCTCTTCCTCCCCGGGCCGCCGCTACGCCCCGGTCTGCGTGCGCCGCTTCGGCGCGCCTGTGTGCGTCACGCGTACCCGACATGGCGTTCTCGTCGCCATGTGTGGTGCACTTCACACGCATCTCACGGGGTGCAACGGTCTGCCGAAGGCGCGCGATTTTTCTTCCGCGTCGCCTCTGCTGCGCGCGGGGCGCATGTAGCGCGGCGTGGCCCTCGTGGGGTTGTCGAAAGACGCTTCGGTGTTGCTTGATTTGCGCTCCAAGGACGAGCGCGCTTACGATGATTTGGTGTTGGTGTCTCGTGTTGGATACGCCGCAGATGTTCACGCTGGCGGCGAGGGTGGTGGCCAACCCGCTGAGAGCGATACGCACCGTCGTCAGAGAGGTGGATATAGGTAGACTCACCCTGCTCCACCAGATCCTTGTGGAAGCCGATGGTGCCTAAATCGCGCGTGGCTTGCGTACTGTCACAAGCCCCGTAGCAGACCATACCAACGGCCCATCTTCTGCAGCGCTGGCAAAAGTCGAACAGGCCTATTATCTGCCTTGTTGTTGTCGCTGTTAGGAGTGTGTCAACGTGATGTGGTGCTCGATTGTGGACCCAGTGACGCCATGTGGGCGGATGAAGCTGCGTGTCAACTGCGCGTTGATTACGAGAAGCGCTTGGTGCTACACGGCCAGTCGCCACCTCAGTGGCTTGGCGCGCCACGAGAGGTGATGGAGCACATGCTCAAGTACGTTACGCGCAACTTTGGCGGCGTCGCCACCCATTTGGCCTGACAGTGGGCATTCCGCCTCCACCGAGGCGGCGCGTTGCTGTCACTTGATGCGCCACGCGCAGTGGCGCGGCTGTCTTTGCGCGCTCACGCGAGTGCTTCCCTGCGTCATAAAGTTTGTTTTCGCCGCCGTCAGCGCGCTCTGTGAGCGTTGCGCGCCGGTGTGCGGGCGTGGAGGCGCCCGCGCGCGCCAGCACGCAACGCGGCGCACCACGACCACGCGGCACACCACGCGGTGCGGTGCGGCGCGGCGCGCATTCGCGCCCTCGCGGATGGCGCGCGCCACGGCGCGCGGCGCAACAGCTTGCGTAACCGTGCGCGCGGCGCGCTGCAGGTCGTTGAGACCGGCGCGCCGGCGCCGTTGCACAGCCGCCACGACGCAAACGCTTGCGCTGCGGACAACGCGCCAGTGGAGCGCGCGAAGAGGCGCGTAGCGCCCCGCACGGCGGCAGCTGCCACAAGGGCGCCGCGTTAGGCGCCACAGCGCGGCGGCCGCTCTTATATAGCGCGCCCCATGGCGCTCTCGAGACTGGCTCAGCATATCTACGCGTCGCGCCAATAGCCGCTTGGCTACCGTTGGTACCGCGGTACCTCGAGTCAACACTCGCAACTCGTGACTCACGAGTGGGCGTGGGAGCGCGGGCGCGCGTGGCGCACGCTCATGCCCCGCGCACCTAAAGCGTCGTGATTCAGTTTTCCACACCCAGTGAGGAACCGCCCATCGCATCGTCCAGCATTTCTATACAAAACCGTCTCCGCTACACCCCAGCCCACATTTGTGCCGTAAACGCGCCGCCGACGCCTCGCCGTCTAATCCCGTTCTTGATGCCGGGCGCACTGCGCCGCCCCCCCACTGGTGGCGCTGCCTGCGTCGCCGCGCTTTGCGCTGCGGCGCTTGGACAAGTCGCGCTACTTTGTGGACGCCACCGCCCGCATGGCCGGCGGTGGCGGTCGCCGCCGTCACGCAAAAGTTCACTGCGCTGAGCTTCGAGGTGGCCAGCCGGCCGCCGTCGCGCCTCCCGCTGCCCGCTTTGAGCGGCCCTTTTTTTGCTTGCTGCGTCGGTGTGTGTACGTGGCGGTCTCATTGCCGCTTGCTACTGGCTTGGTTGCTGGCGCCCGTGCGACTGCGTGCGTGCGTACATCGCCGCAGCGTCGCGTCGCGTCGCGTCCAAAATTCTTTGCTACACCACCACACCCGAGTTCATTGCACCACCACCACCCTCATCAACAACACCATCACCATCACCACGGCCACCATCACCGCTCGCAAACATACAAAACACCACACGCACGCACGGGCTTCCGCGCGCGCGCTGCTATTAACGCACGCGCCGCTAGAACGTCACGTCCAGCCGCAGCAGTCGACTGCTCTCGCTCGCCAGCTCCTAGGATACTGATACGACCCCTGCGTTCGAGAAAGCGCGCCACCAGCTCCATCTCCTTGCCTGACACGTACACAATCTTGCCGCGGTCGTCAAAGAACCACCTCAGCTCGCGGCCTGCTCCAGCCGCGTCAGCCAGTAAATCGGCTGCAGTAGTGCGCTTCGCACGCGGTGCGGCAGCGCCACCGACGCGAGCAGGCTCGCCAACACGGCCAGCAGCTGCAGTAGTTCGAGCAACGTCAGCGCCATGCTTGCGTGGGATGAGGGTTCGTGCCGGCGATCTGCGTGGAACGCGGGGCTGGTTGCGCTTGCACGTCGGCGGGAGGGGGGTTGACGAAGAGCGCTCTTGTGCCCAATTGGCAGAGCGGTGGGCGGCTGCTCTGTTGCTGACCGTTTCAAGGCGCTTGTTGCAGTTGAGTCGCAGGCTCTTTCGGCTGCAGAGGTAGATTGACAAACGGTTCGTGTGTCAGTCTGAGAGCTTTGCAAGCGAGTTGTTCACGATCGCGGCTTGGAAGTGCCCGGCTCTCGCTAAACGACTTTGAAATCGATCAACGCGCGCTAATTTTGGTGTAAGCCAATCAAGTTTTGCTTTCTTTCAAGCAGGTTTGCTATTCCGGAGCGCAATCCCTCCAACTGAATCTTTGATTTCTCGAAATGGAAACGTTCGTTAGGGAGCGTAATGTCTGGTATTATAAGAGCGGGATGTTGGTTAATGTTGACGATCAAGGAGTCTAGGCCTATTTCATCTCGTCCCTCGATTGCTCTGTACATATACCGATTCAGGCCTGAACTTGTACTTTTAGGGTAGAACATGATCAGGTGCGCAACATCTCGGATGAGGTTTTGATCCGCATGAAGTTGGACTGGCATTATATAGCATTGGAAGAAGTCATCGTACTTGCGTAACATCATTTTCTGCGGTGTGAAAAGGATGAAATACAATTTGTAGTATTCTTCAAGTTGTCGACAAAGAAAGAACTAGAGATACTGCGCCCCATCCGAAGTAAACAAACGTCTCTCTCTCTCGAGATACTGTACAAGTAATGCATTCCTCAATGTGCGCACCGTTAACCTGTGCCTTCAAGAAGACCTTAAGAAGAGTCGCCAGAGATGACCTTGGGCTTCATCACCAACAACCATCGAGGCTCGTGTGCAGTACACGGCCATTATGAGTTGGGCGAAAGCACTCACTTTGCAAACATCGAAGTGAAAGTCCGCACAAAAAAGCGCCCGCGTTCACACCAACCATCTGGGTTTGTTGAGAAGACCGACTTCCACATCACGGTGTCAGTATGGAAAACTTTGGAGTCGTTCTCCTCGCACTCTGTGGCAAAGTCGTTCAGTCATGTATACAACTTCCGGCATCAATTGAAGTCTTGGAACGATGCAAAGATTGTGGCCATTCAAGATGTTTCACAAGTGTCAAACTTTGTCCACAGTACCTGTTTCGGACTAGCTCTTTATGGTGGAGGGCAGCGGTATGGTACAGTCATAGGCATAATACGAGAGTCAGAAACCATATTGCTGCCCATAGTCGTACATGACAAAGAGCCTGTGAGCGCCGTAATGCTTAGAGAACCAACCTTGCTTTACGTATGTGCTCCCGGTATAGTAGTTGTTGAACGAGATGGCGTGAAACATGCTGTGGATGGTTTCGATTTTGCAGGTGTGAGAAACAGCATGACTTCGGTATGCAATGTGGAAGACGAATGTTATGCGCTAGCCTGCTCGACAACCAATCATGACGATTCGCGTTCCATGTTCTAAATCTCTTCGATTCATTTGAAGGGCAACACGGCGGAGAAGATTGGAGGGAGAGAGTGTGCGTTTGCAATAGCAGCCATTCATTTAATTCGCAGCGCTTGCATTGCGACGCAACGCACACGCACGCAATGGCAAGCGCATCATGCGCTTGCCATTGCGCATCATGAGCTTGCTGTTGCGTGAGCATGATGATGTTCGTGTGGCTAACTTGAACTGTTTGTGTTTCTCATTCTAAAAGCTTGGCGGTGCGAATTATTCTGTCTGGTCTGCAGAGAGATTATTGAGAAGAGTTTCCCTTCCCCTCCACTTTCCAATAACTTCCTCTGTCCCTTTTCTTGGCGTTCGCGCAGATCGCTTGACAGGTGTCATTTCGACAACTCTAGTAGTTATACCATCCTTCCTCTTCCTGACGCAGACGGGTGCCATACAAAGTAATGGGGATAGAGACTCACGAGAACAACTTTCGCCTTGCCTTTTCTCTTGGTTGTCTCTTTGATCTTGAACCATTTCGGTGTCCACGCCATTGTTTCCACCCGTTCCTCTCTGAAAATCGTCTTTGCTGCCCGTACCCACTTTTGTTAGAACTAGTGGGGGGCGTTTGTAATCAAGGTGTCGCACATGATTTGAAGGACATCGTTCTGCTGAGAAGTTCTCCACGTCTTCTATGTAATTCCCAATGACTTTGAGATTAGGATCGTGCACAAAACTTATACTCGGATTGAACGTTGTAAGAATTGAATAAAGTTCAGCGTCACGAACAGTAATTGGATTACGCAGGGCCTCTCGAAGCGGAAAGCATGTTTCGTGCGTTATACAGCTGTCACCACACTTGATATCTTTTGGTTCTATGTTCGATGCATTCATTTGTGAGGCCGATTCCAATATCCTTACTGAGGCTTGTCTTACCAGTTGTCGATTGATGCCGTATTGTGCGTGATCTGCGATAATCACTGACATAGCTTCGGAAAAGCGCGGCAAAGTAGACGGCCGAAAACTGCAGTCAAAAAAGCACTCCAGAATGCGTCCGGATGTCTTGTAAGTTGGGCATGTAAACTGATCAGGACTGATCAGAAATAATATCCAGTTTCAGAGTTCTTACTCTTCAGAAGAGCTCCTCAATTATGACTTCTGTCTATAAATCAAGAAAGCTAACTAGAAGTCCCAAAGATATCCGGCCTGCCAACTGCAAGCCATCTTTCCCGTTGCTGCTGCATTTAAACGACATGGAAGCGTCTTTCTGTGTCTGTTCAGCAAAATTATCTGAGCTTACAACGGTGCAACAGCGTACTGTCGTGCTCCGACGTGCTCAGCCACCAACTTTTCTGTGCGTGGCTGAGCACCACCTCCCCCGACCCCCAGTCATATCAAATCGTCCGCCGGTCTTGGAACTTGCACACAGCCTTGAGCGCCGTCCCGAGAAGGCCGCTATGTACACGTTATCTATAATGGCTGCGCCGCGCTTCGAACCTCATTGGGGTCAGCGCAGCATGCGCTCTCTGATTATCTACGGCTGTTGTGTAAGTAGTCACCAGAACATCATTGACGATGATTCTTCCGTCTATTGTTTGGGGGTTGAAGAGTCCTTTTCTGCGGACATAAGAGATGTGAGAAACCTTTGAAAACTACCCGGAAGCCTTCATAATGAAATTACCAACCTGTATCATAACCGCTGGTTTGAGCACCTCGTTGACGCACAGCCAATCATTTCAAAATCGGAAGCAAGCGTGCAAATTATTTGCACGAGAAGGCGTGGCGCGTGGTGGCGGTGAGCATGACGTCATGGCGGTGTGTGGTGCTCGTGGTCACGTGCCGCAACATGCCGCAACATGCCGCAACATGCACGCGCCGGCATGGCGCGTGCACGGTGGCGAGGGCGTGCGTGGACTCCACGCCGTGGAGACGCGCAACCGCACATGCGACAGCAGTTGAATCTGCCACAGAGCAACCCGCTGCGGGCGGCCGCCTGAGAATCATTAAAATAACGTGCACTAATATGAACTGAAAAGCTCTTAATCATGTTAGCTTCATGATGAAGCTTTCTCTGTGAATCGTACAAATCGTGCGCATCTGGCAATGGTGACTGCTGTAATAAACGGTGCAAAATCTTTGCTGCCGTTCGTGAGGGTCGTGGCCACGCCTGCTGCGAGCTCTTCTTTTATGTGCATCGTGACCGGCAGGATTGTCTCTAATAGCTTGAAGCTAGCCGAAACGCTGCACTAGCGTTCTTTTGTTCAGACCTTCTGTGTACATGCGCAAAAAAAGTGTTTGTGCAGAGCTTTTAGAGAGCTCTACTATACAACGGTAGAGAAGCATATCTCAGAGCTTAAAGATTGGACTTGAAAACTTAAATCAAATCACTCAGATCGAGCTGTTTAGGTCGCAGAACGTACTTTAGTCGGTATGAATGTTCTCCGATACACACTTAAATAAGTACGCAAGCCAACCAGGTTGAAGTTTCGAGTAGTCAGTGTTGTTGTCATTATCCATGTTTTCTTAACCAACATTACTAATAAGACAGTATGCCACTAACCAGAAAATTGGCCTCCCTATTAGTATCTCAATCATTAGAAAGAAAAAAAAGTGATGTGTTGAAAGAGGTAACGAACCTCGAGAAGCAGGAAGCGCCGAAAGCCTCTTCTCGTTGTGAGATCTCGGAAGTAGTCATCAACTCTGAAGCAAGGGAGCCAGAACATGGGTTTGGAACAAAAAGTCAGGACTCCTATGGCACAAGGAAAGAAATGTCATGCGACGATAAATCCTTTTTAAAGCCAGTTGCAGGCCACTTAGTTATTCTCGGAGAACTTCTGATCGTAAAGGGATTCTTAGCCGGAGCACGGAAAGTGATGGAGGAAGCGCTTGAGGTTATTCAGAGCATCAATGAAAATGGAAGATCCGGAAATGGTAACTCGTTGACAATGTGTAAAAAGCTGGAGGAATTCACCAGCAGCATTGATACGCTCTACTCCACTGCTCTTATTTGGGAGCAGAAACTATGTGTGTTCGAGTTAGATTTCCTAATTTGCTAGTTGCGTGGATGTGAAGATGCTTAGAACAAACGAATGGAAGCTCACGAGTTTTTACACTCAAACATTAAAACAATCTGCGAACGTGACTAATCTCTCCTGGTAAACATGAGAAATTCTCTCAGTTCATTCGGTACTACATGGTAGTCACCGTCGAGTCATGAGAGAGCCCGTGCTTCTCTAGACTTGAGACGTCTCGTTGCTACTCCGGCTATCTGAAAGTGCTGCCCTTATCTCGACCACTTCGGTATGCTCTATGCTTTACGAGATATGATGACGGACGAGGTGTATGCCCCATTGACAAAGGATTGTTTGAGAGCGCAGGCCCTAGCATTGAGCGAAACCGCATGGCTCTCGAGTCGTGGATCTCGACGCGACGAGCGTGAGCCTGGTTAGTGCTCTCCATCGTCTCCTGCTTGCTCTAAGTCGGATTCCAAGAAGGAAATGCGCTCTGGTGAAGTAGCGGCCAGTTCGTGGCCTTCCTTGCGAGGGTCATCGTTAAGAGAGAATAGTCCTCTCTTTGTTACTTCACACTAGGGAGTAGCGGACGATGACACTAGAGCAACTTCTTTTTTCCAAACCACAAGCATGAGATCAATACATAATACAGTTTCATTATGCCTTACTATAGATTACAATCACCACACGCCTTCGTCAATACTGTAGGCCTACACGCTCAGGCTCAGCGCAGCTTGGGCTGCCGCAAGTCGGGCGATAGGAAAGCGACATGGCGAGCAAGCCACACAGTCAAGGCCGAGCTCATGGCAGAACTTCACGCTAGTCCTCTAACACTATGATCATTCAATCCAAGATTGAGCACAGTATCCATCATTCCTGGCATGAAAGCGCGAGCGCCAGAACCCACCGAAACCAGAAGCGAACGATGCGCATTCACAAAACGAGCACCCGTGAGTTTCTCCACCATCGCGAGAGATTTAACCACATCGGCCTCCAGTCGCGGGGGATATTGTCGACCTTGTTTACTGAACAAGGTGCACACCTCAGTGGTGATGGTGGAGCCGGGGGTACCGGTAGACCGAGCGCGGACATCTCGGCAAGACCGGCCCCCTTGCCACCCAGTAAGGCCCTCATTCCCGCGCTCTCCTCGGCCTAGCCATTACCAGAGAAGTACACAAATATACCCTGTTTCACCTGATTCTTGTCCGTGATTGCAAGCAGTACCTTGTGGCTAAGCAAGTTAGAAAGATTGGTAGCAGTATTCATGATGCAGTTGATTCGAAGAGTGTGGGCAATGAGCAATTAGCAAGAGAAAGGTGTGAGAATGAGGCCGGGTGGCTGGGCTCAAGGATCCCGATGTGCGCCGGGATGTGTTGATGATGCGGAGGGGCTGTTAGAGCACATTGCTTGGTTTGCGCTTGGATTAATGTCTCGAAGTGGAGGCGGAGATTGAGATTGGACAGCTTCGCAGATGAATGCAACGTACATTTGCAGTTTGCAGCGCAGTTGCAAGAGTTACAGTAGTGACATGGAGTTTGCAACTGAGCAAGCGGGAAAGGTGCAGAAAGACGTTATCTCGATGAAGTTCGTAGGACGAAAAGCATTGTCGACGTGTATAGGTATATCCATGGCGGGTACAGAAGGTGGAAGCGCGATATCCATGGGTTGACGGCGACACCCTGGCGCCTTCAACAGCACTTGTTAGTCAAGAAACAGAGCTGTAGTACGGTAACGACTGATAAGTGGAAGGAGGGATTGGCCCAAGGCGGTAGAGTTCTATCTGTGAGATCACTGGGGCGCGTGCGAGCCGCAAGTTGATTGTAAGCACGAGTGCCACATGGCGTCCAGCAGAACGATTCGTTTTGAACGCAGCAATTCACAGTTTCCCCATGAACACAAGTTGGTTCGCCTTCAAACCGCGCCTTACATCCACATATCCATTCGAATACTTCACATATATCACATCAATCCAAGAAACCGGACCCAGCCCGAAATGGATGGTTTCTATTTATGACTGAGAAACGGCGCTACCGGCCGTTCCGAAGCGTCGTTTCAAGCTCATACCGCGTGCCTTCACGGTGACTACTGCATGTAAAGGCGTACACAACCGATTCCAGGCGTTGCCCACTCGCACAAGAACGTAATTGCCAGCACCTCTCGATAACACGTTACGAAAAATGCGGAACGAACCCCCCAATCCTTGTCTGATTTGATCGCCCTGCCCCGATACGAGGTCAATTCTTCCGTCCAGATCGTAGTCCACACCGACTGCATGGTCACCGCGTACGTTGGATGGCCTATATGTGAGCCCGCTAATAGTTGTGAAAGTGCCGTCTGCGTTGTTGAGTAGGATTTTGTCTACCTGTTTATACTGTGTAATATACAGATCCATCCATCCATCATTGTTAAAATCACCCACAGTAACGCCTCTTGGTCTTGTTCGGCGAGGAATCTTGGCACGATCAGATACATCGTAATACTTGCCGTTCCGATTCTCCAGCAGATAATCCTCAAAGACTGAACCGGTTTGCCAAGAAAGATCCCCGGACTTGGTGCGGGCAACATAAAGGTCGAAATCACCATCATTATCGAAGCCGATCTCCGCGACAGAAACAACGCCGTTTCGTTTCATGTTGCTGGGTAGCACATCTTTTGTAATCTGTTTAAATTTCAAAGGTGCGACCAAACACCAGATTCGCAGCTGCCAGTATGTGATGACTTCCATGACGCCGTCATTCTCTAGATCAGTAACGGTGGCATACCAATTGACGTCGTTTGCAAAGCCACCCTTCAAGCCACGTAACTTGAACTTTTTCACGCCGACATTCTCGTACGCAAACTGAGTGCTGCCCGAGGCAGGCCTGGCGTTGGTGAAGATGACATCCGGCCAGAAGGGACGCTTACCCATGGAAAGGTCCATGAAAACGGCAGCGCTTACAAATCTTGGGATGGCGAGGTCCGCTTGTTTGCGCCAAGCCAATGTTGACTATTGCTGGTCTTTCCTACTCTCACGCGATAGATGAAATAGCCTTGGCAACAGTAGAGCACGCATCGGTTCAACAGTCATAGCACAAGGGGCATCCGTTTCAACCCATTTGTCTCAACCGCAAACCACCAACTTTCTCGAACACTTGCGATTTGCCACGTTGTGAGTTGAAATCAAAGCGTTGTCATCACATAATTCGGCACCACGATTCCTGACAATAACGGACAATCAAGATGATTCAGAGCTCCAAAACGTTGTGGTCGTAGACCACTAGCACCAAAGTTACACCTGATCTCGTTGATGTTGCAATGCAAAGACCGGGACGGTTCGACCGTGAACTTGACGCAGTGGCGCAGCGGCTGGTCACTGACGTTACAAAGCTTACAGTGCAGAAGTGTACAACATGACGCGATTAGAACCGTTGGACGGGTGCTTCAAAACTGCGACAAACCAACTGTCATCGCCCACGCCAAGCCGTTTGGAAGCACATACGTTTTTCTCGCACTGTCCCGTAGCAGCTTTTGGGATAAGAAGAGTTTCAATAGACTGCGATTGCGATTAGTATTCAGCAATGTCTACACCCCACGAATTGCAAGATGTGAGCAAAAACAAGGCACTCTTGGGAAGGAAGAGGAAATTTACAGAAGAAGAACCGCCGGAAGAAGCATTACGCATATGTTTGGACTACATGAATAGTCTTCCGTTTCGTCGAGAGAATCCATTTACGCTGCCTGAATCAAATCAAAGAGTTGTTGTGACTGCCAATGCAGTAAGCGTGAAGTTGGTTTTCGACGAAGATGATCACACATGTTGTGTGTGTGCCGAGAAACCTGTATCACATTTTCAGGTTCAATGCACTAAGTGTGGTCACCAATATGGTTTTATTATTATCAATGTCGAAAGAACAGGAAACGAAGAACGCATTAAAATTTGTGTAAACTGTGCTGTTTGCTACATTTATCGGAATCAATAACTTGCTGCGATCGCGAAGAGAATATAAAACAAGACTGATTTGTTGGCTGACTTTCGTGATCATGACAAACACGTTATCAATGTGGTTATTTTCCCTATAAGGCTTATATGTGTCCAGATCGTCTCCGTTATCGCCACGCGCTTCGTGATCGCCCACGCCGTCGTCGCGCTCTGCGAGCGTTTCCTCGCCGGTATACAAGACGCTTTGCACAATCGCAAGCTCCAACTCGAAGTTTGAGTACTCCACGGGCGTCGCATCACGAAGATAGCTCCGCGACTACGAACACGCGTTCTGTACGTACTCCACGCACATCGTGAAATTCGGTGCCTCGGCGCAGGGTAGAAACCGGAAGCGATGTCCAGACTGCTGCACCATCGACCCCAGGTGTAGTACAGTGGGAGGCACCCAATTGGTGGTTGAATACCGTGGAGGACAATTGACGTCGTTTGCAAAGCCACCCTTCAAGCCACGTAACTTGAACTTTTTCACGCCGACATTCTCGTACGCAAACTGAGTGCTGCCCGAGGCAGGCCTGGCGTTGGTGAAGATGACATCCGGCCAGAAGGATGCTTACCCATGGAAAGGTCCATGAAAACGGCAGCGCGGCCACGACTGCCTTTGTATTGCACTCCGACTGCTTTTGTGACATCGTCGACTTTGCGAGTGTGAGGGTCGAAGGCAAACATAAAAGGGTGATTGAGTTTCCTTCCATAATCTCCACCAACGGAGAGCTTGAAGTACAGGCCGCGTTCCCTTGAGGTGATTGGGAACGGGGAGAAGCCATGACTGTCATGCCAAACTCCCCACTTGGACTTGGAAAAGGTGCCGTCACGATTATTGAAATAGAGCTCGACGCGGGCGGAATCGTGGTGACAAAACATGAGGTCCGGGAATTCATCGCGATCGAGGTCGGCTGCAGCCGGGCTGCCGTACTTCTTTCAACGGAAGCGCGCGTCGATGCCGGCGCGCTCGGTGACGTCTTTAAAGTTGGGCACGATGGGGGTGTACGCGTTGCCGAACTGCGGCGCGATGATATCGAAGTTGATGCGCTGCGAAGCGGCACGGGCACACAAGACGAAGGTCATCACAGCGACGGACAGGAAGGGCGCGAACGGCGTCATGGTGCGAGGGGGAGGAAGCAACGGTGCGGAAGAGCAACGACCGTCACGAGCGGCGCGGGAAGCGGGCGTTCCATAAGGCGGCGACAGTGGGCGCGCGCCTTGAGCGGCGGCTCATGTCAGCAAGCACCACACGGCGATGGAGGCGGCGCGTTCCATGCGCGGAGATGGCGATGGTTAAGTCATAGCGGCCATCCGCGACGGAGATCGGCAGCCGAGCGGCACGACGCGTGGCGTGGGTGCCACGCGTAACTCTATAGTTTGGCGTCGCACCGCCAGTGCGGCACCGCCATTCGCTTTGCGCAGCCGCTCGCATGGCACACATTTTCCACCGATCTCGCCGGTCAACAGGAGCGCTTCGCGCCGCGTCGTGCTAATGGGCCATGAGTCATGGCGCCTGCACCACTCGCCCAAACATCCTCGCTCTCCCGATGTGCTCGCCAGCTCATGCGCTGTTTGACGCCTACTCAGTTCCTCTACTCCGCGAGCACAATATTGCTAACAGCGCAAGTCATGTCTTAAATGCTGCTCGTTTCGATTGGAGCCGCAAGTCCCCGCCTTAACGCTAGCTCCGCATCAACATCACGTTAAGACGTTGCCCTCACTGCCATATCACACACACTGGCTCACAGTATGGCGCGTATCGTCATTCCCCGTCTGAGTGGAACATGCCTTTGTAACAACTAATCCCCAACAGCAAAGTCACGCCCACGCCCACTACAGGGCGGTAATGACCACAATGCAAATCATGTTTACAGAACCCGTCCGCCGTCGTAACCAGCGACTCTGGCCAAGCTGGCGAATCGCGTGCATCAGTCTGAGAAGAACACCTTATCTACAGCACCCCGTCTTTGTAGACCATTTCATGTGCTTGGCTGGCCACTCTCGAGGTCCATGTTCCCACCCAATGGACGCATCTCTGTAGATCAGGTTGACCGAACACAAACATCTGTTTACGCTTCGGCATATTGCAAAGGAATTCCGTCGTCGATGGTTGGCACGATCAGTTTCATACTTGCGCGCCGCGAGAGGTGATGGAGCACACGCTCAAGTACATTACGCGCGGCTTTGGCGGCGTGAAGGATTACTTGATTGCGTGTGGCTTTGAGGAGAGTAGTGGCATTTGTCGAGGCGCACCATGTTGTGACCGTGCCTGTCATCTCATTGCTCTCTGTCTGTCTGTCTGTCTGTGAGTCTTGGCGACTCTAGCCGCTGTCTACTGTGCCTGCAGCGCCACCGCACCCACACTGGCTTGCTTCGCGACAAAGTG
Organism: Gracilaria gracilis; assembly: GCA_030374805.1. Taxonomy (NCBI): domain Eukaryota; phylum Rhodophyta; class Florideophyceae; order Gracilariales; family Gracilariaceae; genus Gracilaria; species Gracilaria gracilis. Next base: position 45,557 of record JARGSG010000117.1, on the reverse strand, counting down.
CTGCAGACAGCGGCTCCCGGTTCAGAGTGGCCACTGTCGCTTACGCACGTCCGTTGACGCTGGCGTCCGCGCGGCTGCTCCATGCTTCACTCTCGTTCGCTCGCTTTCTCTCTCTCTCTGCTTGAGCGTGTGCTCGCGAGCGTTCTTGTTAGTGCTCTCGTGCCGTCGTTTTCGTTGCGCTGTGTTTGACGCGCTGTGACGTAACGATGCACTCACCACTTGTTGTGCTGTATCCGTTACGTTGTGCTCGTTCGTTGCCTGCTCCCCACGCAGCGCTTTTTGGCACCCCCTTTTTTGCTCCAACACCCTCTTTTTGGTCTCCGCCGCTCGCTCTCGTCCTCGTTTTATATCCTTTTCTTTCTCTCTCTATCTTTCCTTGTGTGCTCTCGCTCGCACACGATTTAAAAACAAGCTGCAACAAGTGTTGCGCGTTTGGGATTGTGTATGTATTTTTGGCTCACTTTGCGTGAGAGTGAATAAAACGCTACCAAAACGTGTGGAACGCATCATGTGATGCGCACTGCGCTTGCGCAATGGGGGTTGCAAATAGCAAAACTTGCCAAAAAACAAAAACAATCAAACACGCCCGGGTGGACCCGCGGGCGCGGGCGGCGGTGTGGTGCAGCGCGCGCGGCGGCAATGCGTCATGCGCTGGCAAGGCTCAGCGCGCGATCGGCAGTGTGTGATTGGCGCGTGTGCTTCGCTAAACAACTGAACCGTCGTATGGCGATCAAGAAGCGCACAGCATGGTGGGCATGTTCTTTCCCAAAAACCGGCATGTGCACTTCTCGCTTAATTGCTGTTCCGAAACAACAAATAAAAAACAGACACGCAGGCCTTCATCGTCCTTCCATTCCTCGTTGTCTCGACCAAGACAGCTTCCTACTCAAACCAGCGCATATATTTCTGGTTCATTGCCGCTACATTGTCCTCTCTCTGACAAGAAGAGCAGTAAGGAAGCTCTTCATCACATTTCCACAACTGAATAAGGTGTCCCTTGAAACACCACCTGCGAATTGTTCACGAAGACGTGTGTGTCTTGGTAAAGTTTAGTTAGACTGAGAGAGTTTCTTCATTGCTTTAGTTGCCTTTTTCTTACGTTCCAATGTGATAGCGCTTTGCCAGAAGCTCGCGAGGATTCTGGTGCCAACTGTAATATACGCCTTTTTAACGTCTTCTCAAATTGACATGATATCGATTGCAATGAGGCTTCCATCTCAACGCTTCCACTCTTTAAGCTTAGCGGGCGAGTATAGGGCAATAAAACGGAACAGATTAGATCAGCTACATTGAATTAGTGATGTGGCTGCCTCCCGCGTTGATGTCAGCTTAGCTTTTACAGGGTTTCTTCGGTTTTAATTGTGACTTGGAAGCAGAAAGGGTATCTTTCAGCGATTTCGGATGTTCTAGACTGATACGAATACAGAACTACCTCGCTTCATCCGGCTATCTTGAATACGAGCCAAGAAGGTCCTGCAAACAAAACACTGTCAAAAACAGACATCTTGCAAAAAAAATAGCAAGGGAGGTCTAAAGTAACACTGGAGTACTGAAATGTGACTCTTACTCCTCACGTTCTTACGAAGAAAATTATGGTTTCCATGCTTTGCAGCTAGCAACAATGAAATGTTAAGGAAAGTTCAAAGTTCCGCTTTCAAACTTCTGTACCACGATCGTAGCTTGCAATACTGCATAAGCAAGCCTTGTCTCGCTTATGATGCTCATTTGCCTTTCGCAAAGCTATCCCTCTCCACGAATCGAAGAACCAACAATCCTTCTTCTTCCTATAGCCTTACTCGTCATAGACTCTGCAGAGCAGCGCTCATGTCATGCTGAAAGACACAGGCAGAAATGATCGCTTTTCGGGAAACGCTATTTCCTTTCACGTCAGGTCAAACAAAACCCGACATGGTTACAGAAGGAAAGGCAGTTTAGAAACAAGACGATGTGAGATGAAGACTGTTTCTATAGAGAGTGCCAATAGCAGTCCTCTCTTTATAGGCAAACAAAAACACACGAGAGCATTAGGTAGTACTTGTATGCTCTCGTAAAACAAATACGAGTTCAAATACATAAAAGGTCAGGTAAACAATGAGACACAACTTCAAACGTTCAAAGTCACTGAGACAAGAGATATAACCACAACACAATACACATCCTTTGTGTGCCGCTTGGTAAACAGATTGTTGTAAATCATTTCTGTAGCATATTTTGGTTAACGACGAAGCGGTTGGTCTTTCAGTAAGCCATTGAATGGAGCAGCGTTAATGCTAATTGTTTTCTTTTGCTCTCTATCACTCTTCTATCCACCAGATTGTCAAGTAGACTTGCATTTATGCCCGGCGGTTGCCACACTGGCGTGCCTAACACGGCAATAGGCCGAAAGTTTATCTGCACAAGTAGTCATCGCAAGGCCGCCATTCTGCTTTTTTAGCGAGACTAGAAGGATATCCTCGTCAGTTGTGGCCAGCGCAGATCTGCTGCTATTACTCTTTCTACTACTTGTATCACTCCAGGACTAAGCTAACCGGTATCACGACACCGAGGGGTAAAATGATGAATCGTTAGCTATGCAATTTGCATGCAAGGCAGTGATTTCATAAACTTTACGTGAGGCGAGCTCTCCGATTTCGATCAAATTGTGTTTTGTCGACATGTAAAGACAGCCATGATATTCAATCTCACAAGGTAGCATTCTTCTACTTAAAAGATATCGATTTAACGAAAGCTGTCTATTGAAACGGTGGAAATATTGTCTGGAACGAGATCGACTGTTTTGGACTCGAAGTCGTACGTAGGTCTTCTACGAGATGATTGCACTCGTATTTCTGGATCCGGAGGTTTTCAATGTTCTCAACTTTGTCATTATGTGGCTCACGATAAGCTTCACAGCCGATGTTCTCCTGGATACGATATCTGGGTACTCCATGGTGAGAAAAGCTGTAACTAGAGGATGAGCACGTTCCTGCCACTCTTCAATTCGAGTACGCTTCCGCCGAGGTGCTAAAATTAGAAAGAAAGGTAGTAGCGTGACGGTTCTTTTGGCAGTTGTCTCTATTTCGATTCTGGAAATGGCCCTCGAATTTTCTACTGGGGCACAGTCTGTTTGGATTCGGAGAACTGAAGTTGTTCGAGTGTCAACGCAGGCTTCGAATGTGAGTTCCCTGCTTCAGAGCAATCCAAACTACATTCTGTAGATGCGCTTTGCATTAGAAAGAGTTGAGAAAACTTGCTACAGCGTCAACGGAAAGTGGTACTTTCCAATCCTATTCAATATGACAAATTCTACGGAATTTCACGGATTGGGAAAGGCAGCGTTGTGTCCTTCGAATTTTTTCGGAGAAGAACTTCGTGGAAGGTGAGCTTGCACAATCAAGTTTTCTCGCCGAGGATATCGCCGAGACAAACAGTTGGAACGCATCAGATATTAGAGTAGGTCGAGACGTTTTCGAGTCTGAAGAAACGTTTCCTCTCAATAGAATTCCAAATGTACGAATTGGATCGACTCAAAATTTTAGTTTTCTTGCAGTGAACTTCAGCAGAGCATGGAAGGATCAGAGAGGGATCTGAGCGGATTTAGTGATACGGAACCTCCGAAAGCCTTCCATACTGCCAATTTCACTGTCGAAAGCGGAAAGACTCTGGAGTGTTTTATGAAGACAAAATGGGTTAAAGATGAGGAGAATGGAGCGCTCTTACTTGATAGAGCCTCCCGGGAAGTATGCTTGGTACCTACTACTGATGAAAGAATGGTGTTAGGGTTATTCGATGACATTCAGTACTGTGATCGTTTCCAGCTCGTCATGTCGGTGGCGCTGAAAAATAATTTCATGATCTGAACGTCATCCGCTTTTTGCCATGGATGGTTGGAATCAACGATGGGCTCCATACTTATCGTGAGATTGGCATTCTTACGGTTTTATGTGGGCGTATGGTACGCGATATAAGCGTGGACGGTTATCAAGACCTGGAAATTGAAGTGGGTGCTGGGAATGTTACCGTGCCCACAGTGTCTGTTTGGGGAATATGGCAGCTGCGGCGAATGACACTGTAATTGGAAGAAATGCTCTCCCGAAAGTTGCACACGTGCATATGTAAGATATCCATCTCGTGTGCGCACGGCGTGGGCGAGAGCTCTGTCAGTGCAATTGCTACGCGCAATAATCTGCGAGCGCGCGCGCGCGCGCACCTCGGCGTCTCCGTCCGCGCCGTGCAGCGCCGTGCAAGCGGCGAGCGCCGCCGTCGCCGCCGCAGACGCGCTCGTTTCGTGCGCTGAGATGCGACATGCCACGCAGCCGCGGCCTGCGCTGGCGGCGCTCCCTTCCACGCTGTTGCTCGACGCTGCCGCTGAACCGCTCCCTGCCTTCTTTCTCAGCTTGCTCTTGTTTTCGTTCGTGGAGACGTTGTGGCATTGACCGCCTTCGTTCGCTTGTACTTGTGCTGCTTTTCCTTCTTCTACCACTGTCGTCTTTGTCTTCATCAGTACCGCTTCGCCGTTTCGCGCCTACTTGTTCTGTGCCGTTTTCTCTTCTTCTCTGCGCTCGTATAATTGTTTGCTACGCTGTTTTGGCTGCATTCGCGTTGAAGACTTGTTCATCTCTTCGGCTGCATTCGCGTGGAAGCCTTGCCCATCTATTTTCTTTCCAAGCTTAGCATCTCTATATCTACTGCTTTTGTGCTGTTTCTGAGCCTCTCGTTTACCCGTCGTTTCTGCCTCGCTGCACGTTTGCTCGTGTGCTCCATATCTCCGCTACTTTCCGTGTCGTGCTTTCTGAACGCCCAGCACTCGTTTCACACACTCAACCATAGTGCAACGTACATGTGCCGTCGTGGCTGCTGCTGTTGCGTTCTCTGTCTTTTTCTTATTTCATGACTCATCGCTCCGTGCTTGCTAGCTCACTATCATGCTTGTAATCACCGAAACCAACGCACTGCAGCACCTGCTATCCACCTCAATCCTGTTGCTAATGCTGAATCGCCGACAGCGTTTGCCCGGCACGAATCGCCGTCGGCCGCTTACCACCGCCACCAAGCCATGGCGTGGCCACAGCCCATCTCGCGCTGCAGCGCATTCGCTGTGCGGGTGCAGCCGCAGCCGCAGACGCGCCAGCCCGCCACGCGCCGTTCGCGGCAGTGGTCTGGAAAGCAGGGCGGGCAAGCGGCACCGAAAGCGCACCACGCGGCACGGTAACCCCGCAAGGAGAACGGCGGAGAAGCGGTGAAATCGGTGAGCTCGTTGGCGCGATAGGCGCGATGAGGGTGTCGACCGCCAACGGGTTTTCGGCAAGGCTCGATGGTGTTGATGGTGCGCGTGGTTTGTCCGGTGTGGTTGATGCATTTGACAGGCTCAGTGTTATTGGGAATGGGGATGAGGCTGATGCGTATGGGTTGATGCGAATTTGAGCGATTCAAATAATATGTGTGCGCTCTCGCGGTTGTTGAAGAGGGCTTGAGCGAAGTTGTTTAGAGAGCCATCGCCATCGCAAGCTATTCGAGCTTTGCTTTGTTTTCAAATGGCCCACTCCGGACTACCGCGCACGCGCGCGCCTGTGGTTCGAACCCCCGCCCGTTTGATACCTTCCGCTCTTTCGGGATTGGAGTACCAAATAGTGTTTCTCGGACGACCACTGACCACTTCACAATATACCGCTAACGCCAATCGCACGTTCTGCTACCATTCACAACCAGAATCAGCTAATGTGATATGTTTGTCAACAAAAGCGGTTCTGTGTAGTTGTTCGAAGTACAGTATCCTAGAAAGCACTGGCGGCGGGTTTTTTTCATCCACGCCACCTCTGCGATATACGGCGGAAGTGCAACAACTATCATCCGACACGTTCGGGGACATTGATAGTGTTGTTTTGTTTTCTCTTCACCAGCGTCGTCGTAGTGTGAAGAGAAACGTAGCTTCTCGCGCGAAGCGTATTTATGCACCGGCGTTGCTGCTTCGGCTTCGTCTATCAGTTTACCAAAGGTGCGTTGTGCCAACGAATGAAGGAACGATTCCGGTCTCCTCCTTTCTACTTCTGTGAAGCGATGATAGATGTCGTTCATTTGTTGCAACGCTATCTATTCCGGGCTCGTCGGACGGCGAAAGCAGCTGCAGATAATTCCCATATCGAATAGTTGGAACAAAACTTGAGAGCAAGTGAAAGATGCACTCTGTAGGTACAATTTGGAGATGTTGAAAGATGTGTTGGGGTTGAGATGGAACTGAGAGCGACGAAGAGATTGAAGTGTTCCGATTTATAGTGCAAATTGTTTCGCGTATTCTTGGCGTTTGGGTTTGGTACAGACTGTGAGCTGCGCGCAGGAGTTCACACGCAAGAACTGGACGCTCTGCGTTGCGTGTGACTCTGAGAGCGGTCTGGCAGGATTTGATAGCTGTAGGGGGCACAACAGTGTGTACCACTTGTTGCTTGATTCACAGAGAGTACCACATAATCAATCAGGCAAACCGCTCATGCCTGCTGACACTTCGTCGTAGGTGGGCTGAAAATGATTACAAGCCATCAGGTGAGGGTTTGCATCGGGCATCAGCGTATTGACGATGATGCAATGCATGCATGAGGCAGTTCTGACATGGAACCTGTCGGATGTGGCCGTATTTGGCTTGCATATGAAGCCGCTGAGCTGCAAACGTCGACAAGGCTGTGAATTGAAGAAGACCTGTGTTCGCAACTCACACACTGACGCTGCTCTATTGCTGAGCTTGATCATTGAAGAAACTGTCGTCGGCCGCCTCGTCGGCCACCTCGACCTTCTTCGTCCTCAAACGCTCACTGCTGTCGTGCGTGTACCAACGGTAGCGTTACCTTCGTACCTTCCAGCGCTCGTTTGCGTGAGAGCTCCGTGAGTGGCAGCTGCCACGAATGACTGTAGATGCGGGGAGGCTCTCCCGACAGTTACACACACGTGGACACGCATCGTTTGTGTGTGTGTGTGAGAGCTTCGCGAGGTGCACCTTCAGCGAATGACACTGTAATTGAGCGAATGCTCTCCGAGCGCTCTGTCAGTCCAACAGATGCCATCTGCAGATAAGATTTTGTGAGTGTTTTGTTGTTGTAGATTGTTTAACTGCTGGAACGTTAAACATTCTCAATCTTACACAGAGCAACAGAGTCTGTTGAACAGACATTGACATGCGTCCGCCACAGCAATGGACGCCGCTAACTCTTTTATTACAGCTTGTGGTGCCACCACACAGTGCGGCAGCAAAGCGTTACATGCAACTTTAGATACAGCTGCTGGGCCGCCCGCCACCACGCGCACCCGCCACCGCGCGTACCAGCCGTTGCGCGCACCAGCCGTCGCGCACACGCCACCGCGCGCACCGGCCCGGCCGTCGCACACCCGCCGCCGCTCACCCGCCGCCGCGCACCCGCCGCCGCACACCCGCCGCCGCACACCCGCCGTTGCACACCCGCCGTTGCACACCCGCCGTTGCACACTGGCCGCCGCACACCCGCCGTTGCACACCCGCCGTTGCACACCCGCCGCCACACACCCGCCGCCTCACACCCCGCCGTTGCACAACCGCCGTTGCACACACGCCGTTGCACACCGGCCGCCGCACACCCGCCGTTGCACACCCGCCGTTGCACACCCGCCGCCGCACACCCCGCCGTTGCGCGCACCAGCCGTCGCGCACACGCCACCGCGCGCACCGGCCCCGGCCGTCGCACACCCGCCGCCGCGCACCCGCCGCCGCGCACCCCGCCGCCGCGCACCCGCCGCCGCACACCCCGCCGTTGCACACACGCCGTTGCACACCCGCCGTTGCACACTGGCCGCCGCACACCCCGCCGTTGCACACCCGCCGTTGCACAACCCGCCGTTGCACACCCGCCCGCCGCGCACACCGCCGTCGCGCACCCCCGCCGTCGCCGCACACACGCCGTCGCGCACACGCCGTTGCGCACCCCGCCGTCGCGCACACGCCGTCGCGCACCCGCCCCCCGCGCACACGCCTGCGTGAAATCGTTCGATGTGTGCGCTTCGACGTGGCAGGCGGCGGATCAATGCTGCAGGTAATGGCTCGGCGCGGCGTGGCGGGTGGCAGCGCGGCGCGGCAGGTGGCGGTTTGTCACGGCAGGCGGCATGACACAATTGAAAGCGGTTTGGCGCAAGAGCATCTGCAATGCGCGTGTGCGCGGCGACGCGCTGGCAAGGCGGTTCGCTGGCGAGGCGACGTGCTGCGCGCTAAAACGCGCAAGCACTGTCCGAGCGCATGCGCGCGCGCCGGGGGGCGGCACGCAATCAGTGGTGGCGCGCAGGCAGTGTTGGCAGGCGCGGCGCGCTGGCGTTGGCAGCGCCACGGCGTCAAGAGGTGCTCAAAACTGTCGCGAAAGGCAAGTGATCGCAGTGAAGGGCGCACTGCACACTGTGGCGCCTCCAGTGCATCGCGGCGCGCGGTACTGTAAAGCTGCACTTCATGCGCGCCATCTGCTGCCATTCGCCGTGTATGCGCGCCCATCGCTAATTTTGCTTCGCATACCGCTGCTGCGCGCTTCCCGCCGTGCCGGCGCTCCCACCGCCACCACCGCGCGCGCCTAAAGTTTCTGCGCCGCCACTGCGCGTGCGCACTGCTACCGCCGCACTGCGCGCGCGCACCACCACTGCCGCGCGCGCGCGCGCTCCACTACCGCCGCATGATTGCGTGGCGCGCACCAACGCGCGCGCGCCATGGCGCCCGTGCACCCCGCGCCCGTGCACCCCGCGCCCGTGCACGGCCGCCCGATGCGCTGCGTGACGCGCGCGCGATACAGACCAACGCAACGCGTGCACGCGCGTGCTCGCGTGCTGGCCTAATTACCGGTACAACTACCTTTGCTTCACATAAGTTACCTTGTACTACCTTCGGTAAAATGATGGCCAGTGCGTTGTGTTTTTTGGCGCATGCTGCAACATCATGTTGATGATGATCAATTGTGCACTAATCGAACACAAGATTGCGCGAAGAGCGCGAACAACCGCCGCCGCCGTGCGCATGGCGGTGCGCTCGCACGGCCGCCAGCGCTGAGCGCGCTCGTGCGCAGTTGGGCGCGCGCGCCACAAGCGCCGGCACTCACGGAAACGTTTTAGCTCTGTACGTGGAAGCGCACATACACGCGACGGCACGAAGCAGGAAGGCTGCGTGGCTGGCAGCCACGCGCAAGCAGCGTATTAAACTTTCCCGCTTTTGATTTGTCTCACTTTGTTCCAGTCATCAATGCTTTCTTTGCGTCCTCCTTAGCCACAGCCGCCGTTAACCACAATCGCTTCTCATATGACGTACTGCGCGACATTGTAGCATCATATTCGCCGATGCAGGCAAGCGCTGATCTCATGTTCATCTCTGCAAGCCTCACAACGCAAGGCCACTCCGCCACAGGCTGAGGTTTTCACACCGGCTATATCGCTGTGAAGAAACAGCTCATGCGCTTATGTGAATGGCCCTCCATACATCAGCAAACATTCACACGCCTGGGAGTGCGGCCTCCAAGAGGAGTGTATCTTTACGGACCACATGGCTGCCACAAGCCGCCAGCAACGAGAGGCCGTCGTGTACACTGCCCGTCATGCGCGAGACGTCGTGACTGCCTTCCAAACAGGAAGGCAACTAAACTAAACAAACATTTTGGGGGGAACTGGACGAACGGCGACAAGCGCCAGTTGGGGCACGTGGCGGCGCTGAGACGAGAGCACAATTGGCGTGCTCTAATCCAAACGACGCGCCGTGATTGCAAGGCACTACACGAGCGTGGGGGATGGGTGTGCGTCTACGAACGCGCAGCAGCTTTCAACCGATGTGCCATGAAGCTCCGCGGCGATATGGGCGCGGCAACATGATCAGCGACAGAGGTATGGAAGGGGTGTGGGAGATGAGCAGCACGATGGAGCCCCGGTGTACATTAGAGAGTGTTGTTGACGATGGAACACGACAGCATTACGAGGAAGCTTCTAGACTCGGCGAGATGGGTGTCAAGCGCGATGGTGGCTTGTGGCGGGCTACTTACTAACAGATGCCGCAGACCTGGGTGCCACTACATCGCTACGCGCACTGCCCTCTTTACCAGCAATCGGCCTGTCCAATTTTGAGCTGTGCAAACCACTATCTATGTCTGCAGGAAGACTTCTCCCAAGAGGGGCCGGCGAGCACAGCATCGTTGATGGTGGAGAAAGAGATTTCGACCATGAAGCTATATGTCCATTTCTTTCCGGATTGATGGGCATTGCATCTCGAGCCGGAAAAGGTGTCGATGGCCTTGCCATTGGTGGGAATCGAACCCTTTTCACGGGGGATGGTAGCGCAGAACGTACCACCGGTTCAGCAAGTTCAACACTACGTCGTTTTGGAGTCGATGGCGCTGGCATAAGCAGGGCTTCCGCTTCGTTCTCCTCTCTCCCCAACCTTGATGAAAATGGAAATGGTAGTGAGATACTAGTGCTCTTTCGATAACGTCGAGGTTTCCGAAATCTTCTGCCAGCATCTGAGGGGGATGAAACCCTCGGCGGCGACGAAGAGAGCGATTCACGACCGCTCTTCTGCTGCTCCAAAGATCCTGGAGGACAGATATCTGGTCGATCAACCTGCTGCCATCGTTGCTGTCGCTCTGAGGCGTCTATTGCATCTTGTGGTGGCGGCGGAATGACTTGCGCCATTGATGTAATCTGGTGCGGCAAGGGTACGGTCGTCGTCTCATTGCTCTCTGTTGAGAAGTGGTGCTGTGCACCCTGGTAGATCCTGGGATGCCGTGCAGCGCGTGCACGCAAGGCAGCCTTTTGGGCGAGTTTGGGCGCCTGTGAAGGCGGTGTAGAGGGATAAGTGGGTGGTAGAATGTCTCGAGTTCTATTCCCGCCGCCGAGTTGATCCCCACTGCATTCTACTGCCAACAACCTAAGTGGCACGTCGGACAAATCAATCCACATGCCACCTCCTCTTGTCAGGAACCTGTTTCCCAGAAATGGGCGAACAACAAGCATATGCAGAACGTTAGCTGGATTGTATCTCGTATGCCCCTAAGCACTGATTATGAGAACAGACGCAAACTTACCAGTGCTTTCCAAGCTCGTTGTCAAAGTGTAGCAGTGCACCTTCACGTTTGCCATTCTGAAAGTCCAAGCAAACCCAGGCGCCGACCATTGCTTTCAACACGTTGGCGTGAGAAGTGCTTTCTACAGTTCCAGACAGTATTGAAAGTGGCTTAGAACTATGAAGCAGTCGGCTGCTCCGCTCGTGCCCATCTTTCGGCGTGTTTCTTGTGGTCGGCGAGCTTTTTGTGGTCGTCTCATTGTTGTTGTGGGCCTCATTGCTGTCGTTCGGCTCATGCCCGTCGTCGTGTTCATTGCGATCGTCGGGTGCATTGCGGGAGTCTTTTTCAGTGGTTGAAGTACGACGTGTGGTCCTATTGTTGCCAGAGTTGCGTTCAGAAGACTTTTGCCAACGCTGCTTTGCTGCCCAGCGGCTGCTGCAAGAACGAGAGCAGAATTTTCCTGCGCCGAGGCTTCGCACGACGTTTTGTTAGCGTTGGTTGTGAACGAGATTCAAGCGTCACATGAGCACGGTTTGATTGTACTTACGTCCCTGCATGTGGTTTGCCGCAAAAATGACACTCTTGTGCCATATGGAAAGGTATTAAGCAAATGGGAAGCAAACAGAGCTGGAAGCTGGGGAAGGGCGCTTTTGGAATGAGCGTTGATAGGAAATCGCGAGGCTTCCTTTTGCGCGCGCATGGTTCCTGTTCGACTATGCTTTTGACCCGTCGGGTGCATCTGCGAAGCGAAAGGATCACGTGCGGTGTCACCCAGTGTGACTAGTGTGTACCTATGAGCTATTGCGCGCACACTCATGGGCAGATTGGGGTGTCGCCGCAGTAACGTGACGCCGCGCGTCTGCTGCCCACCCGCGAACGCCGTGAGGCCGCCGACGACGCCGCACGAGACCACGCAGGACGCACAAAGCAGTACATGCGCGACAATGCCCCCACGCCGCAGCAGAAGCACGGAGCGACCACGCACCACCCTCAAGACGGGCACAGTCAGCTGGGCCCCACACGGGGGGCGTGCGCGGCTCCGAAACCTAGCAGGAGCGCTCGGCGCGACGGGCATTGCCTGTGCGTGGCATGGATGTTCTCGCATTGACGAAGACATGTAGCGGATCGAACAGCACTTGGCCTCAACCGGTCATACAGGAGGCTGACTCACATGCGTAAGCTGCCGCTCCGCGTCGCCGCGCCGCAACCGGCATGGTGGCGGGGAATACACGCCGTACAGCACAGTAGCATCGTGCCGTAGTTGTTGCCAAGGCGTCAACACCGCACTACCAGTACTTTATCCAACGCAGGCTCCATCGCGAGCTTCTGACAGAGATGGTGGGCCGCCCATCACCGCGCGCACTCGCCTCCGCGCGCCCCAGCCGTCGCGCGCACCCACCGTCGCGCACCCGCCACCGCGCGCACCTGCCCGGCCGTCGCGCACCGGCCGTCGCGCGAACCCGACGCTGCAAAGCGGTCGCCGCGCACCCGCCGCCGCGCACCCGCCGCCGAGTGCAAGCACAGCCATTAAATATAATATAAAAGAAAAGGCACAGCAGATCCTATCGCTCTTGCGCGCGCTGCGTGTGGCCGCGCGCGGTACTGTAAAGCTGCACTGCATGCGCGCCAACTGCTGCCGTGCGCGGTGCGCCGTGCGTGCGCGCCCAACCCCTCCCCCCCACTTGCGCTGCACGGAGCGGCGCGCGTTGTGGCGGCGACGCGCTGCGGCGCTGGTGCGGGTGCGGCGGCGCGCGTGTGCGGCGGCGTGCGGGTGTGGCGGCGCGCGTGTGCGGTGGCGTGCGGGTGTGGCGGCGCGCGTGTGCGGCGGCGTGCGGGTGCGGCGGCGCGCGGGGTGTGGCGGCGGCGCGTGGGGTGTGGCGGCGGCGCGTGGGGTGTGGCGGCGGCGCGCGTGTGCGGCGGCGTGCGGGTGTGGCGGCGCGCGTGTGCGGTGGCGTGCGGGTGTGGCGGCGCGCGTGTGCGGCGGCGTGCGGGTGCGGCGGCGCGCGGGGTGTGGCGGCGGCGCGTGGGGTGTGGCGGCGGCGCGTGGGGTGTGGCGGCGGCGCGTGGGGTGTGGCGGCGGCGCGTGGGGTGTGGCGGCGGCGCGCGTGTGCGGCGGCGTGCGGGTGTGGCGGCGCGCGTGTGCGGTGGCGTGCGGGTGTGGCGGCGCGCGTGTGCGGCGGCGTGCGGGTGCGGCGGCGCGCGGGGTGTGGCGGCGGCGCGCGGGGTGTGGCGGCGGCGCGTGGGGGTGTGGCGGCGGCGCGCGGGGTGTGGCGGCGGCGCGCGGGGTGGGGCGGCGACGCGCGGGATGTGGCGGCGACGCGCGGGGTGTGGCGGCGACGCGCGGGGTGTGGCGGCGCGTTGTGCGCCGTTTGGTGTCCTCCGCTCTGAAGAGGTTAGAGCTGCGATGCTTGGATAGTGATTTGGACCTCAGGTAATATTTATTATTTATTTAATAATGTATGCATACAATAGCTTTGGTTCGCTACGTGTACACGCCATAGGCCGTGGTGCACGCGCTGCGGGCGCGCCTGCGCCGCCGGCGCACGAGATGACCAGTGGCGCGTTTTCTCAATTCCATCTCATAAAAACACACGCGCCAATCACACCATGCCCAATCACGCGTAGATATGACGCACGGCCGGCGCGCCTCCGCATGACGCATTACCGCGCGCTCTGCACGGCGCATTTGAAAAGCATTCACGCATTGCCGCCGCGCACGCTGCGCTCGCGTCCGCACCGCGCGCGCGGCGCGTCATGTGTCAACTGCATTTTGTGTTCGCGATGGCGGCAACGGCGCGCGCAGCTGTCAGTGTGCGTGTCCAATAAAACGGCCACAACTAAACGAAATCATTTCGCTGTGCTTGCCCGCGCGCACTACTGTAACACTGCTTTCGCGCCAACGCGCACGGAGCACGTGCGCGCACAGGGCGGCGTGCTCAAGCACGCACGCCTCGCGTTGTGAGCCAAAACGCGCCGCCGTCGTACCAGCGCGCCACCGCGAGCGCGCCACGCCGTCACCGTCACCGCCTTCGCACCGCCACTGCGAGCGAAGCCACCGCCACCGCAGCCAGCAAGCGTGCTCGACGCATCGCGCGCCGCGCGCCTAGCTTACGCACTGCCCGCCGCTGCATAACAACGCCTGCCTGCCGTTGGTTGCGAGCAGCGCATCGGTTGAGCGCGCGTGCGTGAGCTCGGCGGCGTTGGCGGGAGCGTGCGGTTACGGGAGCGTGCGGTGGCGGGCGCGTGCGGTGGCGGGAGCGTGCGGTGGCGAGCGCGTGCGGTGGCAAGCGCGTGCGGTGGCGAGCGCGTGCGGTGGCGAGCGCGTGCGGTGGCGAGCGCGTGCGGTGGCGAGCGCGTGCGGTGGTGAGCGCGCGCGGTGGCGGGCGCGCGCGGTGGCGGGCGCGCGCGAGAATGGAGGGGAGGCGAATCGCAAGCAAGAAAATTGGGGGCGTTTAGGCGCGAGCGTGTATGGCAGTGGCAGTGGCTCAACGGTCAGCAGAGAAAATCGTCGAAGGCTCAATGGCGGGGTGGCCAAATAATCGTCCGCCCCACCGCGCGCGCGCCGTAAAAGTGCCTCTTATACTGCACTACTAGTGCTCAACCCCTCCCCGACTCTCAACGTCTTCGCCGCCGTCGTTGCGCTCTTCGTCTCCACTCTCACACCCTTCTGACTGCTGCCATACCTTCTGCAAACGCCAAGATGGGCACCTTTCTGGGCGTGTCGGCTGTCGGCATCTACTTGTTCACCATGCATCACCTCAAGAGCCAAGCGCCCGGCGATCTGGACTCCACGGTACGTCTCCTGTTCATCCGCTCTTGCACGCTCGCACGCGCTCACTCACCGCCTTCTCTTGTACTTTTCGTTGCAAACAGGAGCCGCTGCTACCGTCAGAACAGGCGTCGCAAAAGCTCAGGCAACAGTCGTCAGCCACATCCTCAATCGCAACAGCACCTGTACCACCGCCCAACAAATGAACTCCGTCGTGTGCACCCTCATCCCCTCAGTTCATTGAATTGATCGCTTCCTCAATTTCCCTGTCAATCTCATCAATCTGCTTCTTCATACCCGACACCATCCCACCGCATATACCCATATCCTGCACGCAAAAACCCACAATACAAACGAACAAAAACGTCAGACGTGCTTTCGCGCACAACGCTGTTAAAACAACACTTGCACTTACCGCTGGCGCGCGTGTAGGTGGATGGAGTGCAGTCGGTAGCCAGCGGCGGCGGCGTGCGTGAGCGCAAGCAGCGCGGAAGTGAAGTGCGGGCCGCGCAGCGGCGAGGACGGCAACGGTGAGCGCGAGAGCGATGAGGACATGGTACGGAGGTGGGCGCGCGCGCGCGCGCGCTCGGGGCGGCGGCGACAACGACGGGCGACGGCTGCGCGCCGACGCCAATGTACTACAGTGCAGATACGGCGCGCAGCAGGCGCGGGGCGCCACGACGGGCGCGTTGCGTTGCGTTGCTGCTGCTGCTGCTGCTGCGGCGGCGGCGCAGCAACGACGGGCGCGCAGGCGGGCGGTCGTACGCGCGCGCGGCGTGCGAGAGCGGCAGCTGCTGGCGGCTGCGGCTGCTGCTGCTGGCGCGCGGCGGCGCGCGGCGCGCGTCGCCGCGTGACGCGGGCGCTGGCAGCCGCCGCCGCGTCGCCGCGCGTGTAGCGGCACGTCAGCCGTGTCACGCGTGCGCTCCACCTGGGCCGCTGGCGCGCGTTGGAAAGCCGCAGCGTGCGCCACCCACCCGCCGCTCCCGTTTTGGCGCCATTTCGCCTTTTCTCTTCGTTTCCCTTTTCGCGCGCTTTTTTCCCCACTTCGCTTCACATGCACCCACACGCTGCCACGTCGGCGTGATCAACGTTTGTCCTTATTTCCTGAAATAAAGGTCTCTCTCTCTCCCCTCCCTGCACCCGTCGCATCCTGCATCCCACTCCCGACACCCGTCGCATCCCACACCCCACACTCCACACCCCACATCCCACAGCCATGTCGTTTGCGCAGGGCTACAACAACCACTCCAACGCCGCCTACGGCTTTGGCTACGGCTGCGGCGGCAGCGACTAGAACAACTCGTACTGGCAGCCAGGCGCGGGCTTCCTGCCCACGTCGCAACCGCATGCCGGGATGGTGATATCTAACTGGACTGACGTTTTGCACCAAGGCGCTACGCTGGAGTGGAACAACTGCACAGGCTGGCGGCTGGTTCTCTCAGCTGATGTCGTCGATGATATGAAAGTTAAAGGACGCAGTCATGGTTTTCGTAGAAGGGGTTTCACTGTAACTGTTCATTCAACATTCAAAAATAGTCGGCAGAGGGACAGTACACGGCAAGGGCTTTGAGTAAATCGTCGGGCAAACTGTTGTTCACGCAGACAGATTGATATATTTTGTGGATGAGCACCTGGGGGGTGGCGACGGGCATATCATAGGCGTGGCTGTCTCTTCCATGTACCGTTGTACTTGGTACATGAAGGAGAAAGATTCTGCTTGTGCTCATCGTTTCGACGCAGGTGGATGTTTTGCCGCGATCACTCGTTGTCGTGGAACTGAAAGCTCAGCTGTGGCGCTACGATTGCGTTGCGTGCCGCACCCTTCAGCTTGCAAACATAAACCGTTTTAAATTTGTCATACTACCGTTGCACCCTTCTTGTAGTGCTGTCATTGGCCAAGTTCACTCGTGCGAAAAGTGCAAAGTCTTGTATCAGTTGTCAAGCACTCGGGGAAAGAAGCAGATTCCTTTCCAACGCCGCAGCTACAATAATAAAATACCAAGCCAAAATGGCACGCACAACCGATTGTTCTTCGTCACCAAGCCACATGGGCTGCTCAACACTCACGATTCGCTCACCATCACTACACAGCCTGCCAGGTTTCGTGCCAAGAAGGAAACCAAAATTCTGGTGCTCTTCAGCCGCCGATTCGATGATGACGAAATGAGCTGTGTTGGTGATAAAGCGCCACCGACACAACGAGTGTTACAAAGCAAAGTGCACGGCGCCGATGGTGATGATTGGCTGTATGGTTTGTGTTGCGGCTAGCGCAAACACTGTGCCTGTCTCGTGTGTGCGAGGTTGGTGGTAAGAACTTGTTGAGTTTTTCTGCTGTGGTGTGGACGAGGAGCCATTGGCGAGTTTGGAAACACATTTTGTTTTCATTCCACACGTGAATCAGCGCAGGAAAGGGGCGGTACTGAATCGTTTTGACAACACACAGAATCAAACAACAAACGACAGTAAAGGTTTTACTGTCCTTTTAAAAGCACATGATAATCGCTCTGGATGTTGCAAACATGCATCCCGTTTGCGCTTCCCAAGCCAAACACGTTTGTGTGTGTGAGTGTGTGAGGCGGAAGGCGAGCGAAGGCGAGTGAGATAAGCGATAGAGCGCACATAAAACGACCACAACAAGCTCAAGACTCCCGCAAGCAGGAGATTAATACAAATGACACATGTGAGCCGTGTTACAAGCCATGCGGCATGGCACAGTGGTGCCATGCGCAGTTGTGGCGTAGGAGGAAAACGAGGATCAGGAGCGTATGTATTGTGTTGAGTGATTTGATGCACAGGCAGTTGAAGCAGCATTGATGGTTGAGAAGTTGAAAGCAAGGAAGCACTCGAGACGACCGCGGGACAAAGGCATTATATCTTAGCGTATGAGTATATCACGTGCAGTTGTACGCACGCCCCGGGGCGGGCAAGTTGAAACACAATTCAAACAAGTGCATGTTCAAGTGGAGAGGCAGCCTTTTTTGGGAGTTACAAAAGAGGATGACAACATGTAGCACGTTGGATGACCTCCCCAACAAACAAACGATCACGTTTCATGAAGAAAAAAGGCGGAACATGGGGGTGTATCTATCCTTGTAAGGATAGATGTAGATGGCGGGAGATTGCACGCTGCAATAATGGGGAAGATGAAGATATACTGTACCGTGTACGCGTCGTAAGCGTTTTGTATACTTGGCGTACATCGCTGACATATTTGCCGTTGAACTGCAAAAACGCGATGTTAACGTTTCGTAAGCAAACCGTAAAGGTTTGGTAGTTTCTTTCGCTGTTTAGTACATCGCTCGTAAGTCGACTGCTAGTCGCATTTTCTCTCTGGGGATGAAGGAGGTGAGCAAATGTGATACTGACGAGAATGAGCTTTATCGTAGTCTTGTGAAGATGGTTGACCATCAACGTTCTGTTGTGTGGCTTTGTCACTTGGATTTGTCGAAATCGAAACATTCGACTGTTTGCAGAGGAGGAAAAGAAGTGGTTTATATAAAGGCGGGGGTGCCGGTGTTAGAGGAATGCCGGAGAACAGCTACGATTTCAAGATTTCTGGCGAGATCGAGCATTATACCTGAGGTCATTGCATTTAACGAGGAGGAGAATGTTTTCATGCAGCGAAATGGGGGCGAACTTCTGGGGGAAGAAGACGAAGAGTTGGATTTAAAGGCTCTAGTGAGCACAGTTGTGTTGATGCAAATGATATCGACGGCATATATTAATGAACTGAAGGCGGGTGGACTGAAGGTTCGAGATAGCAAATGGCTTTCGTCTAACATTCACCGATTGTTTTACCATGATGGCCTGGAGAAAGCGGTGCAAGGCAGCGAGGAGCACAGTGAGATACTTCAGGACATTCGAAGTCGAGAAGAGGAGATAAAGGAGATATGCCAAGAGATCTCGAGTTGTGGTATCCCGAATATGTTAGTGCATGGAGACATTTACGCATCCAACGTTGGAAATCGCCAAACTGTGGGTAAACCTCCTACATATCCTCTTTCCGATTGGGGCCTTTCGCACATCGGACATCCGTTCATCGATATAGAATACGTCACAAACCTTATTTCAGCTATGAAGGAACAGTGCAACGAAGAATTTACGCTGGAGCATTGGTGTCCTTGGACGAAGGTGGTGAGTGAGGAGAACTTTTTTTAAGCTGATGTCACTAGTGCCACTATTGAGCTATGCTGTTAATGTGGATATGTTTGAGAGGGAATATGAGTCCCTTGGTGTAGAACGGGACGATTATGTCATTGATGTCAGAGTTACTGTTGAGTGCATCCAAAGTTTCTTGGATGAGGTCAAGATGAGTAAGGCTTCGTCGAGTCCCATAGATAGAACAAGCGGGGGATAGGACAATGCTGTGTTCCGTGACAATTCCAACCCGTGAGCCCACCGTTTTGCTATACGATAGCTATGTTCGTATGTACCTTTGTATCCTTGTATGATGCTGTTGATACCCTTGCATCAAACTGAAGAAGGATGCAATCCCCATTCAAGTCCTTGAGGCCTGCAGATACCTGCATGTAGCGGAAACGTTATCGTTTGGTCGTTTTTCATTTTGCCGTAGTAGCTGCTGCAAACTGCTGAGGTCCAATGTGCTTATAAGAACAGAGAAATATATCCAATACTGGGCAACAGAGATAAGGCCATCGAATGCTACTGTACATCTGCTGCGTTTATATGCAGCTCAACTGCAATCCTTTACTCTGGGCGAAGTGGAGGAGGACACTGGCTCTTCTTCAGAGGCGAAGCCAGAGCCTCAGCCTCGATGAATCGGAGCCATGAGCTCCAGAAGAATGTCCCAAAAAGGAACTGACGGGTGGATGGAAACACAAAAGAATACAGAAGACACTGGGTGTGGTGGACGTTGTGCTTGCAGATGGCTTGCTCCACGAAGGAGTGAGTCGAGCGGAGCTGCCGCTCAAGCATCGGCCATCGCAACAATTAAGCGGCGAGAAAAAAAAAAGAATGTATCTCCTGCTTTCGTACGATTGTACAGCTGCAAATTGGTTCATCAGGGCAGAAAGTCACAATCTTGTTTGCCCCAACACTTCAGAGCCCAGTAAAACTAACATTGAATTCAGGAAGAAGATACGTTTTCATCGTACAGACCGAGGGGGAATTAGTGAGAGCAAAGGTTGTATTGTCTGCTGTTTTTCATATTCAGCAGCTCCCCGTTTCGCCAATATCATGTTGTCCAACTCGAGTTGAGCATCAAACATCGCTTTTCATCGTGTTGCTTGGTGAACATCAGCGTTAAAACTCGGAATGAAGAGTATCAACATGATGTTGTACTATATGAAAGGATTGGTATTGAATCCAACAGAATGAATGATCATGAGAGAATTCAAAAAACGAACAGTTCTTGTCCTCTGCACTATCCCAGTTAGAAAACGGCTTTAGTCATCAAGAACCTTCTCTGTCTCTCACGTTGGGTTGTGGATGATATTTCCAAGCTTATCGTGTATTCTCGTTCATTTTCAAACAGCTTCTCGTTTTTACGTGACTATGCTGCGTGGAAGTTGAAGTCCATTCATTTCGAACCACAGCACCTTGGTTAAGAGCGCGAGCACTATGGCTCGTTACGGTTCAAGGCTGATACAAGTTCTATCTTGGTCAACAAAACACGATGCTTTCTCGGACATCTGCGATACTCTGTTTCTTATCCCACCTTTTCTTTCTGGCAAGCGTACTAGGTGTTCCTCAACCGCCTCAATATGAGTGCCACAATAAAACAATCCTCGACTTCATTGTCAACGAAAATCTATCTCCAACAATCAGCTTCGACAAGAACGGATCCAATTTCAACATTCTAGCAAATCTTCTTGCTGCTGGCAATAGGGAAGGGATTCTGAATATCAGCACTCCAGGTGGCATAACTTTCTTCGCTCCCAACGACGATGCTATTCTACGTACCGCTCAGGACTTGGGTTACGAAGGAAGTGAAGAGTACGAAGGGTACCAATACCTTGTCTCCTACCTTTCAAAAAGATACGAAAACCCCATCGAATATATCTTCAACATGCCCCTTTACCATATCGTTGCACCCAGAATGAACTCAAACGAGATCCGAAACAAAACAATGTTGGCCACCTGGGACTCAGGACTGCCCCTAGAGCACTGGACTTCAACTGATTGACCAAAACCCCAAGCTTCCAGATGCGGATCTTGTAGAGGGAATGTTGGATATCTGCACCTTAAACGGATATATTCACGTTGTTAGCAGAGTTTTGTTTCCTGGTATCTTGAACCCTGAGGAATTCCCAGAAAGCCGTGATCGAGAAGAGCCCTGTTTGGAGCCCTCAGAACAACCCATGACTTCTCCCGAAGAAGGGGAATTGATACCACTCAGCAGTCCCCCTTCGCAAACTCTAGAGGTTGACGGTCCTGGAGAGGATGAAGGAACTTCTTTTGCTGAACTATCATCTATTGCCCCGTTGTCACATTCCCTGGGGGTCGGCCCTCAGGTACTCCCTACAACAGCTCTGGACCGCAGGATTACGCCCTCTAATTATCCCTTGTCGTCCTTCGAGGTGTTAGAAGAAGAGAGTCCACCAATGACACAGGGAACGGACTTCCAAGGTTCTCCTGAAGCGACTCCATGGTTCTCACTAGCTTGGAATGCTGAAGATGCCGTTGCTTCCATACCTGTTGTTCACGAAACTGCTGGCTACAGTTCAGAACTCACGACGCAATTGTATGAAAGGGCACCAGGCTTACAATCACAAGAAAGCATAGTCGAACCATCAGTTCTACCGTCGCCGCCCATGACATACCCGTCAAGCTACAGTCCATTAAATACTGTCGAACCCGATCCGATTGATTTGGAACTGTTCACGGATGGACCAGGCCCGAACTATGTGGAAGCATTACCTTCCCCACTATCGAGCTTCGATTTCAACATTGGCCCCGTATCGCAATCTTCTGATAGCACAGCTGCGCCGGAAATGGAAACCCTAGAAGGCAGGGCGAGCCCCGAAGCAAGTATGCATCCCGATACGAGCCCAACAGACCTCCCGGAACCGTTCACGGATGGACCAGGCCCGAACTATGTGGAAGCATTACCTTCCCCACTATCAAGCTTCGAGTTCAACGTTGGCCTCGTATCAGAATCTTCTGAAAGCACAGCTGCGCCGGAAATGGAAACCCTAGAAGGTAGGGCGAGCCCCGAAGCAAGTAGGCATCTCGAGACGAGCCTGACAAACCTCTCCGAAATTACGGGCTTCCCCGACATGGACGGTTGCTTCCCGAGAACCGCCACCGTTCATTTATCTAACGGGAAGAAAATCCAAATGCATGAGCTTCAGGCTGGTCATGCCATCATGTCTGGTGAATCAGAGTCCAAGCGCGGTGTATATGTTTTCGCACAAACAACCAGTGGGGACGCATCTCTTTGTTCGTTTAGAGTCCGCACAGAACCATACTATTGAGCTTTCCCCAGAGCACTACATTTACGCAAACGGCCGGCTAGTTATCGCTCAAAACGTGAAAGTTGGTGATACACTTCGTACCCTTGACGGACCTTCGATAGTGTCGGTGGTTTCAAAGGTTAACCGAACTGGGTTGTATGCTCCTCATACCATGCAAGGTGATATTGTCGTCGGAAGGATCGTCGCATCGACATATACCAATGCTATTTCTTATTGGGTGGCACATCCCACGTTGGAAGTATTTCGATTGCCAGTACGTCCCGGCGTAGCCATAGAACCTATTGGTAACCTTCTATACAATGGATGCCTTCAGTGGAGGGACATGAGAAAGTGGCTCAATTGAGTGCAAAGCACGTCGTTAATTCGCAAGCTTTCCGAACAATAAGAATTGAAACACTCGGTCAACAGCCCTGAGAAGACATCGCTGCCCTGATCCAAGGCCCATAAAATGTCTGGTCCTCAGTATTCATGTTCTAAACCGTGTTCCAGTTTGGCTGACTAGACCAGGGTGTATGATGCGTCGAACAGCACTCTTGCTACTTTGCGTATTAGGTTCATCATAGCTCCGAAAGAGGTTGAGGTAAAGAACGACAGGAGTTGTACATCCCAAAGGATACGTGAACACTTTCAAAAGAGTGAAGCAAGGGCAGTTGAGCAGCATTTGGGAATCATTTAAAGAACTCAATATCGCCCAGCCCATACACATCTTCCTGAGCGCCTGTGTATTGTTTACCACTAGCTTCAGAGTTTGACAGGACAGTAATTCCCGACGCAACCTGACATTCTTTGAGCACAGAGCCAGTTTGAACGACAGCGTGTTCGCACACAATACACGACGAAAGATTAACTCCGTCTTCAAGCGTGACACCGGTCGTCAACACACAGCCGTTGATCTTGACGTTGGAACCAAGCTTGCAATTCGGACCGACCACGCTTTTCTTGACCGAAGTACGGTCACCTGCGGTAACATTGTCCGCCACGTTGGACTCGGGCGACACGGAAACCTTTTCACCACATGTGACGAATGGCAACTTTCTGTCAAGCTTCTTTCCTTTCTTCGGCTTGTCAGCAGGTACATTGTCGGTGCGCTCAAGAAATGGGTTGAGACAGCCAGCGGCAACTCGAAGATTGGCGTGGAGAAAATGGGAAACGGTATTTGCTCTGTTCGTGTACGTGGTGGCGGCGTCCAAAAGCAGGGCGTTGACAACAAGTTGCTCGCCAGGATACGGCCAGTCCAAGGTGTCCGCGGTGCGCTGCAGCGTGTGCTGACGTCTGGCCAGGTAGGGGATAAGTTCGAAACGCACGGAGGATATGGCCGGAAACAGGCGCAGAGCGTTGCGAACGGTGCGCTTATCAAGCACGTACACATGGGTGTCAAACAGATCGGAGCACAGTTTGATGGAGTGGTAGCGATTGGTGAGGGCGGCACGAACAACAAGCTTGTTTGACGTGAGATCGGACGGAGTGATGAGGCCGAGTAGGCGGTGGCGATCGGACAAGAGGGCGTAGTTGGTGACGGTGTACGGGGGAGTTGACGGTGTGTTTTTCGACGACTTGTGCTTGTGCTTTGTGTTTTGTGGGAGAGAGACGCTTGTGCTTTGTGTTTTGTGGGAGAGGGACGCATGGCTGTCGGACAAGCACGACGGTAGCGATAGAAAGCGACTCACAATGGTGTTGAAGCACGAGCGAAAGGTCGATATCGGCGATATAATCGGAGCTAAGCACAATAAGACTAGTGGCATGCGCATCGGCATGCGCCATGTAGCGCACAGTATCAGCGGTGCCGCTGTCGGGGGCGCAGACGCGCACGTCGCACTTGAGCGCGGTGGGCAGCGCGCGCACGAGGCGATCGGCCGGGAAGACGTCGGCGACGTAGGCGCGGAAGCGCTGCAGATGCGGCGCACGTGCGAAGACGGTGGCGGACGGCACGGCGGCGCGCGCCAGCGAAATAAGCGCGTAGAACAGCATGGGGCGGTTGGCCACCGGCAGCAGCGCCTTGGGCGTGGCGTCGCTCGGCAGCGCGCCCATTTGGCTGCCGGCGCCGCCCGCCAGCACCACGGCGTGCGCGCTCAGCGCTAGCGACGAGTTCATGGCGGCTGCCGCTGCTGCTGTTGCTGCTGCTGCTGCTGCTGCTGCTGCTGCAGCTGCTGCTGCTGCTGCTGCAGCTGCTGCTGCTGCTGCTGCTGCTGCTGCAGCTGCTGCTGCTGCAGCTGCTGCTGCTGCTGCTGCTGCAGCTGCTGCTGCTGCGCCACCGACGGGGCGGACCAACGAAGGGTGTGGCAACCTCAAGTTGCATCCGTGGCACGGATGCAACTTCAAGTACGGATTCCGTGCCCGGCAGCCACACGTGGTGTGTGTGTTTCTGTACCACGTGTGCACGTGTGCACGTGGTGTGTTGCCCATGAGCATTCGGAAAGCATCACGTCCCCATATCTAAAGTTTACGGCGAGAGCGGCGCGCTACTGCCTGAGGCGCTGCGCGGGCACAACAGCTCGGTGCGGGCTGGGAGCTGCGGGAAAAACCGATTTTGGGCGAATACGCCTACGCATTGCGACAATGGCAAGTCTCGGCAAAAAGCTGCTTCAGTTTATTCGGCTCATATCTTATCCCGCAAACACAGGCTCCGTTGTCATCAGAACTTGCGTGATGTTGGCGCAAGCGTAGAACACAACACTGTGTTTCTTGGGATGATGCCTTAATGGACGAGACAGACACTGAAACTGTTTGATTCGCTTATTGATGGCTTCGTAACGAGAACGAATCCATCCGAAATAGGCTGAAACAGCTTCCGACGTAGTATAGCTCGTCGTTGTGTTCAGATAAACCCCGTCTGCCAATAACATCTCCCCGTTTCCTACAGAAGACTTCAAACGTAGACGATAAATTATCAAATCTGTGTGCGTCCCACAGGGAAAACGACCGTGTACCCATACTATGGATCCAGAGTCTATACCAACGCCCACCTCGTAGCGAACGCCAGGCCCATTAAACTTGTGGCTATACCATTTCCTCTCAAATAGAGAGGGCTTCAATATACGACAATCCGTACCATCGACAGAGGCCTTGTACCTCGAAAACTCGAGTCCCGCCAAGCGTGCTCGCCAGAAAATCTTTGCGCCGTTAGTGTCCTAAAGCGCTAGAAAAGAAAGAAATTACGAACGTACCACTTCCATACTAGCCAGCGCTTCTAGCAATGTCCAAACTCACTTTCTGAAGCACTTCTCGTCGCAGCCGGCGAGAGCCTAGAGCCCGCTTTCCGAATAGTATAGTCTTAGAAACATTAGAGACCACAATAAATGTTTTGCCTCGCTTTTTGGGGGAATATCGCCGTGTATTTCATTCCATATCTCCGATAAGGAGGACAGCGCACATCAAAAACAGCGCGGAAGCGAAGATCGTTAACCTCAGATGGGGAACAACGCGGCCTAAGGATGCCGCATGCGGCACTTTGAAAGCCATAGAGGCTCGGCGCTCGACCCATTTGCGGACAGCCCTCTGTACTGCACCCATGTACAGCGATGTTGCATATGATAATAAAACATTTTTAATTTTCGATTTTAAATTTTTCCGTTGTTCAACCTTTTGCCCGTTTCGATATGAAATTTCAAACGTCATTCAAATTCGAACGTTCATACAACCCAAAGCCGATTACAAGGCGTTAACGTTCACACACAAAGCACAATTTTGAAATGTGCTTCCTTACACATATGTGCTACAATTTCATTGGTTCGTATGTAAATGAAACGGATCACAAAATAGTGTGATCGACCTATCAAAACGACTCTGATAGTCGATCAAAGCAGGAATCGGTCCTTTTGTTGCGGCGATTATAGACTGTATATGCAATATATTCCTTTATATTATGCCGTTCAGCAAGGTTAAGCAAAACGTTGTTCCCTATTTGGCCACATATAGAATAAGACTAAGCGAAAGTGCTCGTGATCGGGCGATCAAAACAAAAAAATCGATCACACGTTTCCGTGATCGATTATAGAAGATCAAACACACCTATCTGGAACTAGAATAATTATATTAATTTTAATGGAAATTTATACCTTACAGTTCGTTACTAGATTTTAGATCGCCAAAAGAGATAGTAGTGTAGCAGTCTCGCGCTTCGATGTCGAACAGCTTGTTATGCAACAAGCACAATGGCCCCGGGCAAACGATTACCGAAGCTTTCCGAAAGTGCTCCTGCAGTTCAGCGCCTACGACATCTGTTCGAAACAAAGGTTCTTACCGGAGATGAATCTCCCAAATACGTGCATCAGTTGGAAGATGTCTTTAGCCAGTACAAACTGGACAACTTTCGCAACGCCTATAATAGGGTACGAGAGAGTCTGAATCTACCACGAGGTACGTTCGCTGCACCTATATTATTCTAGATATGCGACACTAACTCTATCCCAGATGACGACAAACTTAATGCGACAAATGAGATGGGCGCCCGATGTTCGAATGATGGGGTGAAAATTACGCCGACGAAACGGGCGTTCGATGATATGGCTGAAGAAGTGGAGGACGATTGCAGTTCTGGTGAAGAGTTGGATGGTGGTAGTAACTACTTTGATAAGACGTTCATGCCTATGTTTTCAGTTTCGGAATGGGAAGAGGCGCGGACGTCGACGAAGAGAAGTTCTGTCGCAATTCTACTTCCAACAGGTGTGGACAGTGATTCTATAACGCTGCATGTTACATCTAATGGAAGAGTACTGCTCATGGATTGCCAGTGGCCGACGGTCTTCACTGATGTTAGTGTTTTGCAAAGAAAGTGGTTAAGCGAAAACGCGAAAGAACCTATCGAAGACTATCATCCTAAACTTGCAAAGTTTGAAAATTTCTACAAGAACATGCGCGAGAAGAGCACCGATGTTTTGGTTTCAAGAGCTTCTATTACATTATCCTATGCTGTAGAGACGCATATCTACGGAGAGCACTTCTTGGGCTGGGGGGAATCATCGGCCAAAGCAGTGTATGTTGAAATGCGTGCAAAGGTCGAAACGTATGGATTGGTTCCAAAGAAGGTTGAATTTGAAATTTATTAATTAAATGAAACATAAGTTAATCGGTTATCCCGCACCTCCCTGTTTCGTTCAGCGCGGACGGACGGCGGCTCGTGTCCGGCAGTTCAGACCAGGCGGTTCGAGTGTGGGACGTGGAAAGTGCGTGCGCCGTCGGCGAGCCGCTGCGCGGCCACGGGTACTTCGTGTCATGCGTGGCGATGAATGCGGACGGGGCGCGCGCCGCGACGGCGTCGAACACGGAGGTGCGCGTGTGGGACACGGAGCGCGGCTCCGCCGTTGGCGACGCGCTGAGCGGCCACCAGAGTTGGGTCACGTGCGTGGCCATTTCTGCTGACGGCACATGCGTGGCGTCGGATTGTAGACTTCGCAGAACGTAGAGATCCATAGCTCTGTTTTTGGGAATGTAATTGGCGAATCGATGCCAATACCCGGATACTTTCTTCGTTCCAACTGTTGCCTTTCTTCTGAGTAACGAATCGATACGGAAGAAGTCAACGTCATCATGATCTTCATCATAGGCTTCGCGTATGATTGAGCCGTGCACAAGATAGTGCGTTTTACTACTTGATCGGTATATTAGCTCTTGGATCGACAAACGCCATTTATATTAGTCTCTCGATTGATCGTTCGTAGTCTGCAAGACCCATAATAGGGTGTTCGCGCATCTACAAGGGTACAGATTTCTTCACTCGGAATATGCCAAGTAGACAGACGCCTCTTGCAGATACTCATATCGAAATCAGAACGCATCGGGATGCTCGTACTTCACTACGGTTTCCAAGAGGTGGAGTTCGGTTCTTCATCTCGAAATATGAGCTTGTTTACCAACTGCGGAAGCTGTACTGCGTCACTGCAGAGTACTCGCTCCATCTCAGTTTCAGTTGAAAGGTCAAGTTAGCCTAGGCCCAGGTGGATGGGCAAGGGCTACAAAAACAGAAGATAGAACTGGAAACATCTGCCCCGGATTCGCAGGCGCACGAATATTAAAATTGAGCTCGGATCTCCATCGACACCTGCATACCCTTGATACTGCGACAGCGTTCATATGCAGTCCCCTGCAGTCACGACAACCACACCGTTCATCCTCACCTCTCCAGTGGCGATACCGCTTGAATGAGTTTCAGGGCTAGCAGGCTTATCCTCGTTAGCGCTAGCACTAGCTTTGTATCTCATTGAAAGCCAATGGAGAGCGTGCATGGCATTGTGGTGGGACCAAGATTTGGACGCGGTGGAGCAGAAGCGTTTGGGATATCTGGTAAGGAGCAACGTTATATTGCATTCCCGCTGCTGATGGACGTTGACCCATATTTCTCAAGCCGAATGAGGGAAGTTACTTCATTTGTGGCAGTACCCTGCGCTCGAACCACTCCTGGAGCACATTTGCAGGCTAGTACATCGACTCAGCGGAGAAGTTATGCTCGAGGCCGAACCATGTTTTCGTCACAGACATGCGCCTGTGGCGGAGGTAAGTGCGCCCTCTCTTTCGCGTGGTGGTAAAATGGACGAGAAGCATTGTCCTGTCCCAGGGTTGCTTTTGTTGAGTGAAGAAAAGCTGGCGGTGGTGCATGTGGTACAAATTCTTGAGCATTAGGGTTTAGCTGTACGAAACCAAGAGGCCGAGAAGCATTGCTTTGCTCCAGAGTTTCTTTTCGGTGGTGAAAGAAAGCTGGCATGGGTTCATGTGGCACAAATTCTTCAGCATTAGGGTTTAGCTGTACGAGAGGAAGAGGCAGAGCAAAGGTTTCAGAGGAAGGAAATGAGTTGGAATCGGGATCATAAGCGTAGAAGCGGATGAGGTGATGACTTGGGACAAAAAGCTCAGTAGCGCACGAAGTTTGTAAGAGGTGAAATGGTTTAGCAGGAGACGAGCATCTTCGGAAGAGAGTATGCACTCCGAACTATAGCTCATCAGAAACAGATCACGCTCGGTGGCAAATTCTGAATAAGAACATTGAAATGGGACATACCACATGTTGGTGCTTCGAGACCATTGCATAAACTCTCACGAAATACCCCAAACTATCTTCGGGAGTTCTTGCGCGGCGGAAAACTACTACTACTGTCTGAGCTAGTGTCGCTGACTGGCTCGCCTAATGCCTTCAATCCAGCCTTCAACGAACTGTTCTTGTGCTTTTCTTTCCTTCTTTTTCGCTTCTCCACCACAGCGCGCTCCTCAGCCTTCTTTCGTTGCTCCTCAGCCTTCTTTCGTTGCTCCTCAGCCTTCTTTCGTTGCTCCTTTTCCCGTCTCTCTCGCTCCTCAGCCATCTTTCTTTCCTCCTTTTCCCGTCTCTCCCGCTCTTCAGCCTTCTTTCGTTTCTCTTTCTCTCGCCTCTCTCGCTCTTCAGACTCCTTCCGTTGCTTGTCAGCTTCGTCCTGCTTCCGTTTCGCAATTGCACGTTTGTTCCGATCCTGCTGACGTTCGAGCTCTTTTCTTAGTCTCTTGCTCTCAATTATTTTCGTCAAACTTGCTGGATTGAGCAGCGTTTCGGCCGTATGGTGTAGAGGACCTGGAGATCCAACTGGATCTGTGGAATGCTTATCATTGGTAGTAAAACTGTATGATTCTCCTCGCAATCGCCCATAGTGAACCATTGGGTTGTGGTGGTCGGTGCCTACATGACTTTTGTCCCTTTCCACTATCATATATCTGGAAACACCAGCTTTTGCGTATTCCTCTGTTTTGTCGTTCAAATCGGTAGATTTGTTATAGCTAGTAAATTCTGAGATAAGTCTCGGAGGGTTGCCTGGTTTCCATGTCACACTTCTGGACGGAAATTCGTCTTCTTGCGGCTCAGTGGTAGATGATTTAATCCCAACCGAAAAGTCTGGTGTGCGGTAATTGAATCTTGGTGGTGAAGATGCCGATGTTCTTTTCGGAATTGCAATGGATGCATCTACGTAAGCTCTCTCACCTGGTTCCCCACTTTCTTCGTACGCCTCTTTGTAAGCGTTGCTGAGATCATCATGATCAGAATCAGGCATTTCATGCGTTACAAGCCTTCCTTCGATGAGATCGTATTTACCACAATCTGGAACGGAGAGGTCGAGGTACTCTTCGATAGTGCAAGGCTTTCCGTGAAGATATCTCCACGAGGAAAGCGAAGGAAGTGAACCTGAGCTACGGGTACTATTATTGCGCTCACGGTTATGATGTGGGAACGACAAGGGTGAGGTGTTATTCGAAGGCGTTAGAGCCGGAGGCTCTGGAGATGAGCAAGGTTCCATGGTGAAGTGATAAGTGCTGTACGTCCTGTGTTGAATACGAAGCTCTGGTGAGGTTGACTACACCAGCAGATTCCAAACAGACGCCAAAACGGATTTCGCATTCATGCAAAAAGTTGGTCTGAATTTCAGACTCTGAAAGTGCTGCCAACACGTGACAAAAAAACGCATTTTACATATGATCGCCACTCCGCCCATCAAGGTTTTGGAAACCATTGGGAGGTCGCATCCCGAATTTCTTGTTGAATGACCTGAACCTGTCGATCACGGTGAGTTCCTTCACAATACAACATTGGCCTTATAATATACTCGCATTTTCTTTGAAAAAGCGATAAAGGCTGTAAAGGCAGGGGGTTTCAAGATTAGACCCATGCATATACGAAAAGCGCCCGGAAAATGGGCCGCTCTCGTTCGTAAGTTCGACACTCGGATTATCTGGCAGTACCGCAACAACATCCTTAAACAAGCTGTCGGTGAGTACACGTCTAAACACCTTCGGAATTAGGCGTCCGTTGAAGGATTGCGGAGTGCTGAGGAACTCCAAAACGGCTGCAGCACGGGAGTTGGTTGTAGCTTCAACGCAGCACGTTTGGTAGCTTACTGCAGCTGGGTCAACAGAGCGGGTTGCCACTCAGCGTGCACAGTCGCAGCGCCGGGCACCATGCGCTCACTCAAATCTTCGAAGCGAACGCGCAAGCGCCGCTGACGGCCATCATGCACGCTTTCGACGGGCGCGCCATACATGCTGTGAACGCGTTGAAGCGGATGGCGGACCGTCTGTACTTCTCCATCCCGCCGAGCATTGCGCGGTCGAATTCGAAGGTGAAGCTCGTGCGGCAAGTGGCGCTGGAACGGTTGCTGCTGGAGAGCGACGCGCCTGCGCTTGCTGCGGTCGCGCAGCAAAGGAACGAGCCCGCGGAAATAGTGAAGACCGTGCAGTTGATTGCAGGCATCAAAGTGCAACGCGCTGACATCGCTCGTCAGCAGCTGTGGTACAACAGCGTGCAGCTGTTTCCGTCATTCCACGCAAACACGTCATGATACCTTGAGGGTGCCGAATGCGCTATGCTACTTGCCGTGCTGCGCGGCGTTGCCAAACGCAAAAGCGCTTGAGAAGTGGCACAGGTTGGGCGTGGGCGTGGGCGTGGGCGTGGGCTGAGCGCCAGATCATCAGGTGCAAGTGATTTGTCCCTCGTCACTCCGTAGTCGCTGCATTGTAATCTAGTAGGTACATTACACTGTCATCTTTCAGGCACCATGGCCCACCTTTCTTGGGCATGTAAACCGTTGGCTACAACTGAACCTGACGACGATACAGCCCTTTGATATGCGACGATTATCTGTGTATATGGCTCGTAGCTGCGCATGACTTCGTCACCTTGCCAAAGTAAGGGTCGTTCCAATACTTTTTTTTAGTGTATGGAAATAGTATATGAAAATGTTTTCTTGACGTGGCAACACATGAGTGGCCATATCTAAAACAAACCGTTGCAACATTGTGTGACTTGCAGACTACCCCTCTGCAAGTCCCATAGTGTATGGCTTGCTGTATCTCCATTCTTCGACACCACCCGCCTGCCATACAACATCAAATCGGGACATGCAGAACGCCAATATTGATGGCGGATCTCCATCTAGGCGAAACCGCCTGTCTCCATCTTCCACTCCCGTGCACGCTACTCCTCTTCCGACAGTCACTCTGCAACAATCAATGACGTCCTCTGGAGAACTTCCTCCTTTTTTCGCTACCAATCCTGCCCAAAACCGTTTGCTCCCATTAGCAAGCGCGCAACGATCACTATCATCCTCCGCGTCACAACACACCGTCACACAATCAAATACCGCAAATTCAACCATTCAAATACCGGACACAGCCACCCCTGTCTTTTCCCCTCCAATTCGAATAACACAACACATACTCTCCGCCGCGCTGCGTCGAATTGGGCTTTCCGGATCCGGTTCGAAATCTGTACTGACCAACAGACAACAACAGGCTAACATCTGCAGTGCCAAGGACATATTGGACCTCGCGAAGCTGTGGGAACAGCACAAGTGTGTAGACCCCAACACATCCGCCGCTGCCACTGGGGTAGAACGATCTCGCGCTCCAAATTGGACGAAGCATGAAACGGCATGGTTGTGCCATGTCATTGCGGATGCAAGACATTCTACTATTGTTTCCAGAATGTACCAACGAATTGAATCGCGTTCAGAGCTAGATGCTGGGCGCCACGACCCTTTCTCTCGCGAGTTCTTGGAGTTGTTCAACGATCACAGCTTCAAGCCTGACATTCCTGACGCCGTTTGTGGTGTAACCGAGGATGTACTTATTGAATTCAATCCTCTTGATCATCCGCACGTGCGAAACGAGACGACGTTGAAACAAAGATGGGGTAAGTTGCGGTCGTCCTACACAATTGCATGCGAAAATTACAATCGGTCGGGACAGGGTGACCCGGATACCTTCCCGAACTTCACGAGTGGCGACGACAGTCTTGCTTACATTCACTGCGTTTTCCATAAGCATCCGAGCTTGGATGCAGTTGTGCGAATTATGCCGTCAAGTGCACAAGTAGAAGCGGGCATAGATGATATTGACACTTGTCGTGCTTCCATTCCACCGGTGCAGACGTCTATACGGAAGAGACGTAGACAGGAAGAAATTGAGTCTGTCGCTGCTGCTTTGAACAAAATGGCAGAGAGTAGCACATCGCCACAGCCTATCGTTATTCAGGATAAATCGTCCGCAGTATCAGCAGACGCCGGGATATTAGAACTAGAACGGGCTACAAAGGTTGCGTCTACTGTTTCTTCTTTGATGGAACTGGAGGGTAAAATTATGAACAGCATCGATGTTATTCGGACTCGGGAGCCTGCGACACAAACAGGGGCTGGCAATGTTACTCTGACTCTCATGGAGCGCCGTTTAGCCTGTACCAGGCAGCTGATTGATAAGGCTATGTCAAGCATGGGTGAAAAGGACGATAGCGAGGGGGAAGGACAATAGAATTGCTTTATAATCTGTTATTGGAACTCTTGAATACTACAGACCGTGATTGCCTATCAGATACTACGAGTGCATGTTGCATCATTTCAGACATATGGCCCACGGCGAGCGCTGGCTTCGATTTCTTGTGTGAAGTCAATGCGTAGCTGCGATGCCTCCAAATCTCGGCGTCTGTGATGCAACGCGTCGTTCAAGTCACATTCATCTTGGAGATGAAGTGATTGGTCGGCCTGTTCACTGTGGTGGGCGCTGTCTGCCTCAGAAGGTGGCGGAACTTCGGGTGAGCTATCGTTGTCGATTATGAAGTTATGAA
Organism: Gracilaria gracilis; assembly: GCA_030374805.1. Taxonomy (NCBI): domain Eukaryota; phylum Rhodophyta; class Florideophyceae; order Gracilariales; family Gracilariaceae; genus Gracilaria; species Gracilaria gracilis. The sequence continues at coordinate 11,771 of JARGSG010000117.1, read as the reverse complement.
TCTTGCAGCAGGCTGAGACAACTGTAGCATTTTTCTCAATAGAGCAGCGAACCGGCCTCCAGAATACCCCCCATCTAGCTACAAGCATCCCGAAACTTTGCTAGATAAAAGATCTTGCGGAAGAGTGCCAATAATTGAAACAGCTCTTGGCTGTGCTCAACGATCTCCCCGGCCATGGGGTTAGGATTCTATTCGTGCAAGTGTAGGCATCGTCAGCGGCTATCCAATACCCTGCTACAAGGCTGTTTCCCCCTCCATCAAGGAGCGTTGCCAAACTGCTCATGGCAAAAGCTGTGCTATCGTGAGTTGACCCCGGCGACATGCACGATATAAAAGTGAAGCGGTATTCCGAATCATGCATTGCTTGCAGATTGAGGGCAAAGAACCCTTTTCGATTGTAATATGTGGAGGGATTGGCGACCTCTGTCGCTGCAGGCTCTCTAATCTTGATGGCAATGACATCTAGTGCCCCACAACACATATTAATAGCACTCTCTTCCCTTCTTGAAAAGCCCTTTTCAACCCTGTTAAGCAATTCTTCATCCTGGTAGGGAAAGGATAAGTCCAGAATTCTATTCAGGATCACAATGGTGTCTTCTATATAGTAGTAAGTGGTAGAAGATGGGAGCAGATGGGCCATGCCAATGTCTAAGTAGGAACCACCAGCTAGCCATCTTATGGTCACAGATAGTGTCAGCAATGGAGAACTCTTCCTAAACTTGCAGTTTCTATATAGAGCAAGTTTTTCGGCAAGGTGCATGAAGGAAGTGTGCGACATTCTGTAAATTCGCTTAAAGAGTCGCGAAGGAGTCCCTGCTACTATTCGTGAGACTTGAAACTGTCCCCGTTGAACTGTACGATCCCCGCGTCCATACCCTGACGCATTCGCTTCAATGACTGCAAGAGCAGCGGAGGCAACAACGCATAACTTTGCTTTCTTCTTCTTCGATATGACAGCTGAGACAGACACTGCAATTTTGGTTCTTCGTTCCATTGTTCTTCTACCTCTCTAGCAAGAGGGCAAAAGTTCTGTACTTAAACTACCGGTCTTCGGTTGTGCTTTTATGGACTGTAGAATTGTATGTGTTACTCTAAAGTAGTTGGTTTGATGTAGTACGTTGAAGGAATATAAATCTTCCATGTAGGACTGTGCCGCGGGGCAGCCGTATGTATTGTCTGAGCGGTGTTTTGATTACGTTGATCTATGTTGCATGCGCCACGGCATAGAGTTATTCAACCGTAGTCGTGAATATAGGGCTACAAGTATGTTTGTCTTTGTTGAAAAACAGCTACTTTCGGTTCTGTGACCACGAAACACGTAGGCTCGCGTAGTCCAAGCACTGAGGGAGGCTTGAAAGGGGCGAGATAGACCGCAATATACGGCATGGCTCTGTTTACCAACACGCGAGCGACTCATGTCAGACCTTGATTGTGAAAGGAGAGAAGAAGAGTCGGCGCGAGATGATGACGGAGATGCCGGTGTCCGCAACCGTTGGCTTTATTGCTGTCACTTTTCGACGCCATATGCTATTTTATGGGCACGTTATTGGAATGCCTAATAGCATATGGCTGGCTTTCAAAACAGCCATATCATGTTTCCATATAATAAAAAAAAGTATTGGAACGACCCTAAGCCTCTATTTCATTCTATGGACACGATAGCAGCTTCAATTTTCATTCATGAGTAGTTTACACTGTGAACCTACAATACAACTTTTGCAAAACTAACCATCTTCAATATGCACAAAACACCACAACGTTAACCTGGTCGAATAGTACATATTTGTACCTTGAAGATAAACAAAAATGCTTTATAAAAAAGGTAAAACTCTTATAGTTCCTTTCACTTTCGCACAACAGATACGACTTCACGCAATCACTATTTCAACCGATGCATTTTTTGACAGATTCGAAGCTTCGTAAAACACTTGACAACCGTTTCAAATCCTCTTTCATATCATTTGCAGTGAGGCTAGGTTTGCCTTTTCGGTAACACTTAGTACGCTGCACACATTAACCAAACCCAAAATGCTAGGAAATAAATTCCCCGGTTCTTCCAATACATTTTCTGTACTAGTTCGCCCTTCACTTATAAGCTCGTTGAGCTCCAGTACTTCTTTCGCCCATACTGGCGCATGTGATCTATTCATTCCCTCATATTTGACACCACAAACCTTTTGTATAGCACTTGATACCTGTGATCGTTAGAATATATACATGTGTTTGTTAGAACTCAAAGGTCGCCTCAAAAATAATATGTTACTTAACAAACCTTAACCGATACAAATCCCAAACTATAGATGTTCATTTGGACCGGATCTACCTCGAGTATTTCAGCAGGTATTTCTTCCAAACTTCCATAAATAGCATGATCCTTAAGATTTTTTTTAGCTGATTTACCAGTTGCGATGGCCTCTGTCACACCTGATACGCAGGCAGATCCCCAAGCGTATTTAAATTCCTTCTTCATTCTATGCTCACCTGTTTGAAGAAGTTTTAGCTAGAACTCCCTCTTCAACTGTGCTGAAGCTTTAGATCTCGCGTTCAGTGGGCAATGTACCGGCGTCGCGTTACAGAAAGACGAAAACTGTGAAAAGGTTAGAAAGAGCAGGCAAGGCAATTAAAAATATGGAGAACCCACCATTAACTTTCGTATGCTTTCATAAGCCCGACTCTGCGCACGAGATGCATATGCAGAGATTGTAGTCACAGTCTCTCCTTTCCGCTTAGCAAGCGTTATGTTCTTATTTAGAAATTCTTCTATGTTCTCTCCGTTGCAAAAGAAGCCTGCTCCCTCCCATATCCATGAACATTCCTTATCATTGACTGTAGAAGAAGGGTTCCCAAGATCCATTGAAATATTAAACAAGTGTTCCCCTCTATCTGGACGTAAAAACTCCTGACAGCACATGAAGCGACAATATTCCTGTTAAGATAGTTAGTACTCTACAGCACATCGCAACGCAAATATATGATAAACTTACATGAAGCAAATTGGCTTTTTACGATATATCAAATGCCCATGAGAAGATGTTAGTCACTGAGTGGTTTCCAAACATTGTAAGAAAATCGTAGCTCTATCATCATTTGATTGTCATCTATTGCGTCTCCCGAAGCTTCTTTGTTGGTTATTGCCATAGCCATTGTCTCTATACTACTTCTGAGCTCCTTCACAATCTCTTCTGTGCTTCTCTGTACTTCTGTTCGGAAGGCATTCAACGTATTGCACACCTCATTGGTTGAGGTCGAAATAGTATCGCATACCATTTTCAGTCCTCCCGACAAAGCTTCAAATACACGCTTTGATTCCGAAACCATTTTGTTTATGCCCTCAGACAATGCTTTCCGAGGCGGCGTGCATTGGAGTTTAGGAGGTCTTGCATTGTCAACCCTCGGGCTTCTTGGCACAGAAGTGGGTTCTGAAGCCCGTGAAAGCGGGGGTCCTTCGCATGGCGGGGCTTCCTGTGCTCCAACATTTGATTGCCTCGGTGTAGTAGATTGAACAACGTGAGGGGGAAGTTGTTGCAGTCGTGGCAGAGGTGCAGGTCCCGCCTGGCTCGAATTCTCCACATGGTTCTCTGTTCGGCCTACTGTGACCATAGTTCGTCGATTGACTCTTCTCCGGGGCTTGGAAATCCCGCTTCGTACTCTAGAATGGGCTGCGCCTGGTTTTCTCATGGTTTTGGTGCACGATGTAGAAAACCCGCATTTGAAACACCTACCGGGGAAAGAGTGAAACCTGAAACATTGTGTGAACCCAAATACATGCGGTGAGTAAACGCTTTCGTTCCATAACTCGATCGATGTTTGAAATTCGCTCAAGATTCCATACATGTGCGCACATTCTCGCCCATGACAGCCACGTGCAACCAAGGTGCTCGTCGACTTGCTCGCCAAACTCCAAGCACTGTCCATCGCAAGAGCAGCACTGTCGTCGCCCATCTTACTCAGAGCCACACCGCGGCTCCAATGTTGTCGCCAAAGAACGCGGTCACAGGCGTGACCCACCCGCTGTGCGTGGAGCTATCTGGTGGTACCTATGAATTTTGGAAATGCAGTTCGCCACAAATTACTGCACACGGCATGATGCCTCAGTGGAGCCCCGACAAAGTGTTTTGGCGTTTTGAAATGTTCCAAATTCGCACAAGATTCCATACATGTGCGCACATTCTCGCTCATGACAGCCACGTGCAACCAAGGTGCTCGTTGACTTGCTCGCCAAATTCCAAGCACTTTCCCGCGGAAGAGCAGCACTCTCGTCGCGCTTGTAACCCACGAGCCACACCGCGGCTCCCATGTTGTCGCCAAAGAACGCGGTCACAGCCGTGACCCACCAGCTGTGCGTGGAGCCATCTGGTGGTACCTATGAATTTTGGAAATGCGGTTCGCCACAAATTACTGCACACGGCATGATGCCTCAGCGGAGCCCCGACAAAGTGTTTTCGCGTTTTTAAATGTTCCAAATTCGCACAAGATTCCATACATGTGCGCACATTCTCGCCCATGACAGCCACGTGCAACCAAGGTGCTCGTTGACTTGCTCGCCAAACTCCAAGCACTCTCCCTCGGAAGAGCAGCACTCTCGTCGCGCTTGTAACTCACGAGCCACACCGCGGCTCCCATGTTGTCGCCAAAGAACGCGGTCACAGCAGTGACCCACCCGCTGTGCGTGGAGCCATCTGGTGGTACCTATGAATGTTGGAAATGCGGTTCGCCACAAATTACTGCACACGGCATGATGAACGGCCTCAGTGGAGCCCCGAAAAAGTGTTTTTGCGTTTTGAAATGTTCCAAATTCGCACAAGATTCCATACATGTGCGCACATTCTCGCCCATGACAGCCACGTGCAACCAAGGTGCTCGTTGACTTGCTCGCCAAACTCCAAGCACTGTCCATCGCAGGAGCGGAACTGTCGTCGCCCTTGTAACTCACGAGCCACACCGCGGCTCCCATGTTGTCGCCAAAGAACGCGGTCACAGCCGTGACCCACCCGCTGTGCGTGGAGCCATCTGGTGGTACCTATGAATGTTGGAAATGCGGTTCGCCACAAATTACTGCACACGGCATGATGAAGGGCCTCACTGGAGCCCCCACAAAGTGTTTTGGCGTTTTGAAATGTTCCAAATTCGCACAAGATTCCATACATGTGCGCACATTCTCGCCCATGACAGCCACGTGCAACCAAGGTGCTCGTTGACTTGCTCGCCAAACTCCAAGCACTGTCCCTCGGAAGAGCGGCACTCTCGTCGCGCTTGTAACTCACGAGCCACACCGCGGCTCCCATGTTGTCGCCAAAGAACGCGGTCACAGCCGTGACCCACCCGCTGTGCGTGGAGCCATCTGGTGGTACCTATGAATGTTGGAAATGCGCTTCGCCACAACTTACTGCACACGGCATGATGAAGGGCCTCAGTGGAGCCCCCACAAAGTGTTTTCGCGTTTTGAAATGTTCCAAATTCGCAAAAGATTCCATACATGTGCGCACATTCTCGCCCATGACAGCCACGTGCAACCAAGGTGCTCGTTGACTTGCTCGCCAAACTCCAAGCACTGTCCATCGCAGGAGCGGAACTGTCGTCGCCCTTGTAACTCACGAGCCACACCGCGGCTCCCATGTTGTCGCCAAAGAACGCGGTCACAGCCGTGACCCACCCGCTGTGCGTGGAGCCATCTGGTGGTACCTATGAATGTTGGAAATGCGGTTCGCCACAAATTACTGCACACGGCATGATGAAGGGCCTCACTGGAGCCCCCACAAAGTGTTTTGGCGTTTTGAAATGTTCCAAATTCGCACAAGATTCCATACATGTGCGCACATTCTCGCCCATGACAGCCACGTGCAACCAAGGTGCTCGTTGACTTGCTCGCCAAACTCCAAGCACTTTCCCTCGGAAGAGCAGCACTCTCGTCGCGCTTGTAACCCACGAGCCACACCGCGGCTCCCATGTTGTCGCCAAAGAACGCGGTCACAGCCGTGGCCCACCCGCTGTGCGTGGAGCCATCTGGTGGTACCTATGAATTTTGGAAATGCAGTTCGCCACAAATTACTGCACACGGCATGACGCCTCAGCGGAGCCCCGACAAAGTGTTTTGGCGTTTTGAAATGTTTCAAATTCGCACAAGATTCCATACATGTGCGCACATTCTCGCTCATGACAGCCACGTGCAACCAAGGTGCTCGTTGACTTGCTCGCCAAACTCCAAGCACTCTCGATCGCAAGAGCAGCACTCTAGTCGCGCTTGTAACTCACGAGCCACACCGCGGCTCCCATGTTGTCGCCAAAGAACGAGGTCACAGCCGTGGCCCACCCGCTGTGCGTGGAGCCATCTGGTGGTACCTATGAATTTTGGAAATGCGGTTCGCCACAAATTACTGCACACGGCATGATGAAGAGCCTCAGTGGAGCCCCGACAAAGTGTTTTGGCGTTTTGAAATGTTTCAAATTCGCACAAGATTCCATACATGTGCGCACATTCTCGCTCATGACAGCCACGTGCAACCAAGGTGCTCGTTGACTTGCTCGCCAAACTCCAAGCACTCTCCCTTGCAAGAGCGGCACTTTCGTCGCCCTTCTTTCTCACGAGCCACACCGCGGCTCCCATGTTGTCGCCAAAGAACGAGGTCACAGCCGTGGCCCACCCGCTGTGCGTGGAGCCATCTGGTGGTACCTATGAATTTTGGAAATGCGGTTCGCCACAAATTACTGCACACGGCATGATGAAGAGCCTCAGTGGAGCCCCGACAAAGTGTTTTGGCGTTTTGAAATGTTTCAAATTCGCACAAGATTCCATACATGTGCGCACATTCTCGCTCATGACAGCCACGTGCAACCAAGGTGCTCGTTGACTTGCTCGCCAAACTCCAAGCACTGTCCATCGCAGGAGCGGAACTGTCGTCGCCCTTGTAACTCACGAGCCACACCGCGGCTCCCATGTTGTCGCCAAAGAACGCGGTCACAGCCGTGACCCACCCGCTGTGCGTGGAGCCATCTGGTGGTACCTATGAATGTTGGAAATGCGGTTCGCCACAAATTACTGCACACGGCATGATGAAGGGCCTCACTGGAGCCCCCACAAAGTGTTTTGGCGTTTTGAAATGTTCCAAATTCGCACAAGATTCCATACATGTGCGCACATTCTCGCCCATGACAGCCACGTGCAACCAAGGTGCTCGTTGACTTGCTCGCCAAACTCCAAGCACTGTCCCTCGGAAGAGCGGCACTCTCGTCGCGCTTGTAACTCACGAGCCACACCGCGGCTCCCATGTTGTCGCCAAAGAACGCGGTCACAGCCGTGACCCACCCGCTGTGCGTGGAGCCATCTGGTGGTACCTATGAATGTTGGAAATGCGCTTCGCCACAACTTACTGCACACGGCATGATGAAGAGCCTCAGTGGAGCCCCGACAAAGTGTTTTGGCGTTTTGAAATGTTTCAAATTCGCACAAGATTCCATACATGTGCGCACATTCTCGCTCATGACAGCCACGTGCAACCAAGGTGCTCGTTGACTTGCTCGCCAAACTCCAAGCACTCTCCCTTGCAAGAGCGGCACTTTCGTCGCCCTTCTTTCTCACGAGCCACACCGCGGCTCCCATGTTGTCGCCAAAGAACGCGGTCACAGCCGTGGCCCACCCGCTGTGCGTGGAGCCATCTGGTGGTACCTATGAATTTTGGAAATGCAGTTCGCCACAAATTACTGCACACGGCATGACGCCTCAGCGGAGCCCCGACAAAGTGTTTTGGCGTTTTGAAATGTTTCAAATTCGCACAAGATTCCATACATGTGCGCACATTCTCGCTCATGACAGCCACGTGCAACCAAGGTGCTCGTTGACTTGCTCGCCAAACTCCAAGCACTCTCGATCGCAAGAGCAGCACTCTAGTCGCGCTTGTAACTCACGAGCCACACCGCGGCTCCCATGTTGTCGCCAAAGAACGAGGTCACAGCCGTGGCCCACCCGCTGTGCGTGGAGCCATCTGGTGGTACCTATGAATTTTGGAAATGCGGTTCGCCACAAATTACTGCACACGGCATGATGAAGAGCCTCAGTGGAGCCCCGACAAAGTGTTTTGGCGTTTTGAAATGTTTCAAATTCGCACAAGATTCCATACATGTGCGCACATTCTCGCTCATGACAGCCACGTGCAACCAAGGTGCTCGTTGACTTGCTCGCCAAACTCCAAGCACTCTCCCTTGCAAGAGCGGCACTTTCGTCGCCCTTCTTTCTCACGAGCCACACCGCGGCTCCCATGTTGTCGCCAAAGAACGAGGTCACAGCCGTGGCCCACCCGCTGTGCGTGGAGCCATCTGGTGGTACCTATGAATTTTGGAAATGCGGTTCGCCACAAATTACTGCACACGGCATGATGAAGAGCCTCAGTGGAGCCCCGACAAAGTGTTTTGGCGTTTTGAAATGTTTCAAATTCGCACAAGATTCCATACATGTGCGCACATTCTCGCTCATGACAGCCACGTGCAACCAAGGTGCTCGTTGACTTGCTCGCCAAACTCCAAGCATTCTCCCTCGGAAGAGCAGCACTCTCGTCGCGCTTGTAACTCACGAGCCACACCGCGGCTCCCATGTTGTCGCCAAAGAATGCGGTCACAGCCGAGGCCCACCCGCTGTGCGTGGAGCCATCTGGTGGTACCTATGAATGTTGGAAATGCGGTTCGCCACAAATTACTGCACACGGCATGATGCTTCAGTGGAGCCCCGACAAAGTGTTTTGGCGTTTTGAAATGTTCTAAATTCGCAAAAGATTCCATACATGTGCGCACATTCTCGCCCATGACAGCCACGTGCAACCAAGGTGCTCGTTGACTTGCTCGCCAAATTCCAAGCACTTTCCCTCGGAAGAGCAGCACTCTCGTCGCGCTTGTAACCCACGAGCCACACCGCGGCTCCCATGTTGTCGCCAAAGAACGCGGTCACAGCCGTGGCCCACCCGCTGTGCGTGGAGCCATCTGGTGGTACCTATGTATTTTGGAAATGCAGTTCGCCACAAATTACTGCACACGGCATGATGCCTCAGCGGAGCCCCGACAAAGTGTTTTGGCGTTTTGAAATGTTTCAAATTCGCACAAGATTCCATACATGTGCGCACATTCTCGCTCATGACAGCCACGTTCAACCAAGGTGCTCGTTGACTTGCTCGCCAAACTCCAAGCACTCTCGATCGCAAGAGCAGCACTCTCGTCGCGCTTGTAACTCACGAGCCACACCGCGGCTCCCATGTTGTCGCCAAAGAACGAGGTCACAGCCGTGGCCCACCCGCTGTGCGTGGAGCCATCTGGTGGTACCTATGAATTTTGGAAATGCGGTTCGCCACAAATTACTGCACACGGCATGATGCCTCAGTGGAGCCCCGACAAAGTGTTTTGGCGTTTTGAAATGTTTCAAATTCGCACAAGATTCCATACATGTGCGCACATTCTCGCTCATGACAGCCACGTTCAACCAAGGTGCTCGTTGACTTGCTCGCCAAACTCCAAGCACTCTCGATCGCAAGAGCAGCACTCTCGTCGCGCTTGTAACTCACGAGCCACACCGCGGCTCCCATGTTGTCGCCAAAGAACGCGGTCACAGCCGTGGCCCACCCGCTGTGCGTGAGGCCATCTGGTGGTACCTATGAATTTTGGAAATACGGTTCGCCACAAATTACTGCACACGGCATGACGCCTCAGCGGAGCCCCGACAAAGTGTTTTGGCGTTTTGAAATGTTCCAAATTCGCACAAGATTCCATACATGTGCGCACATTCTCGCTCATGACAGCCACGTGCAACCAAGGTGCTCGTTGACTTGCTCGCCAAACTCCAAGCACTCTCGATCGCAAGAGCAGCACTCTCGTCCCGCTTGTAACTCACGAGCCACACCGCGGCTCCCATGTTGTCGCCAAAGAACGCGGTCACAGCCGTGGCCCACCCGCTGTGCGTGAAGCCATCTGGTGGTACCTATGAATTTTGGAAATGCGGTTCGCCACAAATTACTGCACACGGCATGACGCCTCAGCGGAGCCCCGACAAAGTGTTTTGGCTTTTTGAAATGTTTCAAATTCGCACAAGATTCCATACATGTGCGCACATTCTCGCTCATGACAGCCACGTGCAACCAAGGTGCTCGTTGACTTGCTCGCCAAACTCCAAGCACTCTCGATCGCAAGAGCAGCACTCTCGTCGCGCTTGTAACTCACGAGCCACACCGCGGCTCCCATGTTGTCGCCAAAGAACGAGGTCACAGCCGTGGCCCACCCGCTGTGCGTGGAGCCATCTGGTGGTACCTATGAATTTTGGAAATGCAGTTCGCCACAAATTACTGCACACGGCATGATGCTTCAGTGGAGCCCCGACAAAGTGTTTTGGCGTTTTGAAATGTTCTAAATTCGCAAAAGATTCCATACATGTGCGCACATTCTCGCCCATGACAGCCACGTGCAACCAAGGTGCTCGTTGACTTGCTCGCCAAATTCCAAGCACTTTACCTCGGAAGAGCAGCACTCTCGTCGCGCTTGTAACCCACGAGCCACACCGCGGCTCCCATGTTGTCGCCAAAGAACGCGGTGACAGCCGTGGCCCACCCGCTGTGCGTGGAGCCATCTGGTGGTACCTATGAATTTTGGAAATGCAGTTCGCCACAAATTACTGCACACGGCATGATGCCTCAGCGGAGCCCCGACAAAGTGTTTTGGCGTTTTGAAATGTTTCAAATTCGCACAAGATTCCATACATGTGCGCACATTCTCGCTCATGACAGCCACGTTCAACCAAGGTGCTCGTTGACTTGCTCGCCAAACTCCAAGCACTCTCGATCGCAAGAGCAGCACTCTCGTCGCGCTTGTAACTCACGAGCCACACCGCGGCTCCCATGTTGTCGCCAAAGAACGAGGTCACAGCCGTGGCCCACCCGCTGTGCGTGGTGCCATCTGGTGGTACCTATGAATTTTGGAAATGCGGTTCGCCACAAATTACTGCACACGGCATGACGCCTCAGCGGAGCCCCGACAAAGTGTTTTGGCGTTTTGAAATGTTTCAAATTCGCACAAGATTCCATACATGTGCGCACATTCTCGCTCATGACAGCCACGTGCAACCAAGGTGCTCGTTGACTTGCTCGCCAAACTCCAAGCACTCTCGATCGCAAGAGCAGCACTCTCGTCGCGCTTGTAACTCACGAGCCACACCGCGGCTCCCATGTTGTCGCCAAAGAACGCGGTCACAGCCGTGGCCCACCCGCTGTGCGTGAAGCCATCTGGTGGTACCTATGAATTTTGGAAATACGGTTCGCCACAAATTACTGCACACGGCATGACGCCTCAGCGGAGCCCCGACAAAGTGTTTTGGCGTTTTGAAATGTTCCAAATTCGCACAAGATTCCATACATGTGCGCACATTCTCGCTCATGACAGCCACGTGCAACCAAGGTGCTCGTTGACTTGCTCGCCAAACTCCAAGAACTCTCGATCGCAAGAGCAGCACTCTCGTCGCGCTTGTAACTCACGAGCCACACCGCGGCTCCCATGTTGTCGCCAAAGAACGCGGTCACAGCCGTGACCCACCCGCTGTGCGTGGAGCCATCTGGTGGTACCTATGAATGTTGGAAATGCGGTTCGCCACAAATTACTGCACACGGCATGATGAACGGCCTCAGTGGAGCCCCCACAAAGTGTTTTGGCGTTTTGAAATGTTCTAAATTCGCAAAAGATTCCATACATGTGCGCACATTCTCGCTCATGACAGCCACGTGCAACCAAGGTGCTCGTTGACTTGCTCG
>JARGSG010000116.1:0-181124 GCA_030374805.1 Gracilaria gracilis | reverse complement strand
CACCAACTGGTTCACGAAGCTCACAAGAGCCATTCCCCTGAAGAGTATAACCCCTTCTATTCTGGCACAAACCTTTCTAGACCACTGAGTCTATCCATATGGCGCACCGATATACCTCGTCACCGACAATAGATCTAGTCTGGCCTCGAAGTTCTTCGAGTCCGTTTGTACCATGATCTGTGTGAAAAATTAATTTACAACCTCATACCACCCGCAAACCAATGGCCAAGTGGAACGTTAAAAAGAACACCTGACCAGTTGGGCAGACTTTGTCCAAACGCTCACGTATGTATACAACCTTCAGGTACATCGCTCGACGGGAACGACCCCATTTGACTTGGTTCTGTCACGACACCCGCCTAGGATTGTTCTCCAGTCAGGTCCCAAAACCCAGAAGGCAGCAGGCAAACAAACTGCAGCCCAAGTCAAGAAGGGTATCCTATCAAGACTCCCACGGTCCTTAGAGGGTAGCAACGAGAAACTCAGGGAAGCCCAACAACAGTATACACGTCTATATGACCACAAGGTAAAACAAGTTGTCACGGTCCTACCTGGAGACTACGTCTATGTGGATATCCCACCGAAAGGTGTGTGGTGCCATAAAGCACATTTCCCAGGTGGGTGCATAGTAGAATTAGTAGCCAGTTATTATGCACATGGGTTCACCTCGATAGTGCCCATGTGTAGAGTTGTGAAAGTTGTCGTGTCCCCCGGAAGGTACCCTCCGTAGGTAGACAGTTTACTATTTTTCGACACGTAGCTGCTGCCCCTGGAGGTGCGTTTAAGCACCTCCCGCTAGGCAGAGCTGACCGTGGTAAACAGCAAGTACCCCCTAGCCGATTCTTTATCGTCTAGTCCCCATAGGATCGTTCTACTGCTTCTACGGGTGTTGCATGGCTATCTCGTGCCCCCTTGTTAGCCGCCGTTTCACGCTCCTCCGTCCCAACTTGGGTATTGAGCTTACTACTTCCAACTTTGGGCATATTGGACATCCACTACTGTGCTTGTACTTCAATTGGTCTCCCGATCTAGAAATTCCCACCTGGGTTTTTCTGGCGTGAAAGACGCTCTCGGGACTCGTTTCCTCGCCGTGGATCCACCAAAACCTAAAAACCCCTAAACCGCCGTTTCACGCTCCTCCGTCCCAACTTGGGTATTGAGCTTACTACTTCCAACTTTGGGCATATTGGACATCCACTACTGTGCTTGTACTTATTTTGGTCTCCCGATCTAGAAATTCCCACCTGGGTTTTTCTGGCGTGAAAGACGCTCTCGGGACTCGTTTCCTCGCCGTGGAGCCCAGTCTACTCGCGAGATTTGAAAACTCGTTTGGAATTGTCCGTCTGTTACGTCAAAATCGTTTCCCCATCTAGGGTTTTCACGAACTCTCCCATCCTTGGAATTTCGTGGCCGCAAGTCGGAAGAAAATACCCCTCAACCAACCGTAATGATCATTCTGCCGGGATCCGCTCGTTGACACGCCGAGCCAGCTCAACTATTACGGGACAGTGGCACTGACGAATCGCCACCCGCTCCCAACTCAGTGGTTACACGTACTCGAAGTGCCCAACGCGGGATCCTACCTCGTGTGGATGACCCGGAGAGTATGCTCCCCCAGTCCAGACCAACCAATCTTCGGAACCGTCTCGAGGCCATGCGTCAGCATGCCACTCGCGAAGCCGCGCTTCAGACCCCACAAACCCCGAGGGAAATACCAACCGAACCCCCTTGTGGGGGCCGAAAACGTCTAGTTGGGAACGATACGTACCCCCACCCGGGTAGTTTGCTCATAGCTTTACGGTCCTCTGTGGAGCCAATGGTATCCCTGGAGGTCGAACGCCGTATTCTCGCACGGGTAAACGCTGAAGTGAAGGGCCTGTTAGATACCCCAACCCAGAGGGTGGCCTCAAAAATGACCGTTTCCGGAGCTCTTGATAGCACGATCGCCACCAGTGTTAACACTAACGTGCAGGGCCGTCTACAGCTCACCCAATTTGGGTTCAAGCAATTTACCAATCGTCAACCGGGGTTTCGGTATGGCCACCACCCACTGTCCCTGCTCAACATGTAGCAGATTCAACACCCGACAGGGACCCCAATGCTGATGAACCCGACCTGGGCTCCCCGGGGGGAGCAGAAGATTACCAGTCACGACTCCCAAAGGGGAAGTAGCAAAGGGGGACGAGAGAAGTCCCCAGTCCGACGTCGGAACTGGAGGGAGTCACCTTGTACAGGCGGGGGCTTTTCTGACTCAGACGACTCGCAGTTTGGCTCAGACGAAGACCAGAACTGGAGCGATTCGGATGACTCCGACCCCGAAGTGAACGTCTACTGGTACTTACACCGCATTCGACCCAATCACGGGGAGTTTACGAAGGAGCTTAGCTTTAGGTATTATCGCCTCAACGACCGCAGTAGCTGCAACGATTCCACGGTGGCCTGCGTCGTGGCTAAGCATGCTAAACGCATGCAGTTGCAGATGCACGGACGTTCTCGGGCAAGGATCCAATTTTGGTGCTACGTTTCCTCGTGCGGTTCAGGAACGCGGGCAACCAGAATGTTGTTCATGAGGGCGCAGCCCTCTGGCTCTTCAAGTTTTTCTTGAACCCCCGCTACGGGCACCAATACGGTGAAGGTCACCGGGTAATCGGGTGCGGTAAACGAGTAATCGGGTGCGGTAAACGAAATGAGTTCCGAACTCTTCGCGTCCTACCCCGAGGTGGTTAACTACTTACTTGAAATGTACGCAACGGATGACGTCCTTCCAGAGGCTTACCATGATAGAATCATACACCGGCAGAACTCCGCTGTGTCGGAGCGCAAATGCAAACCAGTTGTGGACCAAGAACCTCCGGTATGGGATTATATTTCCGGAAACAAGCGTCAAGGCCCTCTTCGTCGAGAGATTGCTATCCGCAATCAGGGCAAGCGTGCGTAACTACTCCTTCACGCACCCCAAAGTGGTTTTTGCGCCAGTTGTTCAGCTACGTTGAGGGGTTGGGAGACAGCCATCAAGGCAGCAAGAAGTACTACAAAACGCTTGAAGCGGCGAAGCAAGTTCTCCATCAGTGTCTCCTCTGACACCAACGAAACTGATTGGGGAGTGCTTCTCGAGAAGGACCGTGATTTGGTACTCGCTGTCCAACCAGCCGCCCCGTCCTTCCCTTCGATCCCCTCCAGGGGTGCGGCGACACCGTGAACTGTACCATCCCCTAAGAACTCTCGTTACCATCAACCTTTCCCAAGGGGCGATCAAACGGCACCTCAAACGCTGTCTTCGTAGCGACCTGCACCGACGTCGGTTAACAAGGTTACGCCCTGTCGCATTTGTCTATCCACTTCACGTCCGTGCCGCGAATGGCTCCCACTCGAGTACCGGAACACGCTGTTACAGCTTCGGGAAGCAAACTACCACCAGCGTGTTTCCGAGGAGTACTATAAACCCAATCCATGGAGTAACCAACGCCCCAACTTGGGTAATCAAGCTTCCACTCAACCAGTAGCACTACAGAGCCCCACTGCTCAACCTAAACCTGACCCACTACTACTCACCTACTGTGCCCGCACAATACCCTCAACAGGTCAATCAAGTCCTTACCTTTGAGGATCACCAAAGCAATGATAACTCGCCGGAAGCCCCACAGGGAAACGGCTCGAAGAGAGCGTAGAGGCCACGCCTTCCTCACGAGGTTCGAGCCTCAACTCCCGGGTCGCACCACGTACCAACCCACAATGGGCCCCTGGGAAGACCCAACCGGACAGCTCGCACCCTCAACCGGAAACGGACACTCTCGATTTCGGAGACATCTTCGTCATGACGCGTGAGAACTATAAGGTCCAAATTCAAACGGAACTGTCGTCCCGCACCACTAAGACCCTTCTTGGGATACTGGACAGCGCTGGACCGAATATTATTCACACCAAGAATCTTCCCGTCGGGTACGAAGGCAGTTTGAATCACCGCAAACACCCCCAGATATTCAACGCATCAAAAGATCTTATGAATATCATGGGATCAATCGTCCTTCGTACTCGCCTGGGATATTTGGTCCAACGCATTCCATTCCTGGTAGCCACCAACCTGGCGGCCGACGCCCCTCTGGGAATCTCATTCATTGACCGTCATGTGCGCACTATTTAACCCTGGGGACGCAAAATCGCCCTCTATGGGTCTTCACCGGTAGCCATAGTCAGCGCATTCCGCGGCCCCATCGAGGATAAGAAAGCGGTCGACCAACTTCCTCGATCGACATTTTCCAATAAGGTTCGTTGCCACAAGTAATATCCATACCACCGATGACCCAACGGGAAGCCTTGGTTACATGCGAGACGTCGGGATTGGTACTCTTACAGAACCATCCAAAAACGGTTTCACAGAACCTCTCCCTAATAGCTAACGGCGTCACGAATATCACGCCACGAAGTCCTTTCCGGGTGTTAGTCACCAAGTTCTCTCATAGAGAAGTTCGTATGCCAAATAATATAGTTTGCCTTGCCAACTACGCGAAACCTCACTATCCTCCACGACGAGCCCGCTGGGCTCCATGCAAAGAAGGGAAGGGAGAAAAAGATAGAGAGCCCAAGGAGGGATTCCTGCTACGGGAGAAACCTGAACAGGACTGGAAAAATACAATTTAGATCGGCAAGGAATTCACCGCTTACAGGAATCTAGTCTTAGACCTATTGCAGGAGTTCGGGAACATTTAGTCGCGACGGCTGGGTCAGATCCTTGCAGCCCTCCACAGGATCGCACTTGAACCGAGATCCAAACCGGTTTGCCAAGTCCCCTACAGAGCGGGTCAGAATGCCTGGGAAATGGAGAACTTCGAAGTCCAACGGATGCTGGAATCTGGAGTTATTGAACCCTCTAAGGCGGAATGGGCAAGCTCAGAAGTCTTTGCCCCCGAAGAAGGATGGGAGCTGGGGTTTCTGTATAGACTACTGCCGACTCAACGCACTAACCCCGCGGGATTATACCCTATACTATGTATGGACGAATGCATAGATTCCCTTGGGGAACACGCCATCTACCTCACCCTTGACGCCAACTGTGGGTATTTGCAAGTCAAAATCGCAGAGGAAGACCGCGACAAAACAACATTCACATCCCACATGGGCCTCTACAAGTTCAAACGTATGCCATCTGGGCTTGAGAACGCCCCCGTTACGTTCCAAAGATCTCTAGATATCATCCCCAATTGGGTTAAATGGCAGCACGCGTTTGTGTACTTAGACGACGTCATTATCAACTTCTGACGTGCAACTCCTAGATCCGAGACTTCGCAGCCTGTACACAGAGAAAAGTAAAATATCATCCTCACCTTCACTCGTCAAAAAAGGATCCCTCTACTCAATATCTCGCTATAAAACTATCGTACATATTCTTCAATTTCAACAACTCAACTCGTCAATGAAAGCCGGGAAGGCTTGGAACTATCTTGAAACCCTCCTCGCGTGCCAGGCTTATGTTAGCACCTTAGTAAACGCCATCACCAGAATTGGACAGACAACTGCATGGTTTTATAGAAAGATCGAAAAACAATTCGAAGAACTAGCTAAATAAAAATAACAATGCGAAATATAGAAGATCCAAAATCGATCTGGTAGTTCAATATTTCAGCTCTGCAAAAGAATTAAGAGAGAATGTATAAATTTTGAAAAATATGTGCAGCAGGTGATTTAAACATCATGAACAAGAAATAGGCATGTGTGCCCCCGCGAACCAATTTCTTGCCTTATCCACAGCTTTCTGTAGTGGTTCCGCACGGCGTATATTGCTTCCAAGCCGCCCTTTTCCTGTCACCTCAACAACGCGAGCTATCTTCTGAATCAGAACATCAATTCCAGCATCTTCACCAAGGCGAATGAACTGCGCACCATCCGGGAACCACGATCGGACATCTCCAACATCTTTTAAGCCGCGAAGAGCACAGGTCTTCCCTACTCTACCTCGACCACCAGCCACAACTGCCAGCATCTTCAATTCGGAAGGTTCTAGAACAGCTAAATTAACCCTTCCTTCGAACATATCTGAGAAATTGTAGTCCAGAGTGGGTCTTGGGGGGTTGGGTGGAACAGTGCCACTCGTTCTGAAACTTGGTTCACTTTGAGACGCCGGTTTACCTTCGAGTGAACGGCATGTATCTGCCAAGTTTGATCTCTCATTTCGAACTTCGAAATTCGAAGGCGTTCTAAAATTCTGTTCTGTATCTTGCGAATGAAGTATTTTCTTGTGGGGGACCTGTCCGGACGGCCACTGTTCAATGTCCCAAGGTCATTTCCGATGCTCCATACTAGTAAAGAAATAGCGCCTCACTCCCATGTCCAAGGCACCATTCTTCCCAAAGTAGCGCATTATCTCCCGATCCTGAAACACAGAAACCACTGTTCAAGAACTTCTAAGAATATCTAAAGCAGCCCCCAGGCATGTTGCAGCAGCCCAATCGATGCTATTGCCATTATCGTGACGCAATTTCTTCAATCGCCTTCACAAACTTGCATGTTTTCTCACCTTGCGTTTCAAACCAGAGCAACCTTCCCTTTTGTCGCTAACATATGTCTGGCTTGAAGATCTTTTTGTCTTCAGGATACCGTTGCTTTGCCACTTCCTTTCGGTGTTCTAGATCTTGTTCTACTTCGTGTATCCTATTTATCTCCATCAATCTTCTCTGCGTTGGACCATTTGCTCTATTTTTGAGGTTCAACTTTTCGCACCTCCGTCACATAATTACTTATCATCGTCTTCAAGAAATTTTACACCTCGTACGCGCCTGCCAATTTGCGCACTGCAACATCAAGAACCAGATCATGTAGTTGCATAAAGGTCCCTGCTCTCCAATACAATTTGCGGACAACATAGCTTACGCACAACATAGCTTACGCACACGGATTCAGCATGATGCGCTCCTTTTGCTGCCTTTGATTTATCTGTGGTGTGGGATGGTTGAAACAGGGAAGTGACGTGATGTCCCTGAGGTGTTGATGGCTGGGCTAATGGAGTGGCTGGGAGAGTAAAAAAGTGGCAAATAAAGTGGCTGAAGGCTTCTCGCATGTGTGCGGACGGGGTTGATCAAATGCCCGAAAATAAGCGCAACCATAAACACTCTTTTTGTTTTCTTTCTTCCTTCGCTAATGCACAACTCATTTAGACAATGCTCATTAGAAAGCCCAATTTCTTAAAAGATCCCCTAAACCCCTAAAACCCCTAATTCCCCCCTAATTCCCCCCCTAATTCCCCCTAATTCCCCCCTGACCCTAAGAGGTAATGAACCGCTTCGGGCCAACAAGTAACGCCGCCTTCCGAGGCTCTTGACGATCCAAGGATGGAATTAAACTGGTCTTCAGCGTAACCTTTCAGGTAATAGGGGAGGGCAACGTACGCCTGTCGCTCCGTCATTCCGAGAATATCGGCTTCATGAACGAACCTAGAGAAGAAATCCAGCACCCGGATGGGGTCTTCTCCTGTAAACTCGCGATTCTTGAGTGTCACGCTGAGCTTACGGATGTGCGCTCTCACCTTCTCGGTACTTTTAGAGGTTCTCTTCCCTTCGGACTTCTGTAACCGATAGTAACGGTACGATAACAACTTCCGATAAAGCGGATTCGTAGGCTTCAACTCCTTAAGACCAGGACACTTAGTTCCCTTCTCCCGGGTACGAATTGCACCTTGAGAGGTAAACGTGGTCCTTGAACGGGACGATTGAGAATGTCGACGACGTCGTTGACGACTACCTTCCGAGGCAGCGGACGATGACGACGATGACGAGCTGTCCGAGCTGTCAGAATCAGAGTCAGAGTCAGACGAATCCACGTGGTGGCGAAACTCTTTTGAGGACTTGCGATGGCTCTTCTTGTCAGAGTGATGAACGAAATCTTTCGGAACAGACTTCTCCCGTAGGGGGGCTTCTGCTTCTTCATCCATCCTAATAATGGCTTCGAGGGTACCCAGACGGGCGTGAATTCGATCCGTTGTGGCACGGAACTCTTCCACTGTCCGATGATAGCCATCCACGAAACCCTGTGGGGAACCAAAGCACTCCAGAATTGAGTTCATTTCCTGTCTCAGGAGCTGGATTTCTCCCGACACATCTCTCATTTGAGCGTCTTTCACTTCCTCGCGAAGCGATTCGACCTCCTCTTTGAGTGCAGCTTGAGAGCTAGCTCTCACCGCGCTCTGGGCCTCAAGCAGGCGAACTTGAGTATCCAATTCGGATAATACTGCGTCACTTGCCGCAGCAGCGGATAAGGGACCTTCCAGAGGAACGGAAGCGGGCCCGGCCACTGGGGCATCAGACGTCTTCGACGGTTGTTTCCGGCTCCCGGAGTTCTTCTCTTTCACCGGTAGCGGTTCGGGAACTGACCGCTCTTGCAAGGGTAAACCAGAACCGACCGATCGGGCCTTGGACGGACTTGGCCGTTTTCCGGATCCCATTTCAGTGACAGAAACAAACTCAAGCGGGGAAACAACTTCAAGCTTCTAGTTTCGAACTCTTATGAGTACTACTTCAATTAAACTTCCTTTTTAGGCTCTAGTCCACTAGACTCTTCTAGGTCGGGAGACCAGAGTGTAGAGCCAACCCCAAAGAGGGTACGTGTCCACCAGGGTGTCCGAGTCCTGCTCCCACAAAAGGGCGAACTCAGAAGTAGAGCCCTCTGCCCGTGCGCGTGCCGCGTGGCAGCCTGGTGTAAACCGGAGACGGTACTGGAATAACCTGCAGAGGTAAAGAAGAGGGTGGGCCTAGAGAGGAATAACCGACGACGGGTCACGAGAGAACGAGTCCAGAAGTGGAGCGAAGGGTGCCGTAAGACGGTGTAGTGCTCCTACGGAGAACCACACGAGCGAAGCTACGGCCCGTGCCAACGGCGGGGACAGGGCCGATAGCGGAACGAGACACACACACACGTGTGTCCAAATATAACTCTATACAGAGGCGGAAGCGAGACCTGCACCAGGAAAACGATGAACTAAACAAAGATCCGGTACCTCGGTGAACGACAGCAAATACGACCTGATACTGGGGCAATTAGCGAAACGAGCCAGAAACCGGTAGTAAAGAACTTCCTTAGGGACCCTGAGGGGTGATTGTACCGAGACCAGTCGTGGTTACTCTCCTTAGAGGAGTCGTGAACCTACGTAGGCAGTAACAACCATGGCCCAGCCTTCGGGATGAAGACCACGTACTTCAAGAAGAAGGTACGACTCAGGTGAGTTTTACTTAGTGGCTCCAGGGCGAGATCGTCCGAGCATATATACTCTCTACTGTATCTAGGGCTGCGCACTCCCACGAGGGCTCTACACGTGGACAACCCAGTGTCAGGGTGCCAAAGTATCGACCCAGCGGGTGTGACGCCAAATATTTGGACAAATATGCCACAAAGCCCTACTGCACACCTATTTCATAGGTTCTATCCCAGATTCACCTAACAAGGTACGTTCCAATAATATTTCCAAATCCACCCGAAACGGGGTCCATATTCATAGTCTGACACGCCAGTGCCCAATGGGTAGAGCTCCGTTATGAGAAACTTCATCGTGCCGACATCGGATTGCCATTGCTCCACAGCGTTCGATTAGGTTCTCTTCAAAAGCGCTTTTGACCTCTGCCAGACGCAAAATTCATCCACCTGTTGGCACCAGTGTGGCAATTGAGCGTCAAGAGGATCAAGGGGACACAAAAAATAAGTTGCATACGCAAACCGCTACCAGATGCCGAACAAAAAATGGAACCTATCCAAAACTTGCACATATGGCAACGGGCGTAGAAAGCTCAACCAATAGAGGACCATCAAGCTTCCGAGCCCTCGGAGGGCCGATTGGATTCAGAGATGCATCGTTCTTTACGCTTCTACGTCTAGAACAAAGTAGAACGTACATCCTCTGATCCTCGATTTTGTGCCAAACCTCCGGTAAATGTGGAGAAAAACTGTTCGAAAACTTTCCAAAACCTTCGACAATGGGCGGAAAGTTTTGTTTGCCTACACTTTTTGTTGTCACACAAAACGTTTAGGCCAACATTTGCAGAACACATCCACCACGTTTCATTAATATATTCTTTTCAAATAACGATCTGTATTCTTCTTTAGGAACCAATTTGCCGGCTTTTTTAACTAAATGCATCTTGGTTGTTTCCCTTTCAGAAATATTTCGGACCATTTCAACTTTTATATCGTGAATTTTAAATATGTACATTCTTGCATATTGACCATCCTTGAATTTAAAAAAAAAGTATAGACCAAAACAGATTTGCCGAAGCAAGGGTCTCCGTAGTCCTTGGCGTTTCCAGGAGGGATCGCTTTTAGGAAGCTTTTCTACGGCTGTATACACTGCGCTTGTAACGCACCGAAAACACAGAGGGGACGCACTAGTGGGGAGTCGCTGTTGCGTCAGAAGATCACAAATAATCCATTACCTGTTGTGACATTTTGGCGTTGCGCAATGCCAAAATTCTTCTCGAATTCTTTGAACAGAAGCTGTCTTTCAACAGCGGTATTATATCCATCTTTTGTTTCTTATCGTTTGCAAAAGACAGAAAGGGCGGTCTTTCAATGTTCTGTTGCGTCCACAGCGTTGGGTATTGTAGGAACGTGAGGCACTGGCAGTCTTACCAACACATAATGTGGAAATATTTTTGGTAGTACGTGGTCCTTGAGAATTCCCCACAAACCAAAAACCAATCATAAAACGTACCGGAATTTATTGTGAGATTTTGATGCTAATTGCAATGAAATCGTATGTGTGACCTTCACTAGTACTTGATCGAATTCAGATGCACAGAAATTTAAGTTCGTAGGCCAAAATCGGGACCGCTATTTTCACATATCCCTCTTTCGCATCCATTTGTCCCCCGTACTAGTGAACCATGTATCAGCTGTGATCAAGTGTTACCTGGATATTGACACACTGAAGAAGCCGGCACCCGCTGTGTCCAAGATATGTATTTCGGCCAAAGTCACGAGCGAAAAATGTGCAGTAACGTGTACACGTGGAACCTGCATTTATAACGCAACCTCAGGAAAGCACGAATGGAGAACTCTTTTCTCCGATAAAAGGAAATCAAAAGAGCCCAGATATACACTTTCAAATACCGTTACAGTCTTGGAGTTTTTTGAGGTGGTTGGATTAAAATAAGAAAATTTGTTTCTGTAGTATTGAACGGAGTATCTCTCAAAAGTAGAGTTAAGAAAAAGTTCAGTCTTTCTCTTCGATTTGATATAATTGAC
Organism: Gracilaria gracilis; assembly: GCA_030374805.1. Taxonomy (NCBI): domain Eukaryota; phylum Rhodophyta; class Florideophyceae; order Gracilariales; family Gracilariaceae; genus Gracilaria; species Gracilaria gracilis. The sequence goes on along the minus strand of JARGSG010000116.1, from coordinate 169,904 downwards.
AGTAAGGAATCGATGGTTTGTATTTAATGAAATTTCGTCGTATAAAAGTGGAAAGAAATAGTCGACCTTAATAGGCCTTTAAACTGACGACTCGCTCGTTAAAAAATATCTCTTGAACCCAAAACAGTGGCTGTTTTGGAACGACTTTTACGAAATGGTTCTAAACACAAGTCCTCACTGTGCCATGCACTTTTCTATGGTGGCAAGAGGCGATGGTAGGCTTTACTGATTTTCTTCGACGGCAACGATTTCATCGCTACCGACACTGGACGTGTGGCTAGTGACATTAAATTCGTCCAGGGGGTTCTTAATTCACGAATTGAATGGAGGCAAAGGCACAGGTGGTTTGAGAAAGACAACGCTGTAGATAATTTTCATTCTCCACTATGGAACCAAATAGTACAACGTGAGTTGGACCGCAGACATTTGGAGGCGTTCGATTAGGTTCTCTTCAAAAGCGCTTTTGACCTCTGCCAGACGCAAAATTCATCCACCTGTTGGCACCAGTGTGGCAATTGAGCGTCAAGAGGATCAAGGGAACACAAAAAATAAGTTGTATACGCAAACCGCTACCAGATGCCGAACAAAAAATGGAACCTATCCAAAACTTGCACATATGGCAACGGGCGTAGAAAGCTCAACCAATAGAGGACCATCAAGCTTCCGAGCCCTCGGAGGGCCGATTGGATTCAGAGATGCATCGTTCTTTACGCTTCTACGTCTAGAACAAAGTAGAACGTACATCCTCTGATCTTCGATTTTGTGCCAAACCTCCGGTAAATGTGGAGAAAAACAGTTCGAAAACTTTCCAAAACCTTCGACAATGGGCGGAAAGTTTTGTTTGCCTACACTTTTTGTTGTCACACAAAACGTTTAGGCCAACATTTGCAGAACACATCCACCACGTTTCATTAATATATTTTGTCCAATCACGATCTGTATTCCTCTTTAGGAACCAATTTGCCGGCTTTTTTAACTAAATGCATCTTGGTTGTTTCCCTTTCAGAAACATTTCGGACCATTTCAACTTTTATATCGTGAATTTTAAATATGTACATTCTTGCATATTGACCATCCTTGAATTTAAAAAAAAGTATAGACCAAAACAGATTTGCCGAAGCAAGGGTCTCCGTAGTCCTTGGCGTTCCCAGGAGGGATCGCTTTTAGGAAGCTTTTCTACGGCTGTATACACTGCGCTTGTAACGCACCGAAAACACAGAGGGGACGCACTAGTGGGGAGTCGCTGTTGCGTCAGAAGATCACAAATAATCCATTACCTGTTGTGACATTTTGGCGTTGCGCAATGCCAAAATTCTTCTCGAATTCTTTGAACAGAAGCTGTCTTTCAACAGCGGTATTATATCCATCTTTTGTTTCTTATCGTTTGCAAAAGACAGAAAGGGCGGTCTTTCAATGTTCTGTTGCGTCCACAGCGTTGGGTATTGTAGGAACGTGAGGCACTGGCAGTCTTACCAACACATAATGTGGAAATATTTTTGGTATTACGTCGTCCTTGAGAATTCCCCACAAACCAAAAACCAATCATAAAACGTACCGGAATTTATTGTGAGATTTTGATGCTAATTGCAATGAAATCGTATGTGTGACCTTCACTAGTACTTGATCGAATTCAGATGCACAGAAATTTAAGTTCGTAGGCCAAAATCGGGACCGCTATTTTCACATATCCCTCTTTCGCATCCATTTGTCCCCCGTACTAGTGAACCATGTATCAGCTGTGATCAAGTGTTACCTGGATATTGAAACACTGAAGAAGCCGGCACCCGCTGTGTCCAAGATATGTATTTCGGCCAAAGTCACGAGCGAAAAATGTGCAGTAACGTGTACACGTGGAACCTGCATATATAACGCAACCTCAGGAAAGCACGAATGGAGAACTCTTTTCCCCGATAAAAGGAAATCAAACGAGCCCAGATATACACTTTCAAATACCGTTACAGTCTTGGAGTTTTTTGAGGTGGTTGGATTAAAATAAGAAAATTTGTTTCTGTAGTATTGAACGCAGTATCTCTCAAAAGTAGAGTTAAGAAAAAGTTCAGTCTTTCTCTTCGATTTGATATAATTGACAGTAAGGAATCGATGGTTTGTATTTAATGAAATTTCGTCGTATAAAAGTGGAAAGAAATAGTCGACCTTAATAGGCCTTTAAACTGACGACTCGCTCGTTAAAAAATATCTCTTGAACCCAAAACAGTGGCTGTTTTGGAACGACTTTTACTAAATGGTTCTAAACACACGTCCTCACTGTGCCATGCACTTTTCTATGGTGGCAAGAGGCGATGGTAGGCTTTACTGATTTTCTTCGACGGCAACGATTTCATCGCTACCGACACTGGACGTGTGGCTAGTGACATTAAATTCGTCCAGGGGGTTCTTAATTCACGAATTGAATGGAGGCAAAGGCACAGGTGGTTTGAGAAAGACAACGCTGTAGATAATTTTCATTCTCCACTATGGAACCAAATAGTACAACGTGAGTTGGACCGCAGACATTTGGAGGCGTTCGATTAGGTTCTCTTCAAAAGCGCTTTTGACCTCTGCCAGACGCAAAATTCATCCACCTGTTGGCACCAGTGTGGCAATTGAGCTTCAAGAGGATCAAGGGAACACAAAAAATAAGTTGTATACGCAAACCGCTACCAGATGCCGAACAAAAAATGGAACCTATCCAAAACTTGCACATATGGCAACGGGCGTAGAAAGCTCAACCAATAGAGGACCATCAAGCTTCCGAGCCCTCGGAGGGCCGATTGGATTCAGAGATGCATCGTTCTTTACGCTTCTACGTCTAGAACAAAGTAGAACGTACATCCTCTGATCTTCGATTTTGTGCCAAACCTCCGGTAAATGTGGAGAAAAACAGTTCGAAAACTTTCCAAAACCTTCGACAATGGGCGGAAAGTTTTGTTTGCCTACACTTTTTGTTGTCACACAAAACGTTTAGGCCAACATTTGCAGAACACATCCACCACGTTTCATTAATATATTTTTTCCAATCACGATCTGTATTCTTCTTTAGGAACCAATTTGCCGGCTTTTTTAACTAAATGCATCTTGGTTGTTTCCCTTTCAGAAACATTTCGGACCATTTCAACTTTTATATCGTGAATTTTAAATATGTACATTCTTGCATATTGACCATCCTTGAATTTAAAAAAAAAGTATAGACCAAAACAGATTTGCCGAAGCAAGGGTCTCCGTAGTCCTTGGCGTTTCCAGGAGGGATCGCTTTTAGGAAGCTTTTCTACGGCTGTATACACTGCGCTTGTAACGCACCGAAAACACAGAGGGGACGCACTAGTGGGGAGTCGCTGTTGCGTCAGAAGATCACAAATAATCCATTACCTGTTGTGACATTTTGGCGTTGCGCAATGCCAAAATTCTTCTCGAATTCTTTGAACAGAAGCTGTCTTTCAACAGCGGTATTATATCCATCTTTTGTTTCTTATCGTTTGCAAAAGACAGAAAGGGCGGTCTTTTTAATGTTCTGTTGCGTCCACAGCGTTGGGTATTGTAGGAACGTGAGGCACTGGCAGTCTTACCAACACATAATGTGGAAATATTTTTGGTAGTACGTGGTCCTTGAGAATTCCCCACAAACCAAAAACCAATCATAAAACGTACCGTAATTTATTGTGAGATTTTGATGCTAATTGCAATGATATCGTATGTGTGACCTTCACTAGTACTTGATCGAATTCATTTGCACAGAAATTTAAGTTCTTAGGGCATCCCCACCGGCCAGCACAAAGCCCAAAAAAAGAATACATTGGTAAAGATCTGATTGGACGACTATAGAGGTACATTGTCATCACTGCCGTAAAATCATAGGCACCCTATCAGTTTCAAAACCCAAGCAAGCAACCTAAACCGTGCCTTCGAAAGACGGTCATCTTACCCATCATTTTGCCACCACCCAAATGGAATCGGACTCTTCATCTTCCAGCGAAGACGATGAGATAAACATAATCTATACAACGTGTATGACTGCTTCAAAAGAAAACCTTGGTGCTACTCATACTGGATCTGTACGTGGCCGGACACCAAATCGCAACATCGGTAGGTATGGTGGCAGTAAACAACTTGACAAAGACTATTTTTGTCGCAATCATGTTGAACCTCCACTTTTTACTGTACAAGAGTTTGAAAGACGATTCTCTGTAACAAGATCAATATATGAGCGAATAAGAGTAGCCTTGTGTGCCACGAGCAGTTATTTCCTGCAAAAACCGGATGCAACCGGCCTCCTTGGAGCAACAACTGACCAAAAACTTTCGGCTGCTTTGTTTCAACTTAGATCAGGAATTTGTGCAGACGGCATTGTTTCATATATCAGATTACAAAAGTCCACAGTACTAGAATCCTTGAAGAGGTTCACAAAACAAATCATTTGCTGCTTCAAGGAAGAGTATCTCAACCTCCCAAATGTGTCTGAAATCAAATCTATACAGTCTCATTATGCTTCTCTAGGATTCCCCGGGTGCCTTGGTGCGGTTGACTGTTCTGGTTGGGAGTGGAGTAATTGTCCTGTTGGATGGCAGGGTCAATATATAGGAAAGGAAGGAAAGCCAATGAACAGGATGGAAGTCGTTTGTGATGATCAGTTTAGAATTTGGCACATTATGTTCGGTGCTCCTGGAGCGAAGAATGATATCTCCATTATGAATCACAGCTCTTTGTTCAACAAAATCCGGAATGGGCAATGGCTGGAAGTTCGGTCAGTGACAAACATTTCTGGGAGAATTGTAGATTGGGTGTACTTTTTAAGTGATGGAATCTATCCGAGGTACAGGATCTGTGCTAAACCTCATCCCAATCCGCGGAATCGCAAAGAGAAGCTCTACACCGCTGGCCATTCTTCAGCACGAAAAGCTGTGGAGCGTATATTTGCGGCTTTATATGGGCAGTTTGAAATTCTGGACAGACCTGCTCGTCTCTCAAATTTGAATGACCTCAAGGATATTGTGTTCTGCTGTGCAATTTTGCATAATATGATTGCTGAAGAGAGAGGGTACAGTGGTACCGCAAAGTTTCGACTGCCACTAATTGATGTGCAGACGAGTCTAACTTTATACAACACGATTGCATATCCGAGCTGTAGTTATCAGCAAGCTGAGGTGTGGCGCTCATTGTGTGATCCAGCCGATAGTTTAGCTGATCATACTACTTTGCAAGAATCTTTAATTGAATGCTTCTGGAATGGACATGGTAACCTAGCTGAAGAAGATTATGCGTAATTGGCGTGGGTTCCAAGCTGCAGAAGCGTATCTGTGACTCTATTCTCTCTTTCAACGGGACTGCTTGAGTCAGTGGCTCCTGGCTCCTCCTCATGGTTGGCTTCTCGGGCACGTTTCTTTTGTGGCGACTCTTGTGCTTCGTCCGTCAGTGTTGTCAACAGGCGTTTGCGTAGCATCGACTGTATCTGCTGCCTTTTATTTTCAGTAGCTCCAGATTCAGTACTCATGAGTTGCAACGCCATTTCCCACTCCAAATTCTGTTTCTGCAACTGTAGCTTTACTTGGGCTATCCTCTGTTTGCTCTCTACAGAAGCATTGAAGATGTTCTCCAATCGATTAATAGACTCTGCAAGCGTCACCTTCGTGGTTTCCACTTCTTTATGTTTCACTAATTTCTTCGCTGCTTTACACCCAACTGGCCGTTTGTGTGATGTGTTACGATCCTCCTCTTCAGGCACCCCTGCAGCATGAATGAGAGTTGTCTGACTATCCAAGAAATCAAACTCCTCCCTGTACTTGAAGGATTTGGCGCAATGATACGCTGGATTGCGAACGCAGTCATAGAGGTGAGATGTCGACTGGCTACCATCGCTGTAAAGTAGTTGCGCGCAGCGAAAAAGAGCATCATTGTCAGGGTTTCCGGTAAGCTTCATTGCAAGAACACGTGCATAGCAAGCTTTGAACTTAGTACACTCAGCGCGAATCTTTTCCCCAAAATCTTCTGCATCCGTCCGTTGAACGCCCGTCCCATCTTCGATAGTCCAGTTCGCACCCAGTGCGAGAAAGACTGCAAGCGTTTGACGGTCTGTTCTTGTCCTTTATGAATATAGCGCGAATTCTACGTCCAAACTCAGCCGCAGACATGCACGATCCCACTACTGGATCTGTCGAAGCCGCCGCTGCTGCACGTACAAGCGCCATGGTCTCTGCCGGACTCCATCCCAGGTTCTTTCCACGGGTGGTGCTCTGAGTGCTTTGTTCACCGGTCTCCAGAATCGTTGTGCTCATTGTAGCAGTAGATTCAGTAACAGGAACTTCGAAACAGAGCGCGCTGTGAAGCAAGTGACCAACGGAATCAAATCAGATACAACAGCAGGTACGAGGGCGCCGAATATTTGCGAAGTGGCCGAAGGACCGCCACGCACTCCTGTTGACTGCTCCTATGCTCTTTTTTCTGTTAGTGTGAGCAATGAATATTGTATCACAGTCCTTTCATCATGGTACAGGCTCAAGGCTGACAGCCAATGTACACCGACCTTCCTATTGGCGCCAAAGTGTTTGCCAATTCTATTCGCGCCAAAACAACCACGAGAAGTGGCTAAGAGATGGCAGGACCACGTTTCCTGTTCTGAGGAGCTAACGATATATAAAGATGAATTGAGTTTTGCTCTGTACCATAGTGTTCCTGCCACAGGCCCTTCCAGTAATGCCCCACAATGATTCCAAAGTAACGCGCAATACTACGGAAAGTGCTGCTGTACATCCCAGCTGGTCTTGATAACGACAGATGGATGCTTTCATTCAGGTACGACTCGAGCCTGTGGTCACTCCCGGCAGTGTCCAGCTGCAGTGCTAGTGACAGAAAGACGTCGTTCTCAACCACAGCAAAGATGCGCGTAGTCATGGGCGCGGAAGGTGTGCCTGCTCTGAAGCCCGGCGACACCGCGCAGCATCCCAGGTTCCTGGCGCGGGTGCTCTCGGACTGCAGAAGAGGCAGATGCGGTGGTTAATGTCTTTTGGGCAGCTCTCCCCAAATCCTTCTCGGTTTGGGTTCGTCTAAAAAATTTGGGAGTGCTTTTGAGTTTTGGGGCATGACGTTGGGGTGTTAATTCGCCTTTTACGCCGAACCATAGTTTAGAGTTTGGGTTTTGGGCCAGACGGTGGGGATGCCCTTAGGCCAAAATCGGGACCGCTGTTTTCACATATCCCTCTTTCGCATCCATTTGTCCCCCCGTACTAGTGAACCATGTATCAGCTGTGATCACGTGTTACCTGGATATTGAAACACTGAAGAAGCCGGCCCCCGCTGTGTCCAAGATATGTATTTCGGCCAAAGTCACGAGCGAAAAATGTGCAGTAACGTGTACACGTGGAACCTGCATATATAACGCAACCTCAGGAAAGCACGAATGGAGAACTCTTTTCCCCGATAAAAGGAAATCAAAAGAGCCCAGATATACACTTTCAAATACCGTTACAGTCTTGGAGTTTTTTGAGGTGGTTGGATTAAAATAAGAAAATTTGTTTCTGTAGTATTGAACGGAGTATCTCTCAAAAGTAGAGTCAAGAAAAAGTTCAGTCTTTCTCTTCGATTTGATATAATTGACAGTAAGGAATCGATGCTTTGTATTGAATGAAATTTCGTCGTATAAAAGTGGAAAGAAATAGTCGACCTTAATAGGCGTTGAAACTGACGACTCGCTCGTTAAAAAATATCTCTTGAACCCAAAACAGTGGCTGTTTTGGAACGACTTTTACGAAATTGTTCTAAACACACGTCCTCACTGTGCCCTGCGCTTTTATGTGGTGGCAAGAGGCGATGGTAGGCTTTACTGATTTTCTTCGACGGCAACGATTTCATCGCTACCGACACTGGACGTGTGGCTAGTGACATTAAATTCGTCGAGGGGGTTCTTAATTCACGAATTGAATGGAGGCAAAGGCACAGGTGGTTTGAGAAAGACAACGCTGTAGATAATTTTCATTCTCCACTATGGAACCAAATAGTACAACGTGAGTTGGACCGCAGACATTTGGAGGCGTTCGATTAGGTTCTCTTCAAAAGCGCTTTTGACATCTGCCAGACGCAAAATTCATCCACCTGTTGGCACCAGTGTGGCAATTGAGCGTCAAGAGGATCAAGGGAACACAAAAAATAAGTTGTATACGCAAACCGCTACCAGATGCCGAACAAAAAATGGAACCTATCCAAAACTTGCACATATGGCAACGGGCGTAGAAAGCTCAACCAATAGAGGACCATCAAGCTTCCGAGCCCTCGGAGGGCCGATTGGATTCAGAGATGCATCGTTCTTTACGCTTCTACGTCTAGAACAAAGTAGAACGTACATCCTCTGATCTTCGATTTTGTGCCAAACCTCCGGTAAATGTGGAGAAAAACTGTTCGAAAACTTTCCAAAACCTTCGACAATGGGCGGAAAGTTTTGTTTGCCTACACTTTTTGTTGTCACACAAAACGTTTAGGCCAACATTTGCAGAACACACCCACCACGTTTCATTAATATATTTTTTCCAATCACGATCTGTATTCTTCTTTAGGAACCAATTTGCTGGCTTTTTTAACTAAATGCATCTTGGTTGTTTCCCTTTCAGAAACATTTCGGATTATTTCAACTTTTATATCGTGAATTTTAAATATGTACATTCTTGCATATTGACCATCCCTGAATTTAAAAAGAAGTATAGACCAAAACAGATTTGCCGAAGCAAGGGTCTCCGTAGTCCTTTGCGTTTCCAGGAGGGATCGCTTTTAGGAAGCTTTTCTACGGCTGTATACACTGCGCTTGTAACGCACCGAAAACACAGAGGGGACGCACTAGTGGGGAGTCGCTGTTGCGTCAGAAGATCACAAATAATCCATTACCTGTTGTGACATTTTGACGTTGCGCAATGCCAAAATTCTTCTCGAATTCTTTGAACAGAAGCTGTCTTTCAACAGCGGTATTATATCCATCTTTTGTTTCTTATCGTTTGCAAAAGACAGAAAGGGCGGTCTTTTAATGTTCCGTTGCGTCCACAGCGTTGGGTATTGTAGGAACGTGAGGTACTGGCAGTCTTACCAACACATAATGTGGAAATATTTTTGGTAGTACGTGGTCCTTGAGAATTCCCCACAAACCAAAAACCAATCATAAAACGTACCGGAATTTATTGTGAGATTTTGATGCTAATTGCAATGATATCGTATGTGTGACCTTCACTAGTACTTGATCGAATTCATTTGCACAGAAATTTAAGTTCTTAGGGCATCCCCACCGGCCAGCACAAAGCCCAAAAAAAGAATACATTGGTAAAGATCTGATTGGACGACTATAGAGGTACATTGTCATCACTGCCGTAAAATCATAGGCACCCTATCAGTTTCAAAACCCAAGCAAGCAACCTAAACCGTGCCTTCGAAAGACGGTCATCTTACCCATCATTTTGCCACCACCCAAATGGAATCGGACTCTTCATCTTCCAGCGAAGACGATGAGATAAACATAATCTATACAACGTGTATGACTGCTTCAAAAGAAAACCTTGGTGCTACTCATACTGGATCTGTACGTGGCCGGAAACCAAATCGCAACATCGGTAGGTATGGTGGCAGTAAACAACTTGACAAAGACTATTTTTGTCGCAATCATGTTGAACCTCCACTTTTTACTGTACAAGAGTTTGAAAGACGATTCTCTGTAACAAGATCAATATATGAGCGAATAAGAGTAGCCTTGTGTGCCACGAGCAGTTATTTCCTGCAAAAACCGGATGCAACCGGCCTCCTTGGAGCAACAACTGACCAAAAACTTTCGGCTGCTTTGTTTCAACTTAGCTCAGGAATTTGTGCAGACGGCATTGTTTCATATATCAGATTACAAAAGTCCACAGTACTAGAATCCTTGAAGAGGTTCACAAAACAAATCATTTGCTGCTTCAAGGAAGAGTATCTCAACCTCCCAAATGTGTCTGAAATCAAATCTATACAGTCTCATTATGCTTCTCTAGGATTCCCCGTGTGCCTTGGTGCGGTTGACTGTTCTGGTTGGGAGTGGAGTAATTGTCCTGTTGGATGGCAGGGTCAATATATAGGAAAGGAAGGAAAGCCAATGAACAGGATGGAAGTCGTTTGTGATGATCAGTTTAGAATTTGGCACATTATGTTCGGTGCTCCTGGAGCGAAGAATGATATCTCCATTATGAATCACAGCTCTTTGTTCAACAAAATCCGGAATGGGCAATGGCTGGAAGTTCGGTCAGTGACAAACATTTCTGGGAGAATTGTAGATTGGGTGTACTTTTTAAGTGATGGAATCTATCCGAGGTACAGGATCTGTGCTAAACCTCATCCCAATCCGCGGAATCGCAAAGAGAAGCTCTACACCGCTGGCCATTCTTCAGCACGAAAAGCTGTGGAGCGTATATTTGCGGCTTTATATGGGCAGTTTGAAATTCTGGACAGACCTGCTCGTCTCTCAAATTTGAATGACCTCAAGGATATTGTGTTCTGCTGTGCAATTTTGCATAATATGATTGCTGAAGAGAGAGGGTACAGTGGTACCGCAAAGTTTCGACTGCCACTAATTGATGTGCAGACGAGTCTAACTTTATACAACACGATTGCATATCCAAGCTGTAGTTATCAGCAAGCTGAGGTGTGGCGCTCATTGTGTGATCCAGCCGATAGTTTAGCTGATCATACTACTTTGCAAGAATCTTTAATTGAATGCTTCTGGAATGGACATGGTAACCTAGCTGAAGAAGATTATGCGTAATTGGCGTGGGTTCCAAGCTGCAGAAGCGTATCTGTGACTCTATTCTCTCTTTCAACGGGACTGCTTGAGTCAGTGGCTCCTGGCTCCTCCTCATGGTTGGCTTCTCGGGCACGTTTCTTTTGTGGCGACTCTTGTGCTTCGTCCGTCAGTGTTGTCAACAGGCGTTTGCGTAGCATCGACTGTATCTGCTGCCTTTTATTTTCAGTAGCTCCAGATTCAGTACTCATGAGTTGCAACGCCATTTCCCACTCCAAATTCTGTTTCTGCAACTGTAGCTTTACTTGGGCTATCCTCTGTTTGCTCTCTACAGAAGCATTGAAGATGTTCTCCAATCGATTAATAGACTCTGCAAGCGTCACCTTCGTGGTTTCCACTTCTTTATGTTTCACTAATTTCTTCGCTGCTTTACACCCAACTGGCCGTTTGTGTGATGTGTTACGATCCTCCTCTTCAGGCACCCCTGCAGCATGAATAAGAGTTGTCTGACTATCCAAGAAATCAAACTCCTCCCTGTACTTGAAGGATTTGGCGCAATGATACGCTGGATTGCGAACGCAGTCATAGAGGTGAGATGTCGACTGGCTACCATCGCTGTAAAGTAGTTGCGCGCAGCGAAAAAGAGCATCATTGTCAGGGTTTCCGGTAAGCTTCATTGCAAGAACACGTGCATAGCAAGCTTTGAACTTAGTACACTCAGCGCGAATCTTTTCCCAAAATCTTCTGCATCCGTCCGTTGAACGCCCGTCCCATCTTCGATAGTCCAGTTCGCACCCAGTGCGAGAAAGACTGCAAGCGTTTGACGGTCTGTTCTTGTCCTTTATGAATATAGCGCGAATTCTACGTCCACACTCAGCCGCAGACATGCACGATCCCACTACTGGATCTGTCGAAGCCGCCGCTGCTGCACGTACAAGCGCCATGGTCTCTGCCGGACTCCATCCCAGGTTCTTTCCACGAGTGGTGCTCTGAGTGCTTTGTTCACCGGTCTCCAGAATCGTTGTGCTCATTGTAGCAGTAGATTCAGTAACAGGAACTTCGAAACAGAGCGCGCTGTGAAGCAAGTGACCAACGGAATCAAATCAGATACAACAGCAGGTACGAGGCGCCGAATATTTGCGAAGTGGCCGAAGGACCGCCACGCACTCCTGTTGACTGCTCCTATGCTCTTTTTTCTGTTAGTGTGAGCAATGAATATTGTATCACAGTCCTTTCATCATGGTACAGGCTCAAGGCTGACAGCCAATGTACACCGACCTTCCTATTGGCGCCAAAGTGTTTGCCAATTCTATTCGCGCCAAAACAACCACGAGAAGTGGCTAAGAGATGGCAGGACCACGTTTCCTGTTCTGAGGAGCTAACGATATATAAAGATGAATTGAGTTTTGCTCTGTACCATAGTGTTCCTGCCACAGGCCTTCCAGTAATGCCCCACAATGATTCCAAAGTAACGCGCAATACTACGGAAAGTGCTGCTGTACATCCCAGCTGGTCTTGATAACGACAGATGGATGCTTTCATTCAGGTACGACTCGAGCCTGTGGTCACTCCCGGCAGTGTCCAGCTGCAGTGCTAGTGACAGAAAGACGTCGTTCTCAACCACAGCAAAGATGCGCGTAGTCATGGGCGCGGAAGGTGTGCCTGCTCTGAAGCCCGGCGACACCGCGCAGCATCCCAGGTTCCTGGCGCGGGTGCTCTCGGACTGCAGAAGAGGCAGATGCGGTGGTTAATGTCTTTTGGGCAGCTCTCCCAAATCCTTCTCGGTTTGGGTTCGTCTAAAAAATTTGGGAGTGCTTTTGAGTTTTGGGGCATGACGTTGGGGTGTTAATTCGCCTTTACGCCGAACCATAGTTTAGAGTTTGGGTTTTGGGCCAGACGGTGGGGATGCCCTTAGGCCAAAATCGGGACCGCTATTTTCACATATCCCTCTTTCGCATCCATTTGTCCCCCGTACTAGTGAACCATGTATCAGCTGTGATCACGTGTTACCTGGATATTGAAACACTGAAGAAGCCGGCACCCGCTGTGTCCAAGATATGTATTTCGGCCAAAGTCACGAGCGAAAAATGTGCTGTAACGTGTACACGTGGAACCTGCATATATAACGCAACCTCAGGAAAGCACGAATGGAGAACTCTTTTCCCCGATAAAAGGAAATCAAAAGAGCCCAGATATACACTTTCAAATACCGTTACAGTCTTGGAGTTTTTTGAGGTGGTTGGATTAAAATAAGAAAATTTGTTTCTGTAGTATTGAACGGAGTATCTCTCAAAAGTAGAGTTAAGAAAAAGTTCAGTCTTTCTCTTCGATTTGATATAATTGACAGTAAGGAATCGATGGTTTGTATTTAATGAAATTTCGTCGTATAAAAGTGGAAAGAAATAGTCGACCTTAATAGGCCTTTAAACTGACGACTCGCTCGTTAAAAAATATCTCTTGAACCCAAAACAGTGGCTGTTTTGGAACGACTTTTACGAAATTGTTCTAAACACACGTCCTCACTGTGCCCTGCGCTTTTCTGTGGTGGCAAGAGGCGATGGTAGGCTTTACTGATTTTCTTCGACGGCAACGATTTCATCGCTACCGACACTGGACGTGTGGCTAATGACATTAAATTCGTCCAGGGGGTTCTTAATTCACGAATTGAATGGAGGCAAAGGCACAGGTGGTTTGAGAAAGACAACGCTGTAGATAATTTTCATTCTCCACTCTGGAACCAAATAGTACAACGTGAGTTGGACCGCAGACATTTGGAGGCGTTCGATTAGGTTCTCTTCAAAAGCGCTTTTGACCTCTGCCAGACGCAAAATTCATCCACCTGTTGGCACCAGTGTGGCAATTGAGCGTCAAGAGGATCAAGGGAACACAAAAAATAAGTTGTATACGCAAACCGCTACCAGAGAACAAAAAAAAAAAATGGAACCTATCCAAAACTTGCACATATGGCAACGGGCGTAGAAAGCTCAACCAATAGAGGACCATCAAGCTTCCGAGCCCTCGGAGGGCCGATTGGATTCAGAGATGCATCGTTCTTTACGCTTCTACGTCTAGAACAAAGTAGAACGTACATCCTCTGATCTTCGATTTTGTGCCAAACCTCCGGTAAATGTGGAGAAAAACTGTTCGAAAACTTTCCAAAACCTTCGACAATGGGCGGAAAGTTTTGTTTGCCTACACTTTTTGTTGTCACACAAAACGTTTAGGCCAACATTTGCAGAACACATCCACCACGTTTCATTAATATATTTTGTCCAATCACGATCTGTATTCTTCTTTAGGAACCAATTTGCTGGCTTTTTTAACTAAATGCATCTTGGTTGTCTCCCTTTCAGAAACATTTCGGACCATTTCAACTTTTATATCGTGAATTTTAAATATGTACATTCTTGCATATTGACCATCCCTGAATTTAAAAAGAAGTATAGACCAAAACAGATTTGCCGAAGCAAGGGTCTCCGTAGTCCTTGGCGTTTCCCGGAGGGATCGCTTTTAGGAAGCTTTTCTACGGCTGTATACACTGCGCTTGTAACGCACCGAAAACACAGAGGCGACGCATTAGTGGGGAGTCGCTGTTGCGTCAGAAGATCACAAATAATCCATTACCTGTTGTGACATTTTGACGTTGCGCAATGCCAAAATTCTTCTCGAATTCTTTGAACAGAAGCTGTCTTTCAACAGCGGTATTATATCCATCTTTTGTTTCTTATCGTTTGCAAAAGACAGAAAGGGCGGTCTTTTTAATGTTCCGTTGCGTCCACAGCGTTGGGTATTGTAGGAACGTGAGGCACTGGCAGTCTTACCAACACATAATGTGGAAATATTTTTGGTAGTACGTGGTCCTTGAGAATTCCCCCCACAAATCAAAAACCAATCATAAAACGTACCGGAATTTATTGTGAGATTTTGATGCTAATTGCAATGAAATCGTATGTGTGACCTTCACTAGTACTTGATCGAATTCATATGCACAGAAATTTAAGTTCCTAGGCCAAAATCGGGACCGCTATTTTCACATATCCCTCTTTCGCATCCATTTGTCCCCCGTACTAGTGAACCATGTATCAGCTGTGATCAAGTGTTACCTGGATATTGAAACACTGAAGAAGCCGGCACCCGCTGTGTCCAAGATATGCATTTCGGCAAAAGTTAGGAGCAAAAAATGTCCAGTAACGTGTACACGTGTAATCTGCATATATAACGCAACCTCAGGAAAGCACGAATGGAGAACTTTTTTCACCGATAAAAGGAAATCAAAAGAGCCCAGATATACACTTTCAAATACCGTTACAGTCTTGGAGTTTCTTGAGGTGGTTTGGTTAAAATAAGAAAATTTGTTTCTGTAGTATTGAACGGAGTATCTCTCAAAAGTAGAGTTAAGAAAAAGTTCAGTCTTTCTCTTCGATTTGATAAAATTTGGGTGCAGAGCCGGGAACGGAAAGAAAGAACACAAACCGCGCCAGCGGCTACGTACACAAGGTGTTCAGCCTTGCTCCCTATTGGGGCGGGGCAGTGGCAGAACCCTCCGATGAGGCCGACACGTGCCCAGCGTAACTCCGGCGGCCTCTTTCTGACGTACAGACGGAGGTTGGGGGTGGCAATCGGGGTGCCAAAAGTATGGAATGCACTGGGTGTGGCGTATCCCGTAACAAAAGGGGCCAGATAAAAGGTAGAATAACGAGCCGCAGTGCGGAGCACAGACTTGTGAGAGCGGGGAATAATCTCGGGAAGAAAAGGGCAAACCTGTACAACAGGGCGAAGTGTAACGAAGCCGTAAGACGGGAAAACAGAAAGAGTGTACGAAAGAATGATAAATAAAAGGTCCTAACCACGGATCGGTGCTTTTCAGTGACGGAGGTGGATACCTTGTCCGGATAAGCGGCGGTGTTTCCCAGGAATGGGTCGAAAGACCGTGCGCAAGAGCAACTCAAGCTAGAGCCAAAGTCTCGTTGAGGTTTACTTCCCGTACAGTGGCGGCAAGTGCCGCCACTTATATACGGCTGACAAATATCACTAAAATATCTAAGTACCTGGCACGCCGGCCAACACTACCCACGTGTACCTCCATGGCACGCTTGCAACGGCGCATCCGGTAATCGGGCGCGGGCACACACGTGTCGCGCTAATCCTACCCTTCATAGGCGGATCACTGATCCGGGCTAAATAGGCAAATAGACTTCATAATAGTAGAAAGTTCAGCCAAAAATAACAACGGATATGTGAGCGGCATCCCCTTCAGTCTCTGCCAAGGACAATTGCTTTTCATCCCCCCCTCCTCAGGCTGAAACTTTCAACTCTTTCGGCTCATCGCTTCCCATCATGGGCCTATACAATCCGAACTCCGGCGATGAGCCCACCGACAACTAGGATTCCAACAACTTGGCACTCGTACCATACTTGGCACCTTCGACCATCATCAACACAGCGATGCCTACCAACAACAACACCTCGGGTAGCCCCGGTGCTCCCACGGGTGGGACTGTGCGACTGACAGCTGCCGGACCGCGGTTCCGGTCGGTGCCCTTGCCCCAATTGTCCGGGGCTTCCGCTTCTGCCGCGATGTCCGTTGCGACGGCAACGACTCTTGATCCAGCTTCCGTGTGGGATTGGTTCCATGCCAGCGTGCCGAAAAATACGGGAGGATGGCCCAGTCTTGGGAGTCTTCGCGTACGCGACCCCCCAGCCATAGCGCTCTGTTGGTACAAGCCCCGTGGTTCCATGCCGAGGCCGTTCGGAATGAAGCGTTGATCAACCCCTACGCCATTGACGGTTATCTCCCTGGAGGGCTTCTCGTTAGCTTTGTCCGCTCATGGGAATGGCTCGCCCGTATCATGGTCCATCCAGATTCTCTCTGGTATACGAGAAGCGAGAGCCAGGCGTTCGCTCTCCGGGAGATTGCCCGCATTGGGTATGCGCGACATTTCCGTGCTCCAATCGAGCATCCAGTTCCGTCCCATTACGGGTTCGACGAGGCCTACTACCGTACGTTCGGCGAGGTTGAGTACGGAGATCGACAGGCTGTTGCCTTCTACGAGATTGACCACTTTGCGGATGTCGTCCAGCCCCACCAGGATCTTATCCTTTGGGCTCGTCCGATTCTTTGTGCCGAGTTCCGATACCTCTGCAAGGCACCGCGGCGCGAGTTCTTCGAAGGTCTCCGTCACGAGAGGAAGTGGAGATCCCGCTTCGAGATTTTGATGCCGTACCAATGCTCGGAGGTTGAGCGAATCGCGGCGCGTTACCGTCAAGGGCGATACGTTCCGCTGCCATCGTTCTGGTCTGCGGTCGAGGTCCCTTGAGGGTGCCATGTGGAACTCCCCCCATGCCTGACATAAGTCGGGTCGTACTACATGAAGAATCCGCCGCGCGGCCTTTGGAGCATCCTTGCCACCGAGTGGACTGTCCGTGTCACGGCGTTCCTTCTCTGGGATGCGTATGATCACTACCGGCTTTGGTTTGTGCCGGAGATGATTCGCCAATCCATTCAGAATTTAGACCTCACCGATGTGCTCGGATCTGTCCGCAACGCGCGGGAAGTGGTGTCCTTGGTGGAGGTCATCGACGGTGTAGATTTGGACTCCGTGCCTGCCAGTCATGTCTCCAAGGGTATCCGTCGGGGGACATACCGGTCTCCCAGACGCGACGTCAACGCTGGCGACTTTGTATACTTCGATCCATGGGAATGGGACATAGTCACAGCCGTCGAAGCGCGGGAGCGGCGTCAGGTCGAGCGGAGTACCCCAGAGGGTCATCCTCGCGGGTTCTTCTTCGTCGAAGACGAGGACGACGAGATCCTTGATGAGGCAGGAAGCCCTATGGACCAGGGAGTGGACCAGCATATCGATGTGGTCGACGTAACCGGAGATGACGGCGGATCCGCTGATGCGGTAGTGCAGGGTACGCCCCACGCAGCTGGCGCGTGGCAGTCCCCCGCCTCTGCGGGCGTAGCAGGTTCAAGTACCGACCCCAGGCGATCTTTATCCGCAATTTCCCTCGCGTTATGGGTGTGCCCATGTTTGACACGGTGACCGACTTGGCTCAGTTGCAAGGCCTTGCGGCTCAGAGGTTCGCCGAAGATCGTGGGTCTGATTCCGGGCCGTCCGGCATGTGATCGAACTCCGTAGATACCAATATACCTTGGCCATATCATTAAATATTTCCGGTTGCTACCAGCTTTTAGCAAATTCTCTTCATCCCTCCCCCTCTTCAGGCGGCAGCACCACGCGAGGGGCAGCTGCTCCTTATCTAAGGGAGGTATTCCGCTTGAAGCGGCAAATTCCAGTTCTTTGACTTCCTCTCCTCAGGCTTCTTCTTCGTCTTCTTCTTCCGTTCCACTGTATAGTGGCCTGTCTACCGAAGCGACAAGTGTTCCGCGTGAGCGGCGTAGCTAGTGTGGGCTCTAACCCACTTGGGCTTTGTCGAGCGTTTCCAGTGTCGGCGTGCCGGTCCTCCGGTGTTATTGAAGTACCTTCGGGCGAGGCAGATGCTCGATAGGTTCGTCTGTGTCTTCCAAAGGAGGGTACCCGTACCAACATACTTGGTTTACCAGCTCTCCAGCAGAGTGTCGGCCGTGCTTCACTATACGGTCCACTACGAACTCGCGTTCGTAGACATTCCGCTCTGGCGGATTGAACAGTGAGTCCTAATCCATGGCGGTTCAACGGTTTTCAGTTGGAGGGCGGATTTCTCTTCCACTGTCGTGGCTTATGCGGGCAATTGACCTCGACTTCCGTTTCAACGGCAATGAATCTTGTACACCAGGTCTCAGTCGTGCTCCCCAGGGAGCTCCACGGAAAGTTACAGTCTCCGGTGAGGGGCCTGAAGCAACTTCCTTGTAGAGCTGCTGCGGGGGCCCGTCTGGACGGACTACGAGCTTTCGGTGTTTCGGCGAGATCGTCCCGATCGACGGGGAACAAACCTCCGTGCCGGGGGCTAGCGGGCGGTGTTCCGTCACGTGCCTTGATGACGGTTCGCCGTCCACGACGGCCCGTGTGGCTCCAACCGTCTTGGGGCCGTGGTGAGCCGTCGCAATTACGGAACTACCGTTTTTTGACGGCTCGTCACTTTCTGTGGCACCCTCCGTGTCATGCGTGTCCCTACGGCGTGCACTGCCATGTGCATTGTCACCCTTCAAGGGAGTCGGTGCACCAACGGTTCGTGGCACGTGTCGCGCCGTGCGCGCGTCCAACTTACTTGGCTTTTTTCCACCTAGTGGGGTGTCCACCTGTACTGATATGGGCATGTGCTCTGACGTTCCGGCTCCGTCATTGACTAAGTCGATTACCCTTCCCAAACTTGGGTCTGCCGTCACAGCACGGTCTCTCACAACCAATCTCTCTTCCGTGTGATCGGTTTTCTCCGCTGACGGGGCAACATTTGTCTTGCCTCCCTTCCTCAGTGGCGGTGCGTCTCCGTGTGTGTTTCCGGACGTCGGGCTTTGAATAGCGCCGCTGCTGTTGCAGGCCTGCGCGTCCTTAATCGGCGGCAGTACTGCGCCAGAGGTACTTTCCACGTCGTGGCCCGGTGTCTCCGGATGCGCATCCCGTCTGGGTGTCACATCTCTACGTAGGCAGTTTGCTTGCAGCGGAGACGACAAAGACGAGAACTCTGCATTCCCTGGCATTGGGCTGTCCGCGGGGCACTTACTGTCACACGTCCGTGTGCTTCCAGTCCGCGACCGCAAGGCTTCACTCACTCCGTCCCCGGTGGTGTCCCGTGCAGGTGCACTATCCATTTCCAACCGCGTAGACTGCAGAGCAGCAGCGTAACTAGGATGAGCGTCTCCCATTTGGCTATCCGCAGGGCGCTTACTGTCACACGTCCGTGTGTTTTCCGTCTGCGACGGCAAGGCTTCACGCACTCCGTCCCTGGCGGTATCCCGCGCAGTTGCACAATCCGTTTGCAACGGCGTAAACTGCGGAGCAGCGCGTAACTAAGATGAGTTTCTCCTTCCCCCTCCTCAGTGGGAGCGGCGGGGCCCGGCACGATAATCCCAGGAGTAGACACGACGCGTGTATGCTCATACGCGTCTTGCCCAATTTAGGGGCTATGTCCCGATTCCGTAGGAAGGTCGGGCAAACCGCGTGCGGCGTGCGGTAGAATTGACAGGCAGGGCAGGGTAGCATCCTACTTTGTCGGTCCCTGATGAGATTTGTGTACGGGAGGTTCCGGCAATGGTGCCGGCGTAACGCGATCACGCAAGAAGCGTTCGTACTCACCCTTGGTGTTAAGAACAACCGTAGTATCCGTGACAGAGATGACTCTGTAGGGTCCGCGATCAGAGAAAGCTTGTGGCGTTTCTCTTCCTCCGCATTGTAGTATTCTCTCCGGAGAAAGACATAGCCACCTTCCCTGATAGGTGGGGCCTTCCTTCGCGCAAGTGCGTCCAAATTTCGCTTGTAAGTGGCTTATGCCTTAGTGATTTGCTGCCCAACTACGGAAATCATTTGTTTCAGCCATTGTTTCCAGGTGTCCCTATGTAGACGGGTGAAGGGAATTTATCCAACGTAGGTTGGGGCTCCACAGCCACCAATGATGGACCACGCAATAGAATCAGTTTGAACGGAGAGATCTGAGTAGTGCGATGTACCTGTGTATTTTAGGCATAAGTCACCGCATCGATGTCGAGATCCCATTCCGATGGGTGGTCAGCGACAAAAGTTTGCAGCGCACTCAGCATAGTGCGATTGAAGTGCTCCACCTTGCCGTTCATTTGCGGATGGTCGGTCGTAGTAAACCAGTTCTTGATGTCCAGTATTCGACACACGTCCTGGAAGAACTTCGCAGCGAATTGCGACCCATTATCGGATAGCAAATCAATCGGCGGTCCGTAGACAAACACCCAGTGGGTTACGAACGCTTGCGCAACCGCACTGGCGGTGACCTTCGTCAAAGGAACTGTCCGCACGAGCTTAGAAAAGCGGTCGTTTATGACAAGGAGAAACAGACTACCTCGGCGTGTCCAGATAAACTCGCCGAGTATGTCAATCGCCACGAACTCAAGTTGGGCCCTTGTGGGGAAGAGTACCAACTTTTTGGAGTACTTCCGCACTTTGACGCGGTTCTTTGCACAACCAGAACATCCACGAGCAGTGACACACGCACAGAATGCCATAGCTGGCCAATAGAAGTCCTTTCTGAGGTTATAATACAACTTCCTTCCACCCGGGTGAGCCGACAACAACTTCGCGTAATGCGACAGATGCAAGACTCGAGATTGAAGCGAGTGAGGTACCACAATCTGTGGCCGGTCAGTAACCGTTCGAACCAAGAATCCATGGTCGTTCATGACAAAGGGCAGTTGAGTTCCATCGTTCAGACCGGCACGAACCTTACTGCAGAACGGGTCTGTATACTTTTACCGCATCAATTCTTCCGGTGTTATCGACACGAATGATCCCGGCACTGGCTCTCTATCTGAAACGGCTAAGACAGCGTCATAGACCTCCCAACCTTCCGAATCTTCGTCCTCGTCGTCCTCCATGAGGAAAGAGGTTATTTCCAGACCATCGGCTGGCTCAGCCTCGGCCGCGGTCGGCAAGCGGGAAAGTGTATAAGCTTCAGTATTCAGGATTCCCTTCTTTTACTGCACGTCGAAGTCGAATTCCGATAATCTTAGTCTCCACCGCATCAAGCGGCCGGAAGGCTCCGCAATGGGGAAAAGCCAGCACAGGGCCGCATGGTGGGTATGGACGGTAAAATGTCTTCCCATGAGGTACGGTCGCAGCGTCTGGAGAGCCCAGACTACTGCCAAGCATTCTTTCTCGGGTACCGAGTAATTTCTTTCATGAACGTTAAGGCTTCGAGACCAAAAACCAATTGGAAGTCGTTCGCCACTATACGTGTTCTAAAACAGAGCACAGCCGATCTGGAAATTGCTGGCATCCGTATCGATGGCGGCAATCCGAGGCTCGGCAAGGGAAGAATTGGCGGCGAAGGTACTGCATCAATGAGCGATGAGAATGCCGTTGCCTTACGGTCATCGAATGTTTCCAGTTTCACTGGCTGTCTCTTTCTCAGAAGTTCATGCAATGGAGCTGCTATATCCGCAAAGTGCGGGATAAAATGACGGTAGACATTGCAGAGGCCGAAGAAAGATCGGAGTTCCATTTGAGTCCGTGGGTGTTTGGACTCCTTGAGGGACCGGACACGTACAGCGTCAATCGATAGCCATCCCGGACGGGTTATGTGGCCGAGATATTTCACGGTATCGGTAAAGAACTCGCACTTCTTCAACTTCAGTGTGATGCCTGCCTCACGTAGGACTCGAATCACTTCCCGAATGTAGATCAAGTGCCCGTCCAGGTTACTGGAGAACACAATGATGTCATCCAGGTATACCAGGCACGTCTTCCACTTCAAGCGGGCAAGCAAAATATTCACTGCTCTTTGGAAAGTGGCGCGGGCGTTCGTGAGCCCAAAGGGCATCCGGCTGAATCGGTATAGTCCTTGATGACATACAAACGCCATTTTATCACGTTCTTCTGCCCTTACTGGGACTTGCCAATATCCCCAGTTCGCGTCGAGGGTAGTAAACACCTTTGCGCTTCCTAGCGAATCGATACATTCGTCCATTCTCGGTATGGGATCCACGTCCTTGACGGTAGCCGCGTTAAGCTTGCGATAATCGATACAAAAACGTTAAGAACCATCGGGTTTGGAAGCGAGTACCACGGGCGAGGGCCGCGGCGACTGGGCCGGTTCAATGACTCTGGCGTGGAGCATCTTCTCGACTTGAATCTTTTCTTGCTTCTGGGCTGTCGGTCCTGCCCTGTAAGGTTGTTGCGAGATTGGCCGAGTGTTCGGCATCAAATCTATCCGATGTTCGATGATACCAATTCTCCCAAGGGAACCGTCCCACATGGAGGTGAACTCCCGTAGCATTTCTCGTAACTTTTGACGGTGAGACTCTGGTACATGGCTAAAATCCAGAGACTCGAGCTCCTGTACGGGATTCTTCTTCTCAGATCCAGGTGATTCTGGCCTTCCGTCCGACAGTGTCGGCGTTGTTTCTTTCGACAAGTTCGAAACTTCTTTACCAGACGAGTTGGGCGCAGCGTCTCCCGACGAATTCTTCGGTACGGTTGCGTCAGCGCACTTCCCCTCTCCCTCCGCAGCTTCCAAGATTCCGAGAACCTCTGCATTAGATACCTGTGTGGGTACAATAGCCACCGGGTGTGGTAACATGGAACCAATGACCTGTTTCTTTACCAACCTCTGTTGGGAGTAGCCAAAATTAGCGACCAATACCCTGAAGGGCTTCTCTGGCTCAACAAGTACAATCCCATTCGCGAGGGCCAAGTTCTGCCTTTCGTAAAGAAGAGGCAATGGCTGAACTGTTTGTAAGCCGTGCTGCACGGACGTGACCGTGACCCATGTCTGGGATTCCGGGCGAATGCTAATAGACCGAGCCACTCGGAGCTTCGTCGACGAAGGGTGCGATTTCGCTGGCTGCTTGGCCACCGACAATGGAACTTGCTTCTTGAAAGCCTTTAGTAAAGGTCGCCGAACAATTGGCACAGTTGTGCCGTCCTCCAGCTCGACAGTCCTTTCCCGTGGTCGAATTGCTTCGACAAAAGGGTCGCAGAAATCACATCCAAGTATGACCGGCGCAGCTAAACGCTTGCAAACTAGGAACTCTAGGCGGACAACGCAACGGCCAAGCCTGAAAAGCAGGTCAATTACTCCCACGATTGAAAGGGGCCTATTGTTTGCATCCGCTATCTCGGTCGGGGGGCCGGCAAAATCTGAGAAGATAACTACGGCGGAATAAGCGTTTGAACCAAAAAGTTTGGACCCGCACCCGTGTCGAGAACGGATAACTTCCAAACCATATAATGGCCTGATATCCCGAGGTCGGCAAAAACTTTGTATTTTCGTTTTGCAATGACCAGGACTCTATCCGGAGCGCAGACATTGCGGAACCGCACCCAAGGGCGACGGAGAACACCGAGATGTTCCGAGTCCACGTCTGTCGTGTCCATCTTCCTCGTAAGGATCGTGACCGGGGAGCGAGGGTTTGTAACCTCCGGCGCAGTTGAGCTCGACTTCGATTGCGCCGCTCCTTCTAAAGAGGCTCTCATGCTCAAGTTTTCTGAGCGTCGCCGCTATTTTGTAGAACGGTTTGGCCCGTAGATGCACCTGCCACTTCACCATGAGGCGGTGAAGGTTCCTCTTTTCCAGGCTGAGTATCCGCCTTCGCACGAAGGTTCGATTTGCCGGGAACACGTTCCCGTTCGGCTGGCCTCAAAGACTCATAATGGAAAACAATTTTTGCCTTTTCCCCGAATGGTAACATACAGTTCGAGGCAATATGATCATGTTTGTAACCAATATATCATATGAGCTGACGAAGAGAATCCGCATTGGGCGGCCTTCGCTCCTGTCTCCGGGGTAGGGATCCTTCCTACCGGGACGGGAGTTTCTGTATCTGCCAGAGTGCGGCACTGGCAATGCCGGAACATGATTACCAGCGTACAGAGCAGCATCCCAATCTTCGGTAGTCGGTCCCATCGTAGATGGCAGGTCCGACGTTGCCAACGATTTGTCACTCTGTACTAGGTGCACTTTGTCGTAGTTGGCATGGCCTGAACCTCTCCATTGAGGCTGTGATGAATCCCTCTCTTCCAAATGGAAGAGTCGGCGTGTGCGAGACTTAATGCCAGCACGTGCTCGGGCCCCATCACCTTCAGCTTGAGCAAATTGAACCAGCTGTAAGTAGGAGATCTTCCGCTTGTTCTCCCGATAGCGGGCAACAAAAGCCCTAATTGAGGGAACCAAGCCATCCACAAACATGGTACATCGCTCGGCCGCGGAATAGACGTTTCCACAGCGGGGAAAGGCCTTATTCAACCGTGTATAATAAACAGGCTCCGTCTCTTCCGGTCCTCGCTTCGTGTCGCGCAATGCGAGTATGGCATCTTGGATTGCGTTTCCTGTAGCATAGGATCGCATGAGCTACTGCACAGCCTCTGGCCGACAGGTCACTCCTCTTTCGGAAGCACGAGTCAGTCCGCGGACCGAGTTGTACTGGTCCTCGGCCATACATTTTAAAAATAAAGGCAGAGCGATGTAGGCTTGCACCTCAGACATCCGAAGTACATGGGCTTCCCCAACATATCGGGCGAGAAATTCCAACACGAGGATTGGATCCTGCCCAGAGAACTTATTGGGCTTTAGTGTGAGCTCCAGCCGCTTAATGTGGTCTTTCAATAGTTCAGTCCCACGAGGGGTTCTTTCTCCACTGGAGTCTTCCAGCTGATAAAATCGGTACGAAAACAACTTCCGATACGATAGATCCGTCGGTTTCAGTTCCTTGAGTTCAAGGTGCTTTCGTCCTTTCGAACGGCTCTGGGCAACGCCTTGCGTGGCTTCGGTGGCCTGAGAGCGGATAGCACGAGAACGTGGGGACTCGTCTTCACTTTCCGAAGAATCAGTTGACAAATCCCTGACTCGGGCATCAGACTAAGAGGATGAAGAAGAAGACGAATCAGGTTCCAATTCAACCTTTCTCTTCTTTCCCGCATGGTGGTTCTTAGAGCGGTGCGAATTTCGAGAACCTTCGGAAACCGGCACGCCGAGCGCCACAGTATCGTGGATGATGGTGTGCTAGACCGTTTACAGACGGGCCGCTAAGCGGTTTAAACGATCAGTTGCTTGCTCATGCATGACAGCCGATTCCTTTCGGTCTTCCATGATCTGGTTGACATCAGACCGTAAGACACGGACGTCTTGCGAAGCATCCCTAACATCGGCTTTGTATAGCCATTGCCGAAGTTTTGAAATATCGTGAATCAGACCCACTTGAGAGTTCTGCATCACAAGCACTTGTGCCTCTAATTCACGGAGAGTATACTCGTCAGACCTTGACAACATGGCTTCAGCCGCTTGCGCGTAATTAGCTGGTCCTTGAGCCGGTGGGGTCCCATTGTTGGTACGAGGACCCCGGGAAGCCGGTGCTTGAGCGTTGTCACCTGGGACATTCAGTACATCCATTGGTAACGGCGGGAGGCTCTGAGCCAGTCCAGATGATTCCAGTGGTCCGGCAGTCGAGCCAGGTGCCGACCCAGCCTTCGAGCGACCGTTGTTATGGTGAGATTTCATAGTCTGCCGAAGCAATCGGGTGAATTAAACGAACGATTACCGCTTCCAGAAATTGTCCAAAGTGGACACTCTCAATGCAGAGGGATCCAGTACCAGTTTCAACTACAACCAATGTTGGCAAGGACTCCGTTTCTAAGTAAGGAGACCACTTTTGGGGCAAAGCCGGGAACTAAAAGAAAGAACACAAACCGCGCCAGCGGCTACGCACACAAGGTGTTCAGCCTTGCTCCTTATTGGGGCAAAGCAGTGGCAGAACTCTCCGATAAGGCCGACATGTGCCCAGCGTAACTTCGGGCGGCTTCTTCCTGACTTACGAACGGAGGTTGGGGGTGGCAATCGGGGTGCTAAAAGAATGGATTCCACTGGGTGTGGCGTATCCCGTAGCAAAAGGGACCAGATAAAAGGTAAAAAAACTAGCCGAACTGCGGAGCACAGACTCGTGAGAGCGGGGAATAATCCCGGGACAGAAAGGGCAAACCTGTGCAGCAGGGCGAAGTGTAACGAAGCCGTTAAACGGGAAAACAGAAAGAGTGTACGAAAGAATGATAAATAAAAGGCAGTAACGACGGATCGGTGCTTCTCGGTGACGGAGGTGGATAACTTGTCCGGATAAGCGGCGGGTTTCCCCAGGAATGGGGCGGAAGACCGTGTGCAAGCGCAACTCAAGCTAGAGCCAAGGTCTCGTTGACGTTTACTTCCCGTACAGTGGCGGCAAGTGCCGCCACTTATATACGGCTGACAAATATCACTAAATTATCTAAGTAGCCGGCACGCCGGCCAACACTACCCACGTGTACCTCCGTGACACTCTTGCAACGGCGCATCCGGTAATCGGGCGCGAGCACACACGTGTCACGGTAATCCTACCCTTCATAGGCGGATCTCTGATCACGGCTAAATAGGCAAATAAACTTCATAATAGTAGGAAGTTCAGCCGAAAATAACGACGGATATATGAGTGGCATCCCCCTCAATCCCTGCCAAGGGCAATTGCTCTACAATAAAAGACGGTAAGGAGACGATGTTTTGTATTTTACGAAATTTCGTCGTATGGTAGTGGAAAGAAAAAGTCGACCTTAATAGCGGTTTCTAAGTAAGGCATTTTAACCCTTCTCTTCGACATAAGGACGACTTTGGAATTGTATCATGTTTAATTAACACACCTGGTCCTACCTTTATTTTGAAATAAGGGAAAGAATAACACCGGATTTCCTACCGTTCGAGTAAAACTTGTCACTTAAACCCCGTGTTTCAGGCCTCATGCATTGGCCGATGATCGATGGTGATCGACGACGGAGGCCATCGTTATTTCCACCTTCCCCGACACCATTCCATCCAGTTCCATCGCTATTCCAGTCATGGTAAACAACGAATCAAATGTCGTTCCATCCCCCCAAACCCCAAGCCAAACCCCATGCTCAAATGATCCATCTAAACATTCGTCAATGCCGAAGGCCGCACGTCCCAGTTCCTCCAAAGCCATCTCTAAGCCCTTTGTAATGAACAAAGTAGAAAAAACGTGGGTGATTCTGGAGCTCATAGCACTTCAAGCTCCGATGCGAAAACAAAAGACCTTAGAAAAAACTTTCGCAGCTGTTGCGAGGAACTCCCGCACGGGGCACGTACCGGACGTTTTAATAATGAACGACACAAACAAATATGGAATAGCGTGGCGCCGTATATGTCAAAGGTTACACCGGATAACATATTCAAGGTTGCCGAAAACATAATTTAATGAAATGGCCAAGAAGGTTACCATATCATCTGTTGCTGAAGCGAATGGTAACAACGGCCCAATAGCCGCTGCAAAAGGTAAAGAAGAAGACGCACAGCATCTTCTAAATCAAGTAATTCTTGATTACAAGCATGAGGCAAACAAGCGAGCTTTGAGCACCGATGATGATGCTACCACCGCGTTGGGAAAAGCACATGAGTCACGTGCCGAGAAGATGAAAAGAAACCGAGAACGCCGTGCCACATTCGAGGAACATAAGAAGAAGAGAAAGAAAGAACGTGATATGCGGGAGAGAAGACGTTCTGCAGCTGACTTACAGAACGTACGCGCACAGACGCGAATTTCTAACGCAGCTGTTGCAAGTGCCGCGCTGCAACGACTACAAACTGAGCAATTTGGGATCTTGGTTACTCTTTACGCACAAAGTCAAAACCTTTCGGTCTCGATTCCTGTCACATTTTTACCGCCACCGCTTTTAACGACCGAGTTGACTGTCGATCCTACGTTGGAGAGAGCTACCGTTGACCTCGAGCACGGCTCTGATGCGGAAGAAGTTAACGGACGCGATACCACATCCGAGCGCGATACATCCCCAGTCCAGACCGTGAACGACACTGAGAACATCGCCGCTGATATCTCCGCATGTCATGAAGAGTAGGTTGGGCTTAGGGTGGATATCCCATAAAGGGCGCAGGCGAGCCATGGTGAGCGCCAAGTCTGCAGCGACGTCGCCGAGGTGAGCTCGTGAAGCGAGCGAGCCGAACGCTTCGGAGCAAAGGCTAGCCTGCGCTTATTAATATCAATCAGAGTCCGACATATGGTTGTGTGCGTCCCGCTTTTGGATGTAGCGTTCTTTCGTCATTAAATCAAACCCGCTTCTTCGAAAGCGCCAGTTAGCGATCATCGCGGAAGTTTCATAAGCCACCGGAAAAAGCGGTTTGTCGAATGGCCACCTGCCAAGGAAGATGCGGTAACGATTGTTAATATACCCAATTCCCCATTCATTGACCATGCGCTGCGTTCGTATACGACGATTATAAGATGTTCGATGCATCCAATCCGTGCTTTTGGTCTTTTTAAATAGCACAACCAGACGTCCATGACCAGCAAAACCCATGTCGGCCATTCTATGTTGTCTTTCTGAAAGGTATTCATCAGAACGAATGTGTACATTTGAATTTGTATACATGTTGCGATCACTCTCCGCTCCTTTTTCAGTTATTTCCAGACGAATGAAGTTCCCATACAAACCACAAAACACCAGTATAGACCAGGCATGTGCTTTTTTGTGCCCGTCGTATGCGCGCTCTTGTTCATTTGTATCCCCGGGACGCCACCTCCTGTTCTTGTTACCGTCAACGAAAATCACGTACTTGGGAAATACCAACATGAGGCCCTCCATATCGCTCCTTTGCTCGCTTGTCAACCATTCAATTAACTTCGGTTCTATCGCTTTTAAAGACTTAAACAGAGCGAATAAAACATGACCGAAGTAGTTCGATACTGTCGCGGTCGATACACAGTACAAATATGCGTATCTTTGTACACCTAGGCCCCCTTCGTTTGCCCTTCCAATTAGATCTAAAAAGAAGAACAACATCTCTTGTGTGGCCATGCGTCTGCATCGTGGTACTCTGGGTACCTGTCCATACTCTGACCTGACATCAAAAGGCTTCTCAAGATGTTGAAGTGTAAAATCATGGAGCTCATCAAATTCTGATCGAGAGACGTGCCCAGTTTTCTCGAAGAGTGTTACATCTGGGTTCTTTTTGCGAACTGTGTTGTAGAGATTTGTCGCTGGGCGACGACAGTAGTTAGCTTTGGTTTCAGAAAAGCAGTTTCCATGCCCAGGGCCGCAGATTGTCTCGTGATTAGGTATATCGGCGTCTGTAGGTTCACTGTTAATTTAGCGTTGCGCATGCAGCAAAGAGCCCTGTTGCAAAAGAGTTTCTGTATGCAAATTTGTCTTGATGATCTGTGAAATCATCTAGAATGGGAGCGGGAGGTTGAGGTTGTGGTTGTTCATTGTTGAAGGAGCTTCCCGATGGTGGTTAAGGTTGTCGGATAAGAATGAACTGTATTTTGAATTTAAGGACGTGCTCCAATCAAGAGCTTATTTCATAAGAAAGGAAACCCTAATTAAAAACCCCTAATAGGCCTTTACACTGACGAATCGCTCGTTAAAAAATATCTCTTGAACCCAAAACAATGGCTGTTTTGGAACGATTTCCACGAGGTGGTTCTAAACCCACGTCTTCACTGTGCCCTGCGCTTTTCTATGGTGGCATGAGGCGATGGTAGGCTTCACTGATTTTCTTCGACGGCAACGATTTCATCGCTACCGACACTGGACGTGTGGCTAGCGACATTAAATTCATTGAGGGGGTTCTTAATTCACCAATTAAATGGAGGCAAAGGCACAGGTGGTTTGAGAAAGACAACGCCGTAAATAGTTTTCATTCTCCATTATGGAACCAAATAGTACAACGTGAGTTGGACCGCAGAAATTTGGAGGCGTTCGATTAGGTTCTATTCAAAAGCGCTTTCAAACTCTGCCAGACGCAAAATTCATCCACCTGTTGGCACCAGTGTGGCAATTGGGCGTCAAGAGAATCAATGGAACACAAAAAAATTAGTTGTCTACGCAAACCGCTACCAAATACCGAAACAAAAATTGAACCTATCCAAAACTTGCACATATGACAACGTGCGTAGAAACCTCAACCAATAGGGAACCATCAAGCTTCCGAGCCCTCGGAGGGCCGATTGGATTCAGAGATGCATCGTTCTTTACGCTCCTATGTCTAGAAACAAAGTAGGACGTACATCCTCTGATCATCGATTTTGTGCCAAACCTCGGGTACATGTGGAGAAAAAATGTTTGAAAACTTTCCAAAACCTTCGACAATGGGCGGAAAGTTTGGTTTGCCTAACCTTTTTGTTGTTTGCACACAAAACTTTTAGGCCAACATTTGCAGAACACATCCACCACATTTCATTAATATATTTTTTCCAATCACGATTTGTATTCTTCTTTAGGAACCAATTTGTCAGCTTTTTTAACTAAATGCATCTCGTTTGTCTCCCTTTCAGAAACATTTCAGACCATTTCAACTTTTATACCGTAAATTCTAAATATGTACATTCTTGCATATTGACCATTCTTGAATTTGCAAAGAAGTATGAACAAAAACAGATTTGCCGAAGAAAGGGTCTGCGTAGTCCTTGGCGTTTCCCGGAGGGATCGCTTTTAGGAAGCTTTTCTACGGCTGTATACACTGCGCTTGTAACGCACCGAAAACACAGAGGCGACGCACTAGTGGGGAGTCGCTGTTGCGTCAGAAGATCACAAATAATCCATTACCTGTTGTGACATTTTGACGTTGCGCAATCCCAAAATTCTTCTCGAATTCTTTGAACAGAGGTTGTCTTTCACCCAGGCGGAACTACGATTAATTAGCTCTTCATTGAAAAGTAGTCATCTGTTGCATCTTATTTAGCTTTTCAATAGATTTTTAATAGTTAAACGCACATGAAAGGGGCAGGAAACAAATGTTACGTAACATGAAATCTATTGGTAAGCCATTTCTCACAAAGAAAATGGACTTTTTGCGCGTATCGGGGAGGTTTATTAGATGAGATTATATTAAATTAGAAAACAAATGTCATCTGAAGAACGAAGCTCTTGAGAAACCATGTATGTAAGAAATTTGCTTGCGCTTCTTATTGAGATGGGTGCCCCGATTGTGTTGATGAAGCCGAGTCTGAAAAAGGCAGCTGATACAAGAAGCATACAACCGTCGTTCGAGGACCTCAGAAAAATGGACTCTGAAGCGGGGAAAAGCAGGAATGAAACTTTCTTTCGTAAGCATGGCAAGGCTCTATTACCTGGTGGGTTAATATTAGGATTCTTTGGCTATGTCGTTGGTTTTGTTCGAAAGTCCCGCGTAGCCGGTCAGTTTGTAAGCGACCCAGCAAGGTATCTGAAAATGCATCAATCATGCTGAGTACTTGTTGAGGATATTGAAGTAGTGAAGAAACGGTTCACACTATCTATGCGACCATCGGATGTTAGGTCTGCTGCTCAAGGAGGAGACTGCATTGGACTGTTTCCTTGCATTGGGAAATGGCTATCAGTCCTAGTTTGGAAACCTGCTGATCAACAATTCAAGATAGGCACATTAATTGAGTCTGCACCAAGCAGCTGAAGACCGTTTGAGACCGTTTACAACTTGAAATTGGATGAATCCACTGCAGTGGGTATTGCTTTCAACGCCAACGAGACAAATCCAGATGTTGTTCTATATAAGGGAGAGGAGACTGTGAATGATATTGATATGAAGGACATCGAAACATCTGATTCTCTGGAGAAGCGAAAAAAAAACATTACGCATCCTTGACGTTGATCCGTTCTCTGGCATTGTAGATTTGTCCGAAGACGAGGGAGTCGTTTCAGGTCACACTATAAAGTTTATTATTCCTATAGAAAGCGAGATATGGGCGCGCGTTTTACTCTTGAAACATATATATATCATTCTGGGCGTGGATGTTTCGGAGGAGAAGTCTGCGCTTTCGCATTTTTTCCTGCTTTGCATGAAGTGCTACAACTTCTTCCAGGGACAAAGCTGAAATGTAAGGCTCTAAAAACAATTCGGGAGAGCAGTGATCGTATCCTGGTGACAATCAAGTGGGCTCAATCGCAAGATTGAGCAACAGCTGGGAAAGAAAATAAGCTTCGGTCAAATCTGGCTGCCGTTATTCTTACTTCTGTTTTGAAGTCTACTGGTGCACAAGACGAATCTGGAGTAATTGGGATGCATGTTACTGGAAACGTTACGCAGTTTTTCTCATCACATGTGCATATCGGAATTGGACTCGGTGTGGTTGGTCAGTAACACGTGACGAAGACTCGTGCGCTTTCAGAAGAAGAGCTTAGAAAGGTTCCAATTGGACCCCTGTCAGAGGTATATGCATTTAAGTACGGTTTACTCGAGGTACAACCTATTGTTTGTTCTGCTTATGCCTGCGGAATTCGAAGGCACGAGGACAAGGAGAACAAACTTCCATTGGTTTTGGACCTTTCACTTCACAAGACCCCCACCCCCTGTTAAGCTAGGAACGGAAGCCAAGGTCCTCGGTTTCGTGCAACATGTGTCGGCGAGGTTTTAGAAGCCTGGTAGTAACGAAAATAGTAGCAAAAACAGAACCTTAGTCCCGGCCTGATCAGACACTCAGATTTCCGTATCTGATGTCAACTGCTTGTTTGAAGACCAATCCATGAACATCGAGCCTGGCATTCCTTTCGTTTGTAAGATAACGAAGACTGAGCAATGCTCTAAGTTACTAAAAAGCACCATGTCTCAGAACGGCGCTCAGGATGAAAAGCCGTTCTTCAGTATCGTAAGAGACGGGATTGCAGTGCATGGGGTTAAATTCCTTATCCCATGGAATGCATGGTGGAAAGAAGAAGAAACTTCGTCTTGGAAAATGGTTGATATTTGCGATATTTCGTCAGACTTTGAAGAAGTTGTCTTGAAAATGCGAAAGCTCAACGACGGGGATGTTGTGCGCGTTCTTCGAGTATCAGTTTCAAAAGCAGAAACTGTAAAGAAGAAGCGAACAGTATGCCTCACAATTAGGACTCCAGAATCCGACTTCAATGCCCGCTAGCCGCTATGTCAACGTCCTCTGTAGCAGAACTACATTCAATGTACGAGTTGACGTTTATGTAGAACTCGAAACAGCCCTTAATCACCTAATGTCGTCATAGATGATAAACTCCCCTACCTCCTCTAACCAAAAATCCCCCTCCAGTTGCCTGCCTTTCGCATAGCGTCCGTTCCGCTGGATCGTCTTTCCGTTCCGCAACCCCCCCCAACGTGTTAGAATTGTTGGAAATGACGCGGAACCTTCATACAAATTCTCTGCAACGTAGCGGCGCTAAACGCGTTTTTCAACGCAATGCTTCTGAATAATCACACATTCTTCATCATTCCGATGCTGAAAATGTCTTTGCCCGTGTATCGAAACTCATCAGAGAACGTCTGCGTTTGATATTACATGGTCTTATCCATCTTTTTCAGCACTTGAGAGCCGCTATTCTATTCTCGGAGCTCGAAGACCATAATTAATAGGCGGACCAGAAGTTTTTGCCTTCAGAAAGCGATCGAAGTGATACTCCAACACAATAGATTTCTCCCTCTCGACCTTTGTGACCTGGAATGGAATCTATGGCACATTTGCACTCGCATCTTGATGAAGTAGCCGTTCAAAGCCCCCCCAGGACCTCCATAGATATTGGCCCAAGCGCATCAGATTTATTTTGGGAAGAATCAACAACAAAAAGACGCAAATAACCGTCACGACCAGTGCCGCTTATGCATTTTGACTTGTAAGTAAGTGCTTCAGATTCAAATCAAGCTAAAAGAACCGTCCTGAGCACAACTTCTGCAATGAAGCCCTTGGATCATTAAAGTATTGAAATGACGTTCTCTGAAAATTGTGATAAATGGCTGGCTTATTCCACTCCAACTCTTCCAGAGAGCGCAAGCGAAGGAATTGCAGCCACCAAAGCACTCCAATCCTCGTTCCCATACAGCGCTCTATTACTAGAAAAGTGTCAGTCTTTAGAAAAATCGGAGACTTAGTCGTTCGCAATCCAATCATCTCTCCCTGTCAGCATCTACGAGAATCAGAGTAGAAGCGGTAGCGTAGAAGCCATTACAGACAAACCGCATACCATTCTGCCGCACGATTCTGATGAAGGTAGTCACAATGTCCAACATGGAAGAAAAAGGCAGTCTTGGGACTTCACCTTGCGTTCAATCAGGTCATCCAGTTCCCAAGAACTCGCCACTGTTGGCGCATTAGGCTTTCATAGAGACGAAGAAATCCCCGATGCCTTAAAACACCATGTGGGAACGCTCCCTACTCGGGATAAGTATTCAAAGTTTTGAGTTGCGGTGAGGGTAAGCGGTCGACCAATCTAAGTGCCTTGATCTACCTCGATTGTTTGTCAGCATAAGAGCAGCCGAGCTATCGATCAGGATATAAGTGGCATCGAACCACATATCGTTAGTAGTCAAATTGTCGATAGACCTATACAATAAGCAGCATTTCAGGAAACTATTTGTTTTCAGTGCTTACAAGTGCTTGTAAGTCATCCCCCGGCATGAAGAAGTGGCTTTACTTGGAATATGAATAAAAGTGGTGACGAAATCCTGAACTACAAAAACGGTGAAACCTGTCGCACATTAGCAGTTGCACCACACGCGTCTTTCTTCACTACTATACAAATTGCCGTCAGTCCAATCTTCGGTACCGTTTTGGGCCACCACCTTTGGGACCCTCACCCCAAAATTATCAACCCCAGTTACCACGAATGCACGCCATCGTCCCCAATGCTAGCTCGTTTTGTCTCTTCGTATCAAACCGGAAACCATGGGAAAGAAGCCCCTTTTGTTCGACGTCAGCGGACTCTCCGACCTCCTTAGAGACACTTCGCTCTCCTATTCGTCACAAATCTAACATATCTTATCTTCCTCGCGGTAGACGTGTTAATCACTGATACAAGTCGCGCAGTCGCTACAGCAAAACGAAAAAATTATGCGTCTGATCAGCGTCACTGTCACTGCCACAAACCAAAGTCTCTTCCTAGTAGATACCATCAATCTTGCTGAACAGATGTACACAGTGTTGTTGCCAAATCTAAATAACCGATACGCGTAACCATTCTTGTCCAAGAAGTAGGGCTGGATCGCATAACCGTGCAGTGTTTCCGTATTATATCGATACTGGCTGCAGAGCACCGCTGCAGAACCGGGATGTCTTCGCACGCGATCCAAAATTTTCAATACTCTTCCGCCTAGTCGGTCGTAGAGCCGCCTAAACTTAAGAATAGAGCTTCATATTGTTTCACTTTCACTAATCAATGATCAAAATGATGATCTTCTTCGGACGAGCCAGGAATAACCTGCAAAAACCCGCTCAAGTGTTTTACAGTAGCTCGTTAGGGCAATTGCAGGGTACCAAATAGAGACCAAGAACTAACAGGCTATTCTAATTCCAAAACCGTTTTGGAACATTTCTTTTGCGTCGCTTCCTCAATGACAGTTGACTGTCAGTCTCTGCCAAAGGCAACGGTGCTTTTTGGACCTTTTTTCTCTTTGTAGGGACGCGCGAAGACCTTTGCACTCGTGCGGGTGCGAATGAAACTTCTTCTTCCTTCTCGTCGATTTTAGTTTTGGGCTCTCTACTCTGATCACAACAGTCTTCTGGATTCAATTCTTGTTCTGAGGAGCGACTCTGGTTTTTGTTCATATGTTTTTTCTCTGGGATTGTGACACTCAGTGGACTGGACAAATTTCGTCTTCTGATTTCTAAACACTTCCAGCTCCCTATTTTGATTGAGAACCAACGAACTCCATCTGGTTGCAATCAAGATTTGAATGGGTTCGTATTCGGTATTTGTTCTTGTGTTTTCCTTTGACTTGTTCTCATTGACTTGCTTGCCACTCATATCCTTGGTTTTGTCTAGTCCATTAGGTGCTGAGTCTCGTGCATTATTTTTAGCTTCTTCCTTTCGTCGCCTAGCCTTCACAAGACCAGCCTCTCTCCTGACGTTCGTGTCATTCTGCCAAAGCCTGTTGGCGTAGACAGTAATGCTAGCATTCTGATTGACAGTTTGCTTTCTAACAGCTCTTTTGCGTTCCGCCTTTTTCTTGCAAAATTTGTCTTTGAAAGCCTACCGTGCCGCCCAAAGACCTGCCATTGCACGTACATGAGGAAATCTCTCAGCAAGGGTCTCACAGATGCGGCATAGCTCCTGTTGAAATTCATGCTTCCTTCGGGCCATCACGATTTCGACTTCAGGGAAAGAGTACTTCCCGCAGAACTTGTGAAGTAGTTCTGAGGATTCGAGCTCTTTTCCTGCAGCAGCCAATAAGCGATATGAGTAGGTCTTGCCGGAGCATTTTTATCGGTTTGATCGGTTATTGCGCATGATTTCCATTGTACACATTGATGGCAGTCTTCAAAGTCTACCCAATGTACAAATTTCCCGACTTTGCCTCCGAATGTTGGTGATTAATAACACCGGGCTTCATCAAGTACAAACTTGTGCTATCTCGTTCCAAACCTTAACTTGCTAGAGTTGAGTCGTTGAGGCTTCTGCAGAGAGTGATTAGGAATTGGAGGTGATGCAATTGCGTGTAGAGATAACTTTTGGAGAAATAAGGAAAATAGGGAAAGGAAAAGCAGTGGGTTGGCACACGATGTTGTGGAATAGAAAAAGGATATGAACATAAGTGGACCAAGCGGGGGAGAAGGGAAAAGAGGCCACGTTAATCGGAGAAGAAATGAACAGAGAACCTGGAATGTGAAAGTTCGGACTTTAAAAAGCCCGGGGGAGAGACCGCATGAGCCTAAACTACCCCCCACAGCGAAGGAAAAGAGCAAATGGGACGAAAAGAAAACCGCACCAAATCCCCCGCGAGAAATGCACCTTTTACTTTTTGCATGGAGTTCAGATCATGACCATGCCAGATCGAGACGTACAAATCATATGGCACAGCCTCTTAGTACCATACATACAGTTATTTGCATGGAGCTTTAATACGTAACAGACTTTCTTCAGAACGAGATGGAAGAAGGAGGGTAGCGATGTTCACCTTGTTACGGCTGTGCCTGTCTAACTGGTCGTATCGGCAAGAGAGCTACGGCCTATAGGCACTGGAGGTCAGCATTATCGTCTATAATGCATCCTTACGTTGTCCCGAGGCCACTTCCGAGCACACTGGAAGACATTGTGGCGGGAAACTCTTCCAACACATATTCTAGAAGAGAAGTTGCTGCATGGAACGAAGAGAGCCCGGTCTACTACCTACAGACTGGCAGATCTCTCGAAGATTACCAGAACGTAAGTAATGCGGGAAACAATGCACCCATCTCGCTGCCTGCTGTCCACTTGCAATCAAAACCACCTTCTCTTGGACAGGATCCATATGATTGTAACAAAATAATAATAAACCCATTGATATCTGATTTGTACACATCTCAAGGCCTCAATATGGTTTCATATGATGAAAGCGATGAAATACATCCATGAAACGCAGATATCGGCTTATCATAAAATGCAGGTGTCGATGCGGGGATCCCACCCCGCGAACCAGTTTTCACCGATAACTCTGTAATTGAACACATAGACAGAGATGATCGACCACGAACTGCTAATGTTTGAGTGTCAGATTTCTCTCCAAAAGGTGATGGAGGATATTTTGCAAATGATTTTCGCGTAAGTGATGACAAACTCTCTGATGCGAACAATTCCGAGCTAGAAACGAAAGCCGAAGCCCAAAACGAAGATTCTCAGCGTGCAGCCACACAAGCTAGTGCAAAATCACGACTAAATAGATTTGTATCGAATCATTCATTTCTGCTACGAATTGCGACTAGACGTCCGACAGCAACTCGTGCCATGATGGATGATCTTCTGATTGAGCATGATGCAGAGTACAGGTCATGGAACGGAGTCAGAAAAGCTTTGCTCTATAGCTCTACACCTTATTTGTCCGTCCATCCGTATTTTTCAGAAGGACATCAAGCCCTCTCTAGAAAGTCTGATGGATTGTTCAGAAAGTGCTCTGTCGCTGCTTGTTCTCAGAGCCAAGCCAAAGTTCTGACATATATCTACATGGGAATTTGGGAGCGTCTACGAGCCAGAATCGAATCGAAGACGGAAGGTCCAAAGCTTTTCGAGCACCTCAACAACGGGCTTCGAGAAATTGTGAGGTCAGCGAGTATTGATAAGGTCTACGAAGACTTCTCCTTTGGGGCGGTTTTTGAAGAAGCGCTTGATAAACTGGGTGGCGAACAGCGCGTACAGTACGAATATTTCTCAGCTTCTCTACCGACGGAGTATCCGCGTTCAAAAGTGTAGAATATAGCTACTGGCCCTGCGTATTGTTCATTCTCAACATTCTTCCCAGTGAGCGCCTCAAAGTAAAAAATTTTCAGCCTGTGCGTGTTCTACAAGAACCAAAGGCTCCAGGAGACCTGGTTTTCTTCTTGGGACAATGCTGGATGAATTATAACAA
The DNA here is from genome assembly GCA_030374805.1 of Gracilaria gracilis. Taxonomy (NCBI): domain Eukaryota; phylum Rhodophyta; class Florideophyceae; order Gracilariales; family Gracilariaceae; genus Gracilaria; species Gracilaria gracilis. The sequence continues at coordinate 131,227 of JARGSG010000116.1, read as the reverse complement.
TTAAGCAGAAGAAATGAGGTGACACTATGGATTGGGAACAAAAAGATTCTTCGGGTTCATGTACTCAATATTCTTCCAGACCTAGCCAGTCTCAACAAGCTCTGCAATCTTAAAGGGTACAATGCACTAGTTCCCTGTCGGTTCTGTTCAGTAAGAGGTGTGTCCTCACCACCACACAATTACGTGTGCTATCCAGCAGTTTACAAGAGAGAGGGAAGAAGAAGGGCAGAAGTTCTTTGGGACAAGGATAGACTCCCACTACGTTCGGGAGATCAGCTAGTGTCTGGGTTAAAACACCTCCGCGAAAAGTGTAAAACTGCGACACCGAGAGAAGTTGATGACACTTGCAAACAAATGGGCATGAGCAGATTAAATATTGGGGATCTTATATCGAGGTCGCCGCTTGTCATACCCTTTTGCAGCTTCCCAATTGAACTAATGCATCTCTCATATGAGAATATTGCCCCTCATCTTGTGTCCATATGGTGTGAAGATATGAAGAGCTGCAACGATTTTGCCTTTCTAGTATCCACGAAAATGAAAAAAGAGGTTATTAGGAGAGTGATTTCTGCTGGGAAAGGTTTTAGCTCCAAAATCCGAAGATCTAGAACGCTTGAAGATAGATCTCGGTGGATAGCAACGGAATGGAAAGCGTTTGTGTTCGAATTGAGCCTGGTGGTTCTTGACAGACTCTTCCCCAAGCCCGAAATGGATGGTTGGATGGGTTTTGTAAAGCTCTCTGAACTTCTCTCTTGCTGGAAGCTTTCCGAGTCTGATTTGTAATACATATACGGCCTCTCTAGAAGGTTCTTTGCAAATTCTCAGAACGTATATTATCAAGTCCGTCACGACAGAGTGAATCTCTTCCGCTATACATATCATCTCCTCCTCCAAATTGCCGACTGAATCTAGGATTGTGGACCATTGTCACTTCTATCCCAATGGGCTATGGAGAACTATATTGGAGTGCAGAACATGTGGTGCAATGCAAACCATCTTTTCGCTGAGTCTGTTGTAGAAAACTTAAAATTCAAGGAGGCTCTCACCCTGTACTCCGTTCAAAATGATTTGCAGATGTTCTTTTGTGACAAAGACGACATTGAGAGGCCATACCTTATACGACCTGGGGGAGAGACATATAAAAGATTTCTCTTCAGGCACCCAAAGTGCACGAAGAACATTGCAAGCTTTTCCAGAAGTCACGGATTCGGCATGAAGAAACTCCTATGCGACTACTGGAGCGCTATAGGGGCACTGAAAATAACTCCGTATCAATTTCAGATTTTCGAGAGGACGAGAAGATGGAATGTTGAAGTCGTTTAATTTCCACGGAGTGTGAAAATGGATATATGACGACCTTTACTGGATACAGGGACCCAACAAGGTTGATTTCAAGTGAAAAACATCGACCTTCATGTTTCATAGTCGCAACGTCTCGATGAAGCTCTTCGAATGAAAACATAATTGTGCTCATTAGCCACTATGGAAGAGTTCTATTTTTCTTTGAGCACAAGTTCAAAGGAAAAAAGAGCATGTTGTTCGTCGCAGATTGGGTATCCAAGCGAATGTGTCGGGGAAACCAGGAATACTTCTTTCGAAAAGGAAGTATTGCACACCATAACGTGGTTCAGGATGTTTTGATAGAGTGTGTAACCATTTTTTCACACCAAATCTACGTCAAAGAGCAGGATGTCTTTATCTATCGACGATTTTAGAAGCGTTGCTATTTTGTCCGCGAATTCTATTGCTCCCAGGATCAAAAACAAAGAAACGCTTCAGAGAAGACTCTGGGTTTGCTACAAGGCTTTTAATTGTCTGCTTAACATTAGTTGAATCAAATGCAGAATGTAACAGCTTTTCTACAATTACAGAAATGTAAGAATAGATGTGTACTGTTAATGGCTTTAGAAACTTACTCACACTCTCGTCACCGTTGTCAACTTTCGTACTTAAATATAAGATAGTGGTGGAGGTGAATGCCTTGACCTTTAAAAGACTCACGGAATGAGAAAGGCGAATCTTCAATGATGATTTCAGAAAAAGAGGGAAGCTTTATGATGCTTATAAGACTGATGGGACCTTACAACAACCCATGGGTGGGCTCATTTGGAGGGGGATGTGTTGGCTTTGGAGTAAATGCCACTTATTGTAGAAATTCCTAGTGAGGGAAAGAAAGTCGCCGTGAGAACATATTTTGGTATGGAGAAGGTCATGTCAAAGGGGGTGAAAGGTCATATACGCTACTGGCGACGGGCTTGACAGCGAAAGAAAATAATCGCTTTGTCATGTAAGCATCGTTCATGGTACGCTCGTGGACGCGTAATAGGTGATGTATAGGTATCCTAGCCATTCTCTGCCGCACCTGACGGCCCTCGATTGAGAAGAAGCATATGAGTTTCATAGCAAACGTCAGCCAGAAGGTTTGGAACTCGTTTTTTCGTCGGCTACTGGGACGATTATGGTGCAATTGTGTATACCACCAGTTTCAAACGTTCCGGGTGCTATCGTATTGCTACGGTGCTGGGTATGAAAGGGTCAAAACACGTGGTACTGGGCACCAAGTAATGAAAGAACTGGATGATGAAGCATGTCGTGGAAGCGAAGATACGGCACGTGGGATGTACGACGTTCAAACACGTCTGCTCACCATGGTTAGGCGTGGATACGAAGCCTCTATGGTGGTTGGTCAAATGGCAGAGCGGGCATTGAACAGTACCGATACATTATTTACTGCCTGCTACTGTGAGGTTGTGTGGCATAGCAAGCGTACTTCCTTTGTCATCGACGTGCTGGTCTCACAATATTAGATATATGAAACGGCAATGAATGGGCGATGGGATAATAGCCCCTTATATATCTGGAATACAAGGTCGAAAAAATGCCAATATCATAATCGAACAATTTGAAATTCAGATCAATTGTTGAAGCATTTTCAATGCTCCTGATGCAGTTAGAGTTGTAGCAAGTAATCAATACAAGAAACTGAAGTCACCAATCAAGCTCAGTAGCATACTCAGTTGCACGGCGATGGACTCATGGGTTCACTAAAGACCCCCAATACAAAAGGGATGATTGACTTCAAATTTTTTCCATCGTTCTACTACTCTTCGATAGATGTGCAATGAACAATGGTTAGAAACCTATTGTTTTCCATTACCCTAGTGCGGCTATCATTAAAAACTAAACAAATCATCAAGGGCTATACGTTAGCTATCCCAGTTCGCGAGTAGTATTGTTATTGTGTTGAACAATCTATTGAAGTATATATCGAACAGGGGCAAACCAAAAGAACAAAATAAAAAACTCCTGCAAAGATAAATAATCATTAATTTCAATTGAAAGCCTATGGGAACCCGACAGAAATAGTTCCGTCTGGGTTACCCACGGTATTAAATGCATCTTTTGTTTCTTGTCGTTTGCACAAGACAGAAAGGGCGGTCTTCTTAATGTTCTGTTGCGTCCATAGCGTTTTATATTGTAGAAACGTGAGGCACTGACGGTCTTAGCAACACATAATGTGGAAATACTTTTGGTAGTATATGGTCCTTGAGAATTCCCCACAAACCAAAAACCAATCATAAAACGTACCGGATTTTATTCTTAGATTTTGGTTCTGATTGCAATGAAATCGAACGTGTGACCTGCACTAGTACAGGTAAACACTGTTATTAGTATGGGCTACACTAATTCTGGATTCTTTAGTTCCGACCACCTCACGTAAAATAGTGTAGCCCACACTATTTTAGAAGCCACACTAATTACTGTGCAGGTTAATTAGTGTGGGCCACACTATTTACAAGTCAACTTAAATAGTTTGGGTTCCTAATCTCCGTCTACGCAGCGCCACCCACAACCTGGCTTTCAAAATTGGCCCGATACCTGTTTATGGTAGCCTGAAACGTAGGAAACAGCTGCCGCTCCTCCTACCAGCCATTCAGGTTCAGCGCCATGCCACATCGGATCATGGCTTTTCTAGCGTAACTCACGCCATTCTCATCACGCTGAGCACTAACAGCGCGTACTGACCTTGCGCCGAGCTTCAAAAAGTGCCTTTTCCCGGGGTTAGTGAGCTCTCCGGACGACTACACACCGTCTGACCACAGACCCTGATCTAACACAATCATCTTGTGATCGTCTCACTGATCACGCCAAAACGACTTCACTTTCTGTATAACGAAGCTGTCTGCCGGCTGCAATAGATGTGTTGCATTACAAGGAAAAAAACCTTATCTCGGTATTCGATGCTGCTAACGCCTCCCTCACTTTGTCAGTAAAATCGTGGGAATTGACATTGTCGATATAAAGCACTCTCCTGCGCCCGTTTGGCAAGGGTGGTAAGATCCTCTTCTCTTTTACTCATTCCAAAAATACCCGCTTATCCTTCCAGGCCTTGGGACCATTTCGATACGCAATTCCTGGAACATTGTCCGGTAGGCCGCAAATTGGATAGTTTTTCTCCATGTCTTTGAAGATCATCATAGGACTTTGCAGTTGCGCTTTTGGCCCACCGGATATGAGAACCATCATGGTCATTCCATAGTCGCCAGAAACAATATCGGCGTTGCGTACCTTTGTGTCTCCTACTAACGCAAAGTTTTGTGGTTGTCCATGTTTGTACGAAAATTTGTTTCATCTGCGTTGAATACATCTTCTTCACGCAGAGTGTTCGGACGAAATTCTCGGGCCAATTGGCCAAGGTGGTACGGAACCTCACGATATATTTGCTCCTGCTTTGCTGGAGAGACCATCAGTTTCTCGCATTGGGAACGATTGACAATGTGAGATATTTGCATGAATGATTGAATCCAGCGCGGTGTTATGCGTTCTTTGATGTTTTTGCCACTATTGGGATCTATCATGATGTTATGATAAGGTTCTTAGGTTTCTTTTTCAATGACATTAAGTGCAAGCAGGCGTAGCAACCATGCGTTGAATTGAACTCGCACCTTTCTCATCGAGTTGAATTCGAGAAGCAGGTCCTGCTGAAGAGCTGCCACCCACGGTGTTACAGGGCGGACTCGTCCTTTCGATGCTTTGAACTAATGGTTTTGCAGGCCGTTCTTTGTGTGCCTGACAAACGAATACCTATTCTGCTTGGACACTTGGTGCTGCCCAATTGCCAGTTCATGTCTGTTCTGCCAATACCGGCTGGCTCTTTGTATGTTAGATTTGCGTTTACCGCGAAAGAATTGAGGAAAGTTCTTAACTGCTCGCGATATTATATGCTTTTCTCCAACAGTTGCTGAGTTGTGTATCATCCCTTTCACTATTGATGCTTTATGTGATTTTGTGAGGACATTCTGCGGTAATCTCGAGAGTGGGGAGGTGTGTAGTGCAATTGGACGCACTGTCCCAATAGGCACATATTAGGATAGTTAGATAGTTATTGTGCACATGGGTGCAGCTCAGGGATCCCCACGTGTAAGGCCGTGACACTTGTCGGCCACCACCTACGGGACCCCTTGATAGGTATATTGTTTTTCTTTTCGACACGTGACTATTGCCCTCGGAGATGTACTTAAGCACCTCACGTTGGGCAGAGCTCACAGTGGTAAACCGCAAGTACCCCTTACCCGAATTTTCATCTTCTAGTTTTCCATAGGGCCGTTTTGCCGTCACTACTGGTGCTGCACGCCTATCTCGTGCCACGTTGTTAGCGTCCGTCTGCACGCTCCTCCGTCCCCGCTTGGGTACTGTGCACACTACTTTCTAATTTAAACATAGTAAACGGCCGTAGCTGTCGCTGTACTAAAACTGGTCTCCCGACCTAGAAACTTCCACCTGGGTCTTTCTGTTGTAATTGGTTCTCTCCAAACTCGACATTTCATTTAGTGGGCCCCCCCATCTAGGACTCGCACTTCCTTTCGTGGATCATACAGTTCACCTGGGAACTGTTGCTACCCACTTTGAGGTCGTTTACATTTCAGGGTTTTTGAGTACACGCCCATCTTTGGAATTCGTTTGCCACAAGCAGGACGAAAATCGCCTCAGTTTACCGTAATGGCTACCCCTCATGAATCTTCTGGCGGACACGCTGGGCCAGCTCTACCCCTATGGAACAGCGGCACTGACAAAGTGCTCCGTGCTCCCAATTCAGGGGCTCCGAGCACCTGAAGTGCCCATGGGGGAATCCTACCACCTGTGGACAACCCGGAGCAAATACTCCGGCAGTCCACACCAACCGACCTTCGGAACCGTCTTGAGGCGGTGCGTCAGCACGCCTCTCGCGAAGCCACCCTTCCGACACCACATACCGCAGTGGATGTGTCGCCCGAACCCCTTCTGGGAAGCCCTCAACGCCCAATCGAGAGCGTTGCTCAGCCCCTTTCGGGGAGTCTACTCATAGCACTGCGACCCCTTGTGGAGTCGACTGTAACCCTCGAGGTCGAACGACGCATTCCTGCACGGGTCAGCGCTGAAGTGGAGGGCTTGCTGGATACCCTAACCCAGCGGGTTACTTCAATAATGACCGTTTCTGGAGCTCTGGACAGCACTATCGCCACCAGTATTCATTCGGAGGTACAGTGCCTTCTCCAGCTCACCCAATATGGGTTTGGGCAATTTGTTAATCGTCAACCAGACATTTTGGTGTGGCAGCCGCCTACCATCCCTGCCCAGCATGAAGCAGATTCAAGACCCAGCAGGGACTCCAGCGTTGATAGACCCGATCTGGGCAACCCCCCGGGGAAGCAGAAGAGTACCGGTCGCGATTTCCGAAAGGGTCGCGGCACTGGGGGAATAGGAAAGTCCCGAGACCGACGTTGGAACAGGAGAAAGTCGCTCCATAAAGGCCGTGGCTTTTCCGACCCGGACGAATTACAGTCTGGCTCAGACGAACACCAGAACGGGAGCGATTCGGAAGACTCCGACCTCGAAGTGGAAATATCGCACTTACATCGCATACGACCCATTGACGGGGAATTTATGTAAGTGCTGAACTTTAGGCACTATCGCCTCAATCACCGAAGTTCTCGTTAAAACTCTACGGTAGCCCGCGCTGTGGTCAAGTATGCTAAACTTATGCAGTTGGAAATGCCCTTGAAGTTTTCGGGAAAGGATCCCATATTGGTCCTACGATTTCCAGCGACGTTCAAGAGCGCGTGCAACGAGAATGGTGTACATGAGGGCGCAGCCCTCTGGCTATTAAAGTTCTTCTTGGACTCACCCGCTAGGGATACTATCAACGCAAAGATCACCAGCGAGTCTAGGGCGATGAGTTCTAGGAGCTCTGAACTCCTCGCGTCTTACCCGGAAGTGGTCAACTACCTACTCGAGGTTTGTGCCACTGACGATATCCTATCGGAGGCTTATCACGATATAATCACATACCGCCGGAGCTCATCGGTGGCGGATCGCGAATTCGCGGACCAGTTGTGGATTAATAACATCCGATGGGGCAACATATTCCCAGAGGCACGGTTGAAAGCTCTCTTCGTCGAGGGATTACTACCTGCAACCAGGACCAGTGTCCGTATTTATTCCTCTGCACATCCCAAAGTGGTCTTCCGCCAGCTTATCAGTTACGCTGAAAGGCGTGGCAATATCCACCGGGGTGGTAAGAAGCACTGCAAAACACTGGAAGCCGTAAAAAGCAGCAAACCCAGCCGGGTCTCACTCAGCGTCTCCTCTGACACCGACGGACCAGACTGGGGTGTACGATTTGAAGATGAGGGCGTTTTAGCCCTCGCTATCCAACCTCCGTTCCCCTCATTCCCTTTCAATTCCCTCCACGGGCGCGTCGACGCCATCAACGATACAACCTCCTCAGGATCTTCGCTACCAGCAGAAACCCCCAAGAGAGACACATACGGCACAATAAACACCGTCTTCGTATTGTTCGGCACCGACTTCGGTGAACAAAGTGGCACCATGCCATATTTGTTTATCCACCTCACGCCCATGCTGCGAATGGCTCCCTCTCGAGTACCGTAACACCCTGTTGCAGTTTCGAGATTCAAACTACCACCAGCGCGTTTCTGAAGGTTACTACTAACCAAAGCCAAAAGGAAACCAGCGGCCCCGCTTTGGTAATCAACAGCCCCTCCAACCCGCCACGCTAGGGAGCCCGACGGCCCAGCCGAGACCCATCTCTCAAGAATGTGCTTCTTTAACTCCACAGCGTCCTCAGCAAGTTAACCGGGTCTTCACTTTTGAAAATTCCCAACCGGGTGAAAACACACCAGAGAACCCGCAAGGAAACGAAACCGAAGAATCGTAGAGGCCATGTCTTCCTCACGAGATCCGAGCCTCACCCCACGGGTTCCATTAGAGCCTGACCCGCAGAGGGACTCTTCGAAAGCGCAATCCGATAATTCTCCCCCGAACTCGGCGCCCGAAAACACCGATCTCGGTGACGTTTTCGTCATGACGCGGGAGTATTACAAAATCCATTGGAAACTGGACTCACGCCTCGTACCACAAGAACCCTCCTAGGCATACTGGATACTAGCGCAGGACCGAGTATCATCCATACCAAGAACCTCCCCCACGGGTACGAATCTAACCTGAACAACCGCAAGACCCCACGGGTATTCAATACTTCTAAGAACCCATACTAATTCTGGGACCCATCACCCTTCGCACCCGTCTAGAAAATTAGTCCAACGCGTCCCATTCTTCGTTGCCACCAACCTACCTGCTGGTGCCATTTTGGGAACCTCGTTTATCGACCTTCATGTCCGCGCCATCTACCCCCGCGAACGCAAGGTAGCTCTCCATGGGTCACCACCAGTGGCGATAGTTAGCGCTTTCCATGGCCCAGCTGGAGACAAAAAACGGGCGACCAACTTCCTCGAACGACACTCTCCAAAAGGGTTCGACTCGTTCAGACGATATGTATACCACCCATGGCCCAACAGGAAGCTCTCGCTACATGCGAAACCTCGGGACTGGTGTTCTTGCAAAACCATCCCAAAACGTTATCACAAGACCTTTCGTTCATAACAAACGGAGTCATTAACACCTTGCCACGTCGTCCCTTTCGGGTCTTGGTCAGCAACTTCCCCTGTGAGCATGAATAGCCCAAGTATGAACGGGATAGGGCCAAAATGGTTCCTAAATAATGCTTGAAAATGTGCACGGAAAACGGGCATGAAACGGCCAAAATATGGCCTTAAAAGTTCCCATACACGTGGGCGAGAGGAGGCCCCATTCAGAATGTCAATAGAGGACCCAGAGATGGGCCAATATTGTCCTCGTTAGAAGTCCCAATAGTGGATGAGAAGGGAAATAGTTTTGTTCAAAATGAGACCCAAATGTGACCAGGGCCGTGCCCTTTGATGCACATTCGTACATGTATGGGTCTCTTTGCATGAACCAGATAGTGCCCGAATTTGGACCATATTTCGGTCTAATTGTGGCGTGTTTAGATACCATATGCTGATGAGAAGAGAACGTTGTAAGTACGATATGTGTCATGATATATGACCGCGTCTCGTACAAGTGGTAGGCCTTTCGGGGCTCGATATATGTACCTAAATGTTCCAATCTATTGGCTTTCAACGACCTGAAAATGGGGTACACGTACTTCTTTCGCATGAAAAAAAGCTCGTAACGTAGACCTTTGTAGCACTAACAGTGATGCAAAAAGTATCAAATAGCTACCTTATCGCACACGGTGCTTGTACGCGATGCCGTATCACGGTCGTTTATTAACTGAGATGACATGAAAACTTCAATGGCCGGACTCTTACCAACCAATGATGCAAACTTGTAACACAAACATCCCAGCTCTTCGTAGATCTACGGTACCATTTGGGTAGAACTCAAAGTACTGCCACCGCTCAGAATCGCAGAACCGCATCTTAGTTTTGTCGAGATTATTCACCGGGTATCCTATCCGTCGCGTTCCGTAGGACGTTCAGATTGAATACTCATCTTCTTTGGATTCTTGGGGCGACGCTTACGTGATCCACGAAGACTCTTTCCTGTTCCGCTCGTAAGCAGTCTACTACAGGTGCTCTGAATATGGGTACCAGACCTATCGTGCCCATCATCCGTCTCAATGTTTGGAACCACCATTCGCCGCGGGGCCCTTCTCGGTTTCTTCATTTCCAAGTTTGGGCGAAATCGGGACGGGATTTTTGATCTGTTCTCATCTTCCGTATTGGCCTTCCTTCCGATTCTTTTGTGACTGATCGTCTTCGTGACCGGCTTTCCCAAACTCTTCGTATTTCGGTTGTTGATTTGAGCTCGAGTAGCAGCTATCCCTTGCATCATACTCGGTGCCACAGATTGCAACCGATGATTGAGTGCAGTACTGTCGCCATCATATGCTTCTAAGTCTGTGTCATGTTCATGAACGGCACTCTCAATATCGCTTTTCGGCATATCATCTCTATCATTATTGTCATATTCGGAATCATAGCCACCATCCTTATCAAAGGCTGCCAGTGACTTGTGTACAGGGGTACATTTTGTTACAAGCGGTGAAACTATTTCACTGTGCTCACCCTCTGCATCACAACCATTGGAATCTCGAAACCGCTCTTCGCATCCATGGACTGATTGTGTTCTTCGGATACAAAGCAGTCACAGCCAGTTGAAAATTGAGATGGATCTTGATCATTCGCATGATTTGCATGGGTTTCTTCCGCAAATGTTGCATTCTTCTTCTTGTTCTCGCGCTTGCGTGCCTCCGCTGCCGCCTTCTTATCTCTTTGCATGGCTTCCTTTAAGAATTCATATAAAACCCATCCCCTTTGTGCAGCAGACAAAACAGGATAAGTTTCCAGAAGCTTACGATTAAAATTCATAATCTGAGACAAAAAGTCTTTACGCACTGAGCTGTAGGTGCGGGTGCCACGTTTGATCCCAAGTTGATGACAAAGAAATGAACGAATGTCATCTTTGATAGCGTTTACCATCGTGGTGTATATGGGATACTCATCCTCCATAGATTCCGAGTCACGTCCCATCTTATCCTGATACAATCGATTGAAAAGAGCCCTCGCAGAGATGGTAGTGCCAGTGAGAACCCCAGGCCGTTCCGAATCTCTGAAACATCTCTTCATGGAAGCTGTTAGTATCTTGACGGAGTTCGCGGGAAGTGAGCTTCAGTGAAGGATATCATAACCAGTTAATGTACCTTGACCAGAATCAGGCTGGCCTGCTCCTCTCGCCTGGTTCGATGCCTGAAGTGACTGTTAAGGAACAGCGCGACTCTCTGACTGCACGGTACTATCGGCGGTGACCCTGTGTAAAGTTCGCAAACTCATGTTGAATTCAATATGACACTCAACGCTCTGGCACGAGAAACATTACATCATGATGGTTAATAGTCTGCAATTCGGTCGTCCAAAACTGGGTTTTCATATGCATACCTGAGCAGAATGGATGAAGTCTTGGAAATCCGAAGTGCATGTTGAAGTTCAATCAGAGGGCAGCTCAGCGAGTTGGAGAAGTTGTGACGTCTCAGACAGGAGAGAAAGCTTGATGAAATCCAAGACGCGCAGAATGTGGTCTGATTAGAGGATGAGATGGTGTGAGGTTCTTTCGCACTGAAGTACAATCTCCAAGTGAAGTGAAAGCACGAAGTGAGGACAACATTCAGAGGCCAAAACAATTCTCAAGTTTCAACTTTGGGTAAGTATTTCCTACTTTTGATTTTGCATCGGAGCATCTCGTAGAGACGAAATACCCCCGGTGCCCGTAACTACAATTAATGGACAGCGGCGTGAACGGCCATTAGGTAACCTCTGCACTTTTCAATCCAAAGCCTAGTGAAAGATTCTTGACTGTACCGCTTTCTTCCAGTTTCCAACAGGCGTCAACGAAGATGGGACAAAGTAGAAGGAGATATCGATGGGAAATATCCATGTACGAGAGAAACATGTTCAATGAATCCGAAGACATTGGAATGGACATACCAACCTATGAGAGATACCCAAATTCAGAGGCAAACGCTGTTGATGCTTCATTAAGAATGACGCCCATCATGAGAACTGCAGGTAATCAAGGTGATGCAGAAATTTTGCGGAATAAGAATATCTAAGATCCAACCGCGCAATTTGACGGTAGCTCTGAAAGCTTACCATATCCAGATCATCACTTTCTTGATGTTCCTGCAGTTGGAGTTTCTAACCAGGCATTAAATGGTTCGGAGAGCAATAAAGAACGTGCTCAAATTCATATGGTGGAGAGGATATACCGCAGTGCGCCTATGCTTTGTCTAGCACTGGACCCAAGTCAATAAATAATGGAAGCTTCACTTCTATTCTCCAATCTTCTGATCATTTAAGTTCCACTCTTTCACGGACATCTACGAGTTTCGATGAACAAAAGTCTGCAAAACAATCAGAATATAAATGATTAGCGGCCTTTCTGTACAATGCAGAAATTTCCAATGTATCGCAGAACGGAATTGAAAGATTGCTGAGAGTACCCCCAATCGATTCGAATTTTTCATATAGATCCCTGATAACGTAGGGAGTACAAAAAGCTCATATTGAGAAGACAAACGTCAGAATGTGTGTCAATGGACATGTAACTCACTCTGGGAAGCTCAGATCTGCCCGAGAATGCCCAATCTGCAACAATCCGCTGCCTGCCAGCAAGCATAAGTTCTGGTTTCTAAAACCATCATCAGCATTGAAGGCATTGTGTTGGGCTCCAAATTCATTGCAAAAGTTGATTAGCTGTAGTATTAGAGCAAAGAAGTGCTTAGCGTGCCATCTTTTTGATAGTAGGGATGACGACTACTACCACGGAGAAAAGTTTTTGAGACAGCATGCAGAACGCCTTCAGAGCTGGAATGCCGAAAGCAATGAACTTTTTGTTTTTCTCACTCTCTCTTCGGATGGTTTCGAGTGTACCAAGAATCGGAGGGGTACTCTAAAATCCGTTTGGCCTATAGTATCCACAGTTCTGAACTACAATCCAAGAAAACGAAGCCAGGCTTCGAACTGCATTATAAACGCGGTTGTTCCTTCTTCCCATAGTCCTGAGTACTTTGACACCTTTATGAATGAAATTATCTTGGATCTGAAAACCCTGGAGGAAGAAGTGCCAGCGGTTTGCCATGACGGAAAAATAAGAACGCTTCAGGTATACGTTTTGTTTTTCACTGCGAACTGGCCGGCAGCATCTAAGGTTCTCGGATACGTTGGCCATACGAGAAAAGTGTTCTGCCGTTTTGCAAGAAGAAGAAAGTTAAAGTGAAAGAATGATCATGCTTGTGCGCTGTTCTAGAAGACCATTCGTTGTTGATGAATTCCCTTCGGCGTCGGGCTGAATAAAATAGTCGGGATATGATCAAAACAGAATGCATTGAAAAACGAGAAGGTTCTGAAGTTGGTACAATATGGAAAGCATTGAGTTGCAATAGAACTAACGAAAGAAGCAAAACGAAGATTATCAAAAAATCGGGTATCAAAAGATCTTCATGTATGGCACAATTGTCTGTCGACTTTGTGTTTTCCTTCCCCTACCACGTGATGGATTTGGTGCTACTTGGGTGGACCAAACAAGTTTTAAGACTTGTGACAGGAATTCATCCGAGACATTAACGGTATGGTCATGATTTGCGTTACTGTATACCGTTGCAAAAGCTCGAATTGATCAACAGTGCTCTGGAGAACAGCACACATGGCATTCCAAGTTCATGGGGAAGGGCACCGCTATCGTTAGAGCACCTGTCTAGATTCAAAGCGGAAGACGTGAAGCGCCACTCGGACTTGTACCTTCTCCCAGTATTCCTCCGCTTCTGTGTAGAAAAACAGATCAAGCGTCTTTGGAACCAAACTCGACAGATGGTTACCTTGTGTTTCAGCTATAACTGCGACGCAGCCAGCCATCGGATTCTGACAAGAGTGGTTGAGGAATGCTATGCAAGGTTTTTGCGTTTCTTCTGCTCAGATAGATCTTTTCATTACTGCCTTACGCCGACAACACACACCATGTTACATCTGCCAGAGCTGCTCCAACAATGCGGTCCCCTTCCGATCACCTCACGGTTCCTGCTAGAGAGACTACTGGGGGAGATCAGAAAACTTGTGCAACAGACTTCAAACTTTCCATCGCATTTCTTCCACAAGAACTTTAAGTTGTTTGCTCTCAAACTTACAAATGATGGAAAGACATTGGTTGACGCCCTTCATGAATCTGTGCCGAATGTCCTGAAGTTTCCAACGCAAAGTCATTTTAGCTTTTCTCAGGCTAATGCGGAGTTCCATACTGGTGCTATCTACCACGGGGCTGGGTTGTCGTCGATGGCGCTCAACAACGAGCAGAGTCGTGCTGTGAGAAAGTTTCTCGCAGACAATTTTCCCTCAGACATGAACACTCCTCGCATCTCCTCTACCAAAGAATTCAGAACTGCAACCGTAACCAAGGATTCTCATCACTTCAAAGTAGAGAACCTCAAATACCATGATTTGAGATCGAAGAGTTCTTGGCATCAGACGCGACAGAAGTACTACGTTGCTGCTCATTTTGCCCCTGAGAACTCCATGAGCTCCCGTTTTTCACAATCTAATGAAGATCATATTGATATTTGGCATTTATAATACGGCGTTGTTCATGGCATTATTGAGGTTGTGGTTGAAGTCGGTAGATTTAAGATCACAGCGGTGTTCGTAGATGTAAAATGGGAGTTGAACCTGGTGGAAGATCAGGCGTTTGACCTCTTGTAATCAGAGAAGAAAGACCGTGGTAATGCCACCACAGAGCATGTCACATGCCTTCAACGAGTAATTGGGTTCCTTGACTTGGATGGTAGAAAGTATTATCTTGATCCATCTCGCTACGATGACGATAATTTCCAGAATTCCATACTTCAAGGTGTAATAAGAAGAACGTAATCAGTACTCAAGACGGTCCGACGTGTATCCAATTGTTATATCTACGATATGCCTCAGTCATTGCTCAAAACCAGCACTGCCGGCCTTGTGTTTGTACGAATACTGTGCGCACGAACTTGCTTGAACAATAAAAACTTGTGAAACGTATACTTCTTGATCTCGAAGCCATGCTCCAGCTCGAGGATCTCACCTATATGGAGAGATATGAGCAGATGCCGCAACAGAAACGGTCCTTTCAGCATGGTTTCCAGCCCACACACGCGGTTCAAAGAGACCTGCAGCGGTACATTGATAAGTATTAGGAGCTCTTATGAATAGGGAGCAGTTTCTGTAGTGCTCAACACATAGAAATGAAAGATCGGACCGTTTGAATGGAGCATTTTCAGCATCCTATGCTAGGTGTTGGAGCTGACTGCCTAATTTTTCCGAATCTGACCTTTGCTCCGAAAAGTAGCAACGACTGCATCCCTTGGGTTACCTTCCTCAAAGTGCTGCTATGTTGGTGTAACATGTTGGATATGTCCGTACGGCTGGACGAGAGTTCCATTGCACTGCACCCACTTGAAGTCCAACTGGCAGTCTCATATACTGTCTAGAATAAGGGCGAGTCTGCAAGAATCACGCGTGAACTAGTTTAAAGTGCATCGGGAAGACTCAAGGTGGCTAGGTCCAGATATGAGCATCCGTGATATGAGCATCCGTTTCCCAGCCAAGCCATGCCGAACAGGTTCAGCCCACGCAAAGAGTAGCGCCGTCTTCGAGTTGATCATGGGGGATTCTAGAGGGTCTTGCACAAAAGTGGGCCAAACACGCCATGATGTACCGTTGGTACCATTGGCATGCTTTTCACAGTATACACATGTTCAATGCAAACGTACGTGCATACAGTTTTTGGTAACTTTTCACGTATATTTGTGGCTGTAAGGCATCTTGTAACACGCCAGGGGTTAGGGTTCGTTGGTACGACCATGAAAACTGGCCATCAATTTTCTTGCAGCCTGGCCAAAGTTCTTTTCAGCATAGACACCTTGAGCTCCAAAACTATGGCTGCTACCAACGGGAGGTATCGGGAAATTCTTATTCCAACGTCGGTGTTATCGGAATGCTAGTTTTGTTGTCAAAAATGACCGAATTAAAATGATCGAAAAACCGGTGAATTTTTCCAAATTTGGATGTGCTTAATTTCCGAAAATATTTCCACATTTCCACTTGTGCTAGTTTGTGTGGGAAGAATCATTCACGATTATTTCCATCATTGCTAGTTTGGATAAAAGACAAACTAGCATGTTACTTCCGTTCACGCTAGTTTCCGAACCCAATGTAAGTGTGTAAGTGGCACATATTTAGAACTATACGGTGGCGAATAGGGATATATATATATAGATAGCTACTTATGGAACACGATTAGAAGAATAGAAACCCTTCGAATAAAACTCTCTATAGAGATACAGCACATGTATTCAACAATTCTCTTATCAGATATCGGCCGTTTATTCTCTCACTATTGAAACGCTTTCGCATCACGTGCCACCTCCCTCATCATTCCATCCCACCCTCCGTGCACCATATTACGCTCCCCTCAACGTACACCGCCTCTACCCCAACATCCTCACACCGCTTCCCGCCATGCCTAATTGCTGCTGTGAAGGCTGCTCCTTCTTCGCTCGTACCATCCCCGCCATTCAAAGGCACCAAAGAAGACGCCCCAACCGTCTTACCGCCAACAAGCGTTTCCTCTCCCCCGGTGGCAACGTCCCTCACTTCCCTCCACGCACAAAGCGTCAAAAGTCTACACCCCAACTTCCACCACCATCCCCCAACTTTTCTCTCCAGTCGCCCTTCCGATAACGTCCCCAGCGCCGACGACAACTCCTACCACCAGCAACAGCTCTCCATCTCTGTCTACACCCAAGACGCCTACCATATCGTAGGCACCCCTGTCTGCTCCCTCTCCCCTTCCCCACCTCCTCCACCGCCCCCCTCCTTCCCTCTCCTCAACAACCCCCACCTCGAACGAATGGTCTTCTATATCTCTTCAATCGCTTCCACCCTCGGCCCCAGCAAGGCAAACGAACTCATCTCTCTCCTCCACAACCCCTCCGTCTCCATGTCAGCCTTCCACAACGCCCTCTCCTCCGCGTCCCAGTGTCTCAAACTTCAAACAAACCTCTTCCCACACCTAGTCAGCAACATCGGTTTCACTCCCACCACCCTCCACGACCCACAGCACCTCTTTACAGCCACTACCTTACAAAAGGATGCTATCCGAATCCCTAAACGACAACTCGCACTCGCACACTCCGACAAGACCTTCTTCCACCACGTCCCCCATACAAACTTCTCCGGCTCTCCTGCTTTCGCTCATACCATGGCTTCTTCTCTCGGGAAAGAAGCTGTCCCAACCCTCAAGCTGGCAATCATGCAGTCCTCCAACAGCTCCTACATCGGTCAAACACCTGAAAACACCGGTACCCACTCCTTCATCGGCTTCGTCCAAGTATACTCGGACCAGTCTTCGAACTCTTTGAAATCCTCTTCCAGCACCTCTCACGTCCTTCACATCACCTTAGTCAGCTTATCCGACTCGTTTCGTCCCAAATGTATCACTGGCAACGTCACCCTTATCGGATACCTTCCAACCTCTTTCAATCTCGCCCTCCCTTCTCAAGACCTCGATTGAATTCCCCAAACTTTTTTCAGCGTCTCCCGCTCTACCAAAATGCAACTCATCCAACTTGCTATCTCCAACCTCCTCGACCTTCTTCTCTCTACCAGTCTCACCACTGGCTCCATCTTTCGTGAATGGCGTGGTCTGTCATTGTTCCAAAATCAGCGCCAGCTACTGCGCAGGCATGCCGGAAGCAGAACACATTATTTGCATCTCTCACAGCACCCGCCCCTAGTATCCATGCCACCGATGTACCGTCCTCCGCTCCGAGCTCAATCTACGACTTCCATCCCCCCTCTTCGATGCCAGACCCAGACTCTCGCTCCCCGTAAATCACACTCAGCCCTCCTCCAAGATGCTGCGAAGGTTCACTTCGCCAAAAAGCCTAAAATCTCTCTAAACACCAAGGAAAAGGCCGTTGAAGCATTCCAATCCCTTTCCCTCGCAAAATAGTTCTCCCTCTTCTAATTTTACCCTATCCTCAACATCACCCCTCTATTCTCCTCTTACAACATCTTTTCCTTCAAATCACTCCATAAATATCACCTCTGCATATCCAGATTTTGTTCCCACATTACCTTCCGCTTCGATCCACTCAGTGAATTGCACCTCATCGTTTTCAAGCTCATCAAGGTGGTCTCTATCTAGGACCTCAGGACAGAAGCATTCTCCATAGTATTTTTTTCACCTACAGCTCGAACATCCTTCCATTCCGTCCTTTGTTCCATCCTCAAGCAAAGGATCACCATCCCCGCAACTCCCAAACGCCCGAATGGTAGGTTCGTTGGCTAGCGTGCGGTTAGTCGCATGGTAAGGTTGGAATAGTAATGAATCTTGTAAGCGGGCGTACGTACCGGAGGTCGTGAAAAAAATAAGAGGTACAGAACGTCAGGGGCGATCGAGGTATGTGAAAAGAGTCCAAACAACGTGAACAAATAGTAGAGATATACTTAACCACCGGTTGATTCTAGATCTCGATGAGGAATACTAATATGGTGGATCTGATCCTTACCCGCTACTCTTAGTGGATTGCGGAAAAGAAAAGTTGCATAAGTAGGCGCCTCTCTACCTCGTAGGAATGCATTTTAGTGTGCAACGGCCACTGCACTACGTTGCAAAAATGCGTCCTGTTACGATCTGTAAATTATCTAAACTCTCATTACGTGTACTACCTTTCGTACAGCTTCTCTTACAATCATTTTCATACGTCTAACAGGAGACGAACTCTTCCTATTGTCGACAGATCCTCCCCTATCGAGATATCCCTGGGCTCTGGTGCATTATCATTGTGAGGGGTAGAATATGTTGTAATGTAGCCAGAAAAAGTGTCTTTTATCACCAAATAACCACTTTAAGTCATCTAGGTAGCGAATAACCGAATTACCGTAATTTCTGTTCAAGTATCCAACTATTTTATGTGTACAAAACCCCACACTCAAAGCAAATGTCACCGTACTTTCATGGTGCCCCTCTTTCATTCACAGTCTTCAATTTGTTTGGCAAAAGAGTTAGCATGAACCTAGAAGACAATCAAATACTACCAACTTTGCTAGGTCAATTGGACAGCGGAACGAGTTATTATGAATTGTAATCCGTTAAATTGATGAAGACCCGCTCTGGGCCACCCCGAGTCCTCTACTCAGAAGGGGGGACCACCAAAGTCTGAAAGAAGACCAAAGCAAGAGAGTCCGTTGTCCAAGGCTAGAAGTAGTGCGCCAGAAATTTCTTTTATTTACGTATTGCCTAAAAATTGTTGTGCAAGTGTGCTATAGATGAAATGAGCTTAATGTATCTGTATAGATGGTGCACGAGTATGCTCTAAAATACGATATACGCACGGGATACACGTGAAACTAATATTGAGCGGACATGATGAAATAGAAGGTAGTGAATGAAAGAGAGGGGTACAACGAAGGGAGAGAGTAAAATTAAAGATATAGATGATGGAGAGGACGAGCACGAAAATGAAAATAAAGAGATGTTAGGTGGCCCTGATAAAAATAAAGAAAGAGATTACGAAGAAGGACAGACGCTAATAGATGACGAAGATGAGTCTTTTTAATATATGGCCTGTGTTATTGGGTGTGTTCTTGATAGAGGCTTGACACGAAATGTGAACACATGATTTGTTTGAACGGTAACGTAAAGAGAAATGAAGAACAAGAATGGATTAATGTGCATGGGCTGAGGTGAGTTTGTGTATATACACGGAATATAAGGTTTAAAATTTGTTCTAATTACTAAAGAATGTCATTTCCGAGAGCAGTGTCAGAATTGGTGTGGAAAGGGGTAGGATCCTGCCTTTCGGCTCATTCTTTATCTGCGGAGGTGAGATAATAGTACGAATTTCTGGATTCATACTCCGAGAAGGGGGCTGGGAAGGTAATAAGGGTGTTGCTGTATTCTAGAATGGATTCCACTGTAGCGGGAATATTGTAGGAGAGTCATCTGTTTCAGGTGGGTATCGCTAGAAGCTTCTTAACAATAGTTGACACAATGCTTTTGTACTCGGTGGCCCCTTGATGCATGGTAACGAATCCAAACGAAGGACCGACGAGATTAAAGGAAGAGATCTCAACTGGCTTTTGGTTGTAAAACTGGGGAGAGGCTTGTTCGTCGACAATAGTGCAATTAAGAACTGCGGTTCAGAGGCTTTGAGCTATTTCAAGAGCCCCTTTTCCGGTAGCTGTGGTTAGAGTATTGGGAGAGAGAGGCCCGATACCATCCTGTGGGTAAGCGCCGACAGCAGTAATGGCGATGTAAAGAGCGGCTCGTATGCAGTGCTCAATTCCGAATTGGTAAAATATGGGAACAATGCGACAATTCTGGATGAAGACCAAGTCTTCTATACATGGTGCCAGGCAAAATAGAAGTACTCTTTTGCGAAGGTCGTTCGTGTCACAGAAGAAGATTGGACCTTGGGGAAGGCAATCTGGAGAAATGAATTCTTCCATGGAGAGAAAGTTATCTTCAAGAGAACCGTTGTTGTAAACCATGGTGATAATACGCCACCTACCTATGAAAAAAGCTGCCATGATTGTAAAAGGAAGGGAGAATGGATGAGAGGACATTGCGACGAGTTTATTTGAAGGTATGGGCTGTTGGAAGCTGTCCGGTGTTGGTAGCTTTGAAAAGAAAATTGTATACATGTAAGGGAGTGAGAAGAGATTTAAGTAGAGGTAAGGGCTGTTCTTGTGGTCACGGGAAAAATTGTTCCAGGGGACAAGGAGATTTGTATGATTAGTTATGGAAAGACATGGGCAGCAGGATTGTAGTGGAGGTGGGGCCGAAGAGTGTGTTTATGAGAAGGAACGCAGCTAGTAAAGAATAGAAAGTGAGAGTCCATGGTACCGTTGGTACTTAATATTTGGTGCATTGGGGGCTTCAATGGGATATAGTATGGACAAAAAAGGGGAAATTGTGGGTATTTCTAAGAAAAAAAGGAAATCGTGCGGAATGGCGGGAAATATGAGTGGATATGAATCGGGTACAAATGGTCGTGCAGCGCAAGTGGGTGTGTGGCAGACAGTGCTACAGGTGTGCGGAGTGAGGGGAAGTGCTCCAACTGGTGGGTTCATCTCTCTTGTTCTTATCCATCTCCGTTATCGTAAACCGCCGTTTATTTCTGCGATGTCGAATGGGTACGTCGAGGACGAAGAGCTAGTGGCTCTGCTTCACCGGACGGAGGTACCAGAGACGCCATTGGGAAGGAAGAAGGAGTGTGGGGACAAGGTTTTCATGGGGGAGAAGGAGGGAAGTGGGGATGGAGAGGGAGGTTGGGGTGATGGGGGTGGAGGGGGTGGAGGGGATGGGGGACCGGGGAGGAGGTTTTCGGCGGAGATGGAAGAGCGGTTGAGGAGGCTTTGAGGAGAACTGAAGGAGCATTTGGGCCACTGGCTTTCGGATATCGTGAGTGAGATAGAAGGGGTGGTGCTGAGTGTGTCGGAGATTGGGGTGCAAATGGATTTGATTTCGACGACTCGGAGAAGGATGAACTTGGCAAAAGTGGGGACCGGAAGCCATGTGATTGGGATGGTAGAGATCATTAGGAAGGAGATGGTGAAGCTGAGAAGGAGAATGGGGGGCTGAGGGGACGTGTGGAGGTGTTGAAGGTGCAAGTGGGACAGGTGGAGAAGGCGTGCCAATTGTTGTTGGAGGTGAAGGATCTGGTGAGGGAAGGAGGCGTTGGGAGAGAGGCGGGAAGAAAGAAAAGGTCCCCGGTGACACCTGGCTCTCGTGGTGCATGTCGGTGTGTGTGGGGGAGGAGTGGAGAAGGTAATGGAGGGGAGGTTGGGAGTAGTCGGCTGAAAAAGAGGCGAAAGGGTGGGGTGATGGTGGACGAGGATGAGAAGGTGTGCGTGCCGCGGAAGTTACCGGGTAGAGAGCCACTACTTGGGTTTGGTAGTGCGGCGGGGGCTGGGCGAACGGCGGAGTGCATAGTGGAAGAGCAGTAGGAGAAGAGGTTGGGAGGGGTTGGGAGCCGGTTTGGGGCTAGGAGGGTGTACAAAAATGGATAGAATGTTCCGCTGGAGTTCTTCAACTTGAAATTTAGGGACACTGAGACTCAGAATCCGAATGCAGGGTTGAAATGAGGGAGCGCTAGTGGTAGGTTCGTAATTTTTTAGAGTGTTTTTGACGGGTGTGGTGAATGTAAAGTTACGAACGGTGGCAGGGGAACTGCAAACTAGCCTTCAACTCCAGTAGATGAAGTTTGAACTGCACTGAACGAAAAAGTTATCTCCAAAAAATTTTTTTTTGCCTTGCCAACTAGCGCAAACTGCAAAAATGCTAGTTTTTTTGGACTTTTATTTTCACAACTAGCGATCTAGCATACTAAACTAGCATTCCGAGAACACCGACGAAATGAGGCAAAGTGTTCGTTGCAAGCGTTGATGATACCGTGTACAGCAAAAGTTGTAGCTGTACGGGAATCGGTTTCTATGGAGACGGACGAAAATGCTGAAGAAACACACGTCATGACGCAAGAACCGGATAATCTCGCAAAACCATCCGTGATTTCTTCTCCTCCAAGTGATTCCTTACGGAAGAAATTGTGGCGCCAGGTTTCAAAACATCGAGATAGAGAGAATGAGAACCAGCGAAAGAGGTACAAGATTCACCTTGATCGCGAAATATCAGAGAGAAAGAAGAAGCGCCTAAAAAAGGCGACGTGCTTGGTATGTGAGTACAATAAAAAAAAGAAGGCAGAAGCTTCAAACCGTTCTTCTGAAAGCTGTTGTAGCAGGAGCCCAGCCCGCTCAGCGGAGATATCACCCTCAAATATGCCTAGTACGCATGAAAACGGTTGAAACAAGAGCGTAAGAATGTCATCCGACAATGGAACGCCAGTTGTGGCCAGTAGGAAAGAGAGTTTGGCTCTTAATGCCAAGATATCAAGCTCTTTTGTAGCGGCGTCAGATCAAACTTTAGGGAGCAGGAAGAAAACCGGCACAAGCTAAAACTACAAATACATTAATTTGGAGCATGACCAATACGTATACGAATTGTATGTAGAAGAAAGGGTTGTACGAGTGTACAATCACCATTTAAGTCCCCTTCAAGGCACGCCACCATCCGATTCCATTCGAATTCGTGTTGCACATGATTCCGATAATGTTTCACTTGTAGGAACGTCAGAAAACCACAACTAATATCAAAGTCCCTTCCGCAAGCTTCTACATCAACATCATGTTCAAAGCGCCCAAAACGTGGCATGAAGTGCCCAAAAAAGTCCATCCCAGCACCAAATACAGCCCGGAAGAGTCCAGTACAGCTGAAATCGAATACACAAATACGTCGAATACTGCCCTTTGCAGCCTGAAAAGCTTAAGCATTTTCTCCTCGATGTTTGGAACCGTTCATCGTCTTTGGACGCGTACTTCTTGACCTCCTTAACTTCGTCATGTCTGAACTTCATACGCCACTGAACTAAATCCTGAAGTTCTGTAGAGAACCGCCCTTCAAGACCAAGTTTACGTTTCAAAATAGACTGCGGGGGTGAGCTCTTGGTGTAACCGAGCGACAACTATGCACCACAGCCCTCGCCGTTTGAAGCGCCCGACGCAATGCCCGATGGCGAAGCATGTTTTTCACTGAGAATTGCATCAAATAGGCGATGCGTCTGATGGTGCCCGCCTTCGCGCCATGCTCCGGCCTGGGAAACAATGACGCGGGATTTGTCTGTGACGCCTTCACATACCACAAATCACCAAGCAATCTATCGCTTTTATGCCGCCTAATATTGACATGCAACGAGTACGAAGGAGAGCAGTGCGCGGGCGGAAGGGCAAGGACGGTGCTACAACAGGCATTGTATACCTTTCCTCGGGGCATGGAGCTGCATTTAGAGCTGTACGAAGTTGTACATCACTTTGTCAGATTTCATAGCGCGCTCGGTACCGTTCCTAAAAGGCTCAAATTGGACACGTTTTCAAAAACATTCGTTTATCTCAAAACTGAGCGAGATTCACCCTTCACAGACCAGTGCAATCGCTCTCCCGCCCTCTCTTCCGTCCACGTACTGACGCTTATGACTAGAGAACGACAACCTACTCCACCACACCTTCAGAACCACTTGCGACCACACCATTTTCGCAGAACTCGTGCGGGGTCGGCTGTGGAAGCTCGGCCGACCCCACAACGCCGCGCACGACAACTCCAACAACTTCAGCCGCATTTTGGGCAGCGCACAACAAACTTGCAGAAAAGCCCTTTGCAGAACGAGTGAGTTGTTTTCTCCGTTCTTTCCTTATCAATCGCATACAATCCTTAGACACGCGATGAGCATATGACCGTAACTGCTTTCGTGTCCGCTCATCCTGCCTCCGCTGATGCTCTTCCAGCTTCCTCACCCGGGTTTTTTTCTTCTCTGCCTCTCGTTTCTACTTCTCGGTGCCCCGACGCTGCGCTTCAAGAGCTGCCTTTCTGTTTTTCTCCTCTTTCAAAGAGCTTTTCTTTTTATACTCTTGTATCATTTTCCCGACGGTTTTCAGTTCAGCCGGTGCACCGCAGTCATATGCAACAGATTTTGGCTTGACAAATCCACTACCGACCAGTTCTCGTTCCGTCTTCAAAGGCGAGATACGGTTCATGATGATGTTGTGAGCAGACTCTGCGCTTTTGAGCAGTTCCGTCATTCGCTTCACTTTCTCTGCTTCCGCAAGGCCTGCCTCAAAGATTGTCCTAGCTTTCGTCAGCACCTCAGCGTCTGTTCTACGGACACGAATGCGCGGTACCCTTCCTGCTACAGAGTCTACCGTTGGTACTGTCACAGTCGTGAGTTCTTCTTTTTTGGCCTTGAAGCGGTTTGGAAACTGGGGATTGAATGGAAACACTCCTGTGCCTTCAAATGATGCTTTGATCACTGGGACTGTGATGGTTTCATGAGCATAAACGGCGCACGCAAAAATTAAACCGTGGTGTTCTGGTTTCGGGGATTGCAGATCGGTTGAATGAGTCCCGAATATACCGAACAGACTCTCGCAGGGCTGAAGAATATGGGAGGTGTTTGCAGGCTTCACCACTGCAAAGCATTTGTTCTTTTAGCATTCAAGGACCCATTCGAAGCCCTTTCTCGACGAATGACCGTCCATCGTCAACAGATATGATTGAGATTCAGGCACGTGTTGGCGCACGAAGGTGTTCATGTGCTTAACGAAAGCTGCAAGAATTTCTGATGTCATGGAACCATTCTCTGTGCACTTTACGACAGCGTCTTTTGGCATCCAATGAGGCCTTAGAAATGGCCTGCAAATTCCTTCGCTCTCCCTATAGACGTCAGGGAGGGACTCAAACCAAGCTGACATCACGTTCTTCCCGGCTATGATGTAGAATGGAGGTGCTTTTAGCCCGGATGCCGAACATACGATGACTGCTGTGATATGTTTGTCCACATCCTGCACCTTCTGAGCAACTCGACACCCACCGTGTTTTGAATTGGATGCTCCGAAAGACTTGACGGCCTTGCCCCAAGTGGAGTCTACTTTTGTTTCGTCCATGTTCCAAACGCGGTTTGGGTCTGTTATCAGGCCTTTGTTTTCTTCACTTAGTTTCTCAACGACGTCAAAGAAGGTCTTGACATGGTCGTAGTTTTCTTCCTTCAGCTTGGAATTGTCTTTTGGATAGAATTTTTTGTAGGAAAGCTCCCGATGGCGAGCGCGAAAGGATCGAATGGCACCATTTCAAGGTACACCATTTTTCCACCCACGTCGATTGTCACCCGCAATATGTGCCATAACCTGCTTTAGTGTGTCGTTATCAGCCGCAAAGCCCCGCTCTGCAGCTTCGAGCATCCTCGTGACAATCATTTTCTCTTCAGCGGCTGTAAGAACTGTCTTTTCCCCAATTTGATATTTGGAAGAGTTAGAAATGTGCCGCTGTATGGCAGCTTCACTCTCGGTATCAACTAATGTTTTCAGGTTGTATATGAGTGACTTGCTGAGGGATGTGACTGCGCGGTTGGAGCAGATTGAATGCTTCTTTTCTTTGTCTTTGAGCATGGAGAATGCAATTTGCTTCATTCTACGGCGGTTTTCGGCTTGCAGCTTACCTTTTTTGTGGCGGGTTGCTTGCCGCCGCATATATAGAGCCATAATGGGCAGTGATAGGCGTCGAGGAGTTTTGAGACTCTGGGTTCTGGACGTAGAGAAAACTATAAAATCATGCTGCACAGTTTTTATCCTTTGCAAGGTCTATGTTTCTATGTTCTACGAGCTCCCACGTTTTGAAAGTGGCGCGTTTTTGGATTCATTCTCTTCGTCTCATTGAGATGATTCCAGAGAGTTAAATAGATTCGGAAATGAGCCATAAGGCTCGGAGATAGGGACCCAACAAGGAATTTTTCCACAGCGGACCTTTTTCCAAAATGAGCCTTTTAGGAACGGTAATCGTTTGCAGTGCGCTGACGCCCGCAGTCATTTCGTGTAACTCTCGCTGTGCCTCGCACCGGTGCGGTTCGGCGCCCAGAGTCGTATGCGTCGCCGACGTCATTGAACCATCGGCACCCAGCGACTGCGGCGATTGTGCACGCCTGCCTTCGTGAGCCACACCCGCCGAGCGGGTAAGGCGCTCCCTCGCAGCCCCCTATGTGGAACGTCTAGTTCTGTTCACTGTGGTGGCTGGCACGCCATTGCAATTAGCAGTGAAGAGGCACGACTAGAGCAGCTGCATAGGTGCGTGCTGATTGGGGCTTTGCGAATGCTTCATGCCAGTGGCGCGTGTCAAATCCCAGTAGGTGCCACCCGCGCGCTGCCAAAAACCGCTGCGCGTCGTCATCGCGTGCCATCCCCGGCGCGCCGTCGCTTTCGCCATCGCCCGCCAGCACCGTTGTACTGCGCAGCTCATAATGCACCAGTTTAAGGTCCGCCACGTAGTGAAGCTCCACCTGCAGTGCCGCGTTGCAATCGCCTGCGCATGTGCCCCCGTCTGTGCCCGCGTCTAAGTGCCACTGCGTGGTGCGCGCGCCAAATCCAAAGCGCCGGTCGTACAGCTGTCGCCACATGGTGTCGTTGCACGCGCGCAGCGTGCGCGCCAGCTCCGGGTTCGTGCGCCGTACCGCGGCGCGGTCGGCGGGCGAAAGGAGGCTCATCACATCACCCAGCGTCTCTTCCGGTAGCTCGAGCAGCGACCTGCCGCACGTCTGTTTGCTTCACCGTCGCCGCAGTCGCCACTTTTGCGCCCCTAATCGAGAAAGAGCGATTGAGGCGCCCAATTTTTTCACTGCGGCGCGGCGCTTTGCATTTGAGATGAAAGACCAGTAAATGGGGATTGTCTAGTGGCAAAGTGGGACAACAACCCCTCGAAGGCTTACAGTAGCTGCCCCAGGCTTGCAATTAAAAAAAGGCGCATTTGCGTCGGGCTCCTCCGTGCCTTCCTGCTAGCCTCGCGCATCCACCGCATCTCCTCCATGGCGCGCGAGAAGCTGCGACACCCACAATGCTGCCACAAGTCCCAAACTGCTCAAGTGGGTGCCGCTGCTTTTACTTTTACTGGCACTGCCACTGCCGCTACCGCTGCCACCACCCACGAACGTTGACGCTGGCGCCCGCCGTCACGTAGCGCTGCTGTACGAGATCAAAGTAGACTCGCAGAGCGCCGTCGACTTCGAACAAACCAGCGTGCGCTACATTTCTAACCTCCGCAAGGACCAGCTCGACCGCCACCGCCTCGAGCGTTTCGACACCCCTTTGTGATCGCCGCAGATCATGAGCCGTACGGCTCGTTCGGCCTGTCCAGCGCCATCTTCTCTCGCACGCCGTCCATGAAATTTACGTGCACACTATGCCGCGGCATGAGCCCAACACCAAGCTGCTCACCATCGCCGTGAGCACGCCGGTCGCGCCGCACAACCACTTGCGCATGTACCACGTTTGCATGCCAACCCAGTGTGCCACGGTCGCCTTCGTCTCGGTCGTTTGCGTGCAATACGTCTCGTTGCAGTTCGTGCGCAGTACCAACTCCATCCAGATCTGGTGTTAGCCGCCACGGCAGCCAACGCTCTCCAAACAGGCATTTGGCGCCACCAAGCTACGCCTGGCCAGATGGCTTGCGCATGCGCGCGCCGGAGCGCGTGTCGGGCCTGTCGCGATCTCCTTCTCCAAGCGCTGGGTTTTTGACCCCGTCAACGGCACTGTTCACGATCAAGACCGCCACCGCTACGCCCCGTGAAACCACCGCGCTCAACGCATAGTTCTTCGTCGCACACCGGCTGCTCTAGCAGTGCCATTTCCGGTGCAAATCTCGTCCTCCAGCGACAGCCCGAACGAGCGAATGCACTCTTTCTTCTTCGCACGGTTGATGACGATGGCGTCATTGGATGGCGCAAGTAGCGGTTTAGGCGCCGAAAGCCACTCACGAAGGAAGAGAAATTGCTCGCGCGGTGTGCGTTGCCCCTGGCATGCACTTGTAGCAAATGACGCTCGAGTTGCTGGAAGCGGCGGTGGCAGCAAAGACAACGGTGAGCCTATTACAGCGATTCAGTGCAACTGCGGCTCAAAGGCGACTGTGTCGATTAATTTGGAAGCGCCATTCGCAAGCGCGTGCGCGCACACATGCGCTTGGTGACCCAGCACGCCCTTTACACTCGAAAACGCGCCAATCGCACTCGTTTTCCACGTGTCGCAGCGCGGCGATGAGAGTAAGCTACGCGCGCGTGCTCATGCACATCACCAATTATTGTGCTGCCGTTGTTTTCAACGTCTTCATCACCTCCGCCGCCGTTCTTCAACCCCTACGCCATCGTCGCAGACGCCTTCATCGTCTCTTCCTCTACCGATGGTGTCCCTTCTCCAACCACCACTGTCACCACCGCCATGCTGGAACCCTTCGTGGTCCAAAAGTGAGCGCTAAAAGCTGGCCGAGCCGCGGGCTCGGCCACGACAGAGCGACTGCGGGACGTGCACGAACACGGTCGCCAGACGGCCGCCGCTTTCTCAATCGCCCACGGCGGGCCTCAGCGCTCGTACTGCTACTCGGGCCGCCGCCTTTACTGACCCGGCACGCTTCGTTCGTCGCTCGTAGCACAGTCTAACTCTCTTCCACATGCGTCGCTTGCGCTCTCCCGTACTCTTCACTTGAAGTACAGTGTTTTCTTCGTTATGGAAGAGAATTCGCGCGATTTCCGAACCCAAACCTCACAGTCTAGCCCTCCAAGCACTTCCGCTCAGATTCCACCATCGCAAATTCCCCTGACTCCTCTTCAGATAGCGCCCATACCGATGGATGCCATCACCACGTTCCAGCGCCCTCAGGTCGCCGCAAATATAATCTAGAAACAGAGCGATCTCCTGAGGCTCCATGAGAAGGTTGAAAAATTGCGTAAGCTCGTCGCAGTGCTCGATGCTGCCCCACGCGCCGCCCTGTATTACATGTGTGCCATCGGAGAAGACCTCACTGGCACCCTCGTCTAACTTGGCCTTACTGACGAGCTCAATTCTGCTCAGTACCCAATTGTGACTGTCATGATCAACGCCAAAGTCAACACAAACGACTGTCTTGAAAGAATGCCCGCCGCCATCAAGAAGCTCACGGTCTAGATCATCCTCTCCATTGGAGAGAGTTTGGCTGCATCTACTCCCAATTTTTTAAGATACCGAAGCTGCCGCTGACCTGCACAGAGGGCTTAAATAAGTTCCCGATCAACTTGAACGTTATGCTGAACGCCATAAACATACTTTCGTGTCCTGAACAACATTTTGAGACGAGTACGATGATCTCCGTGCCAAGTCCACTCTACAGCACTTTCCATTAGAGAATCCGACAGCTACTACTTGAGCTGAACAAGCTGAAGGTTGAAGTATTGATATATTTACGAGGGTTGACCATGTGAAAGCTTTCGAGGCAATGAGATGAATTTAAAGTGTCCCGGCTTGACCCTTACCAGTCCAATCGCTCCAATTCCGTCAAAGTTTTTTGCTGTATATTTTACAGCCACTCTGTACCATGATGTTCCAGGTAAAGAAATGATTCTGAACTTATTGTTGCGTACCTATATTACATATAAACTTCATAATCAAGCGGATAAATTACTGTCTCGAGCAACGTTTCTGATTACGAGAAGCAACAACCAATTGAATCGATAGATATACTACACTGAACCCATGAAGGCGCCCAATTAGATTATTCTGAAGTGCTTTGGAACTTGCAGCAGGCCTTGAGTAATTCTGATCAAGGCATGTCCCGCTGGCGATCAGCTGCAAAATTATCTGATTCTCACTTCGTGAAAAACAGAACGTTCCCTCTATTCAAATGGGGATCGAACTGGAGAGATAGATCGCACACGTTCTTTGCAGCTCTGAAGATATTCCGCAAGCTTTCATCACCACAATTCTTTTCTCCCACACGCGCCAGTGGTTTCTTTATTCTAGCACAGGCCTTGAAAGCGCTAGTGCTTGGTTGCCCGCTTTCGAAAACCGCAACACCGCCCGACCACATACGCCGGCCGAAGAATTGAGTGCAACACCCCGAGCACACCATGCTTCTGATAAGGCGGGAAGGACCAACCGAACAGATCCAATACAAGTTCAACGCCATTTTCGCCGTTCATGGCAAATCATTTTTAATATAGATGCTGCTTTACACCCTCCCACACAAGCCATTCCCCGTAATCTCATGTTCTTTGCCTATAGAACATCACCATGCGCTTCGAAGCCATACATGTAGCCTTCATAATCCTTCTTCATCATATCTCCCTGGCACCCAACTCTATTCACATTCCAATCACCAAAGCCCCTATGAGCAGCGAGAAATGCAGTTTCCAGTACCGCTAGAGTGCCAGCAATGGCCCATGATGGTAGCACAGGCACCGAACGTGTCCAGCAAATGGCCGCTCGGCAAACCCTCAAATTTCCGAATTTATTTTTTGTCCCTCCACTGGACCCAGATCAGTCCATGCTGGCCGAAAGGCAGAGTCGGCGTACAGGGTAGTCCTTCAAGCAGCTGCCTTCAAGCTCCACACGCACAAGTGGGCTCAAAATGGGCCACACCCCTCTGCGCTGGCCGTCGTTGCCTTTCCCCCACCAAAATAGCGCCCTGCGTCTCCCCTGCCCAGTCCTTGCAGCATGCCACCGAGCATCACTCCTCTCCGCGCTTCGCGTCTATACATCAATTGTGTCGCTTGCTGCTTTCATCCGTTTCACTTGCGCCCTCTCCCACCCTGTATTTCTCGCGCTACCAACCAGCTCGCAACGCCTTTTATTCGCTGTTATCGTTGCTTGCAGCCCAACTGGTGTCGCACCCACTTCATAATCTCCTCTGGCCTGTCGCCGTACTTTCGCACCCCGCACAACCCACCTCCGCCTCATCACTCTAACAGCGTGCCTATGCGCTCCTCGATTCCACCACAGCATCACCGAGCTCCTCAATTGTGACTCTCTCTGATCACCACAATTATCAATTCTCAGTCCCCACCCAACCGGAGCGGGAACCAACTCGACGTTCACGAAGGGTTGACAGGTTCCGTTTTCCATAATTTGCCTCAGACGTTGACTTTAACTCATCCAGTGCACCTCGCCTGGGTCCGACACGCGTGAACCATTCTGGAAGATGGTAACGACTCAAATCCGGAGGAACTACTATTTGACGATGACAGCTTTGTGCAATCTGAACTCAGCCTTCTGAGAAGAGGACTGGCCATACTCACCAGAAAGAACTCCGATAGAAGAGCTACGTTCAAGCGAACTCTGCACCGTCCACAGCAACCACAGTACGAAGAATTTGACGTTCGAATACGGTGGGAGTGTGATAGTAGCAGCAGTACCTCAAAGACCGTGTCGACAGGTCACAACCCTGCGGTCATGAACTCTCTTCACAGTCTCTTTGCGCTTACAGATGATCCGGAAGTGCCTGAAGTCAACGGTCTAAATTTTTTTGTCAACAACGAGTTTGAAGACTCCGACGATGACAATGTGGAGTTGGAACGTCCAGAAAACTACTCAGTGTTCAAACACAACATTGTCCGTGGAAGAGCAGATGACGGAGATGTCGACTTATCTACGTTTACCAGAGAAGAAGTCGCTTTCCTATTGCTGGCCCACGTAGTTGTGCAAGCGGCTCTCAACAATTCTCAGGTATGCTCCAAATACGCTGACGTTGCGCCTAGTCCGCTGATATCACCTGCACAGGCTAGTGTCATGCACAAACTGTTTGAACCGGAAGCAATAATGGAGCTCATATCTGTTATAGCCACATTTGGCTTTCTACAACGATGGCTTGAATGTTTCCCATACAAAACAGGAGCTTTGGAAGCCCCTGTTCGATAATTTGCGTAAACATAATTCGCTCACTCTATCAACTTGAACACTGTGGGACAGAGATCCAATTCGCGTTATGCCGAAGACTTGAGAGAGCAAACTGGCCGGTCTCTCCGACTACCAATACATGCCGTTGCTCCGCGATGGGAGAGCTGAGCATCGCGTGATGCGCATGATTTGATGGAAAGCACTGTTCGAAAGTATTGCAAGCAGAACTTGTTTCCCTTGTGTACAAACTACGTTCATTGTTCTTACATGTAAATACACATTGTTCATGGCATCCCCGCGTAGATGCACGTAATATATATGTCAATGTTTTCGATCTCAAAGTGATATCATAACCTCATATGCAGCTTTCTGTCGTTCGTAAAGTCTACAACATACCCCATGGGATATTACATGCAACTCATTTAGTGAGCTCTGCACGTCCTAGTAGGGTTCACATACCCTGTCTTTGGCCATGTTTCCCACATATGTACCTTTGGTAGTAGCCGCGCAATATGCCACAGCATGAAGAAGAGCTTGAGTTGCACCTGCTTCCCCTCGGAAAAAGTGCTCAATGAGTTTCATTCAGCGTCAGAGGCACGGATTAATCGTCCCCTTTGATTATGATCCACAAATATTCCCGTGGAACGCAAATCAAAAGTCACTGCGAGACGTGAAACACCAAAGTAGCTGTGTCTCATGTCTCGAAGTGATATTCAATTCCCCTCCTCCATTCCCTGGCACAGCCGCTGCTAATTCATTAACTAAAGCGTCTCTCGCTACCCACTCGAAGATCGTACAATTATAACCCTGATGATCTCGCATGTCTTCGCAGTAATGATCCTTTGCAACATTGCTTGGACACGCCCAGTTATTGTTAAAGCCATCAACATACTGCGGAACCTGATACAAAATGATAGAGAATACATTCTCTTCGGTACCCATCAAACCCCCGCGCAGAGTTGCGGTCAAGATAACGTCATGCATCGCTGTAATGTATTCCAGTACGAATGCCGAACCCCCAAATATACCGCCTCTGCCGACTTTCACATTCTGTCTCTCGGCCGCGTTATCTATGTTACAATACTCACTGAAGGCCGAAAACTCAAATCCGTGCAATTCGGTGCTTGGAGTATAGTTGAAATGCGTCATGAGCAGTTTGTCAAACATGTGAGCGCGAATAATATGATCATTCCTACGGTTCATGACCTTGGGGTTCTGACAGTTGTGCTTGGCATCTAAGAACAAAAAATGTGTCGTATTCCAATGATTGGTGCGCGCCGCATGTCGCATCATAAACATCTTGGACATGACCAAAGGATTATAGCCCTCCAACCCAGCCTGTGGAGAATTCTCGAGCCACGAAGCCCTGTCTAGCCATTCTCTCAACTTCCGGATTTTCTGTACTAATTCATATTTGTCGGGGCCAAGCCATCTTGTACGAAGCTCCTCGCGTGTTGTATACTCGAAATAGGTGGAATTCTTTGCTTCGTCACTCATCTTCTTCCTCAGTTCATCTGCAACTTCTCTGGTTGTATACACAACTTTTGGATACCCATGAGTCAACCAATTCTGCATGGCGTCCAAATACATTTTGAAGCTTCGTCGGAATTGGTATCCATCCTGACCAAGACCAGACCGTCCAATGTCTAACAGGCTCGTTACAAGGGTGATGGTCATTTCGTGAGGCTGTTCCGGCGGCACCAAAAGCATTGCTTTCTCGACTTTTCGATGAATGGTGGTGACGTAGTTTCTTCAAGAAATCCAACTGGCCCTTATTTGTTCTGCTTTGGATGAGTTGCGTTGGTCGCCTGTCAATAATCTGTGTTCCTTAAGGAACTTCTTATATGGTTTGTTAATCATCGTTCTTCAAGAGTGCCAGTGTAAACATCAGGCCATTGATGCTTGCGCACGAATTGAACAGGATATATTTCCCTCAAAGTTAGAGGGTAGGGACTGTCTGGATCGTAGTGCACGCCGCCGAGAGCTTTGAACGAAGACTCGTTTTTTAAGTACTGATCTCTCAATTCTTCGAGGTCAACAGTGAGACGATAATGAGCGTACCAAAATGTATTGGAATAGCTTTGCTCCTGTCGCTCATCATGGCTGAAGAGTCCCGTTCCCAGAGCAACTGTGAAGTTCTTATCGGCCCAGGCGTACGAGCGCCAATTGGTGTAATACTCAACATCCAAAAAGGGAGATGAATCTCCGTACTGAGCGTGCTCAGTTTTGTACCGTTTCTCGAACTCATCTAAGACGTCAGCGATGAATTATTTCCGATCAAACAGACATGGATTGTTTGTCCACTGACAGTATTCGGAAGGAGCGCAATACACGGTATCTCGATGATCGGATTGTGCTGCAGGCGGCTTTGGACACTCGGTAATTCGGCCCTTGGCAGGGAACATGGACGGGGGATGGGCCTGCCAGTGGTGGACATAGCACAGTAGATTCTTCTGAATGGTCAGAATGGATTGCTCTCGACCGTAATGCATGATGAGCGCGTGCAACGGAACGCCAGGATTATGACGATGTCTGAAACGGACGACGTTGGCAATTTTAGATTTCAATAGCTGCTTTGAGTACATGAGACGCGACTCGGTGGTGGTGGTGTTCTCAATTAAAGCCCAATCTTTTTCAAGCAGGAGCACATACTTGGAACGCGCCTCGCGCACCATACGAGAGATGGCAAGCCCCAAGGGCAGGTTCTCTGATGATGTAATGATGCGACGCTTTGCATCCGGAAGCGAAAAGAAAAGTGGAATGGTGTGACTGGAAAGCGCGGAACGTGAAGCGGGAGATGAAGCACCATTGACCAGGATGAGCACCTCATCGACCGCATCGAGCAGCCGATTTCGGTACCATGTCCGCAACGCATGTTGGAACGACTTCAACTCGCCGTGAAAAAGCACGACGGCCAAGATCTGCGACGCTGGTTTGGAGCCAAGCACCGAAAACGAAGATGTCAATAAGGCGAGAACAAGGACGCTGACAATCAGCACCGAAACGATGGGATTGACACGCGGAAAGCTGTTTCGCAACGAAGAGCGCTTGGCAGCAATGGCCTTGACCACGGTGCGTACTGGACGTCGACGCGGCAACGCGGCAGAGAAGGCAGGCATGTCGAGCAGACCGCGGATCGCGCCGAGGCGAAGCTACGTCGGCGCCCATGACGGGCGGGCGGCCGCCGATGCGTCGCGGTGAAGAAGGCCATCGGCGAGGCACGGCGGTGCGTGCGGAGGCTGCGGGGCGAGGCGACGCACGATCAGTTTTGTGTTGTGCAGTTACCTTCTGGCTTCACACGTCTGACATGGTGTATCATACAGCCACGCGCGAAGGGGCGCTCGATCAGCACTGACTGACTGCAGAGCAGTTCGGCACACTCGCCGCAGTGCGGCACACGCCTGCGCGCCCACTTGCACATGGCGCCGCTCGGGCCGCCATCACGTGCAATGTCGCACGCGCGCCGCTTCGCTCTTCAACGCGCGTCGTCTGCACACTGTGCACAGTCGAACGCGCTCGCATCGCAGCCAGCCCGAACCGCGCGCTTGTCTGAGACGAGCCATGCGCCACCGCCGCCACTGCACCCGCACGTCAACCGCGGCGCGGCCGTGTCTCTTCATGCGCTGCCCACGCACGTCGGCTCTGACAAGCGCTCGTTGGCAGGCGTTCAAGCGCGCGCCGGCGCGCTGTTCCGCCCCATTTTGCAGTATCGTCGCTCCAAGAGGACGCGTGCTTTGATCACGCTGGTTGGTTTGGCCTTGCTGTTTTCCGTCGTCGTCTTCTTGTTGTTTGGCGTGGTATTCCTGGCTTGTATTGCTCCCTTGCAACCAACTGTTCATTCGCAACCCTTTTCGCCCGTGGCTAACCATTCTTCGTCCACCAAACAGCATATGCCCGTTCTTGTCCCAGAGATACCACCTCACCATGGCAATACAGACGTTCCAAGTCAACAGCGCAACTCCGAGCAAGACGCTGCCCAAACGGCTGACACAGACTCTGCCGGTCAGCAAGAGCAGCCTGCCGAACACGACCAAAACCCGAATGCAGATGCTGAACGTCAAGAAAACGAGCCTGAGGAGCAGTCCGCGCAAGCGGTCAACGCACACCCTGTATCCCAACCAGAGAAATCCGCGGAACAGTCCGAGACGCTCAACACACAATCTGATACAACGCAACATCACGAGTCTGTGCAGCAGTCCGCAGAAATGGTGGACGCACGTTCTACATTCCAGAAACAAAATAACACCGCCAAGGAGCCTGTCAGAGCTGAACCAGCAGATTCTGCGCATGGAGACGTCAATATCGCTGCACAACCAGTACGTGCCGATGTTTCTTTTATGGTCAAACAGCGCCAAACATATGATGAAGCTTTTTTGTCTATCGTCGTCCTGTTCCACAATGAATATGAATCTATGAAGTCCTGGCTTGACAATGGCCTTCGTGACTAATCGCAGGAAATCCTCTTCTTCCTGAACGGTGTAGAGAATGACAAGCAATTTTTGAAGGAAATACCTCGGCTTAACGACATACCCAAGGAAAAACGTCGAATACACGTTTTCGCAGAGAATCTGCCATTGGGGAAAGCTATAACCAGAATGGTCGAGCTTGCCTCAAGCGAATACGTGTTGCTGTTGGAGAAAGACTGGAAACTCATTGAACCTGCTCATATAACCAGGTCGCGTCTGATCGATTCCAAGGTTCTGGTTGGTTCTGGAGTGGCGCACCTCGTTCGCCTTCGTCATCGCCATGACCCTGGGGTGCCACTTCATGCACAGATCATGCATCAAGGGCGAGAAGAGTCTATTCTTCGACAACAAGCTAATCTTTTGTGTTTTGTGCACCACTGGCGGGACGACCCTCCGAACGCATTCCCTGGAAAAGGCATCATGTATCGCTGTGGTGGCTCGGAAGGACATGTGGACGAAGAGGACGTGTACTGCTCTCCGCGTAAGTACTGTCAATGAAACAACAACCCTGGGCTGTTTAAGAGGAAGTGGGTTATAGATGAAATAGGAAGGGAGTACCTGAACGAGCAACAGCTGAAAAAATACCACATTCCAATACCATGCAACTTTGTTTTGCAACTAAATTGAAATCTGTACAAGTGTGCCTCCCCGCGACAGTGCCTCCCATGCGTAACGCACATCACGTAATATACGTAATATCTCGTGGCTTACATGGAAACGATCCGTTTAGAATACACACCTTGGGTACGTGTACAGTACAATTTGTACTTGTCGAGCATATGACGTGCGACTTGCGGCGTCGCCAACTGCCAAAGGGTACCGTCGTAACCGCAGAGCAGCGCTCGCTCTCTCTCCTGTCGATAGCCCAAAGCCGTTCTTCAAAAGTCATGACCGCCATCTACTTTTCAGCCATACACTGCGCAATTCTCTTAAGAAGATCTCACTAACCATTGCGACCCTTTCTGTTCGTAAGCTATGCCTCGCAATTTTGGTTCGCGTGGGTGTGCGGGTCAAATCTGATGATCGATGGACCCTTGTGCGGCGAAGTGAATCTGATCATTGCATTTGCTTTCAGACGGACACTGCTCTGACATGGCGCTGTAGTGGGACCACTCGCGCCGATGGGAAATGTTGTCACCCTTCGAAGGTACACTCAAATGTGCCTGGGAGAAAAGAACCTGTGAACAAATCAACAGTTGTGGTGTGTGGCGAATGTGAGGAAGATTCATCAGGTGCTGTGCTGGGACAAGAAGTGACTCACTGACTCTTTATTGTCGGATAACCGGGTAGACCAGGATCGAGAGCCATTGCGGTACTCTCCTTTGACGTCTTGAGGCACTTTCTTTTTCGTATTTCTTTGGTGAGAAGACTAGCAAAACTCACCATATCTGTTGAGATGTTCATTGGTTCTTAAGGGGAAATGTTTGGTAACCAAGAGCATTATGAGCGCTGGATATTGAAACTATTAAGTCTCGCTATATTTTCTCGACAGCGATACGCACCAGTACAGCTACTCTTGTGCATCGCATTATTAGAGGAACAATAACTGAGGTGGTGGTGCTCTACGCCTTTTGCAGTTGCTTGCCGCCGAACCCGTCGCAATTCTCTGATAATCACCAAGACCTTTCCTGTCCTCCCGTCTTCACCTCCCCCCCGCTCCCCCAACCTTTTCATTCACACTTATTCCACCCTTGCGCGTCCGTGACCAGCTCGAATTGCGTGGCACCGGCGCGGCGAGCGATACGTTGTATGGAGAAAAGTATATCTCCGGGAACTACGATAGCGGTCTCTTCTCAATGGTGCTAATGCATACTCTGAACTCATCTGTTACTAGGGAAAAATAAACTTCTGCGCCTAGCATCGGTTAAACTTTGACGCCTTTCAGTAAGGCAACTTGTTTTCCCTGCATTCGTGCAGGGTCTATGAAGTATCGACGACGATCGATATCGATGAATCCGATCAGACGTTTGATGCAAAGCACGTGTTCCGTCGTCTGTTCTCCCTGTCGAAGGTTTTCGCTGTCAACGAGAACCACTGCACATCTACAAATACAGCAGTTACGCGCCTTGTTTCAAATTCGAGGACGAATTCAAGTATTCTTCTTACCGCTCCGTAGTACATATGTTCAACTCCGTTTAACGTACTTTGATGCGACTCAGGAATTGATGCATGTGTATCTTCGTGAACAAAGGTGGGCGGCAATGCAGTATTTCCCTTGCGTTGGAAACGATTTTCTTGCACAAATCTCTTCACCGCGGTTGGAAAATTTTCATACTGTTTCCGATTCAATTTGAGATACGGCACTCCTGATCCATGACATCGTGCCCCAGTATGGAACTCGGTCATAATAAAGTTGCTGGCCGTCATATTCATGACAGAGTTCTCATCCATTGATGCATCAGAGTGGCCACCAAGTGGAACTATTCCTTCATTGGCAAGTGTGAGAATGAAGAGCTTGAAGTTTTTGTGGAACAGATGTGCTGCGATGTTCGACGTTTGTTGAACACGTCTTCCGATCTCCCCCAACAACCGTTCCACAACAAATTGCGATGTTACCGGCAGGGGACCACACTGCCTAAGTAAATCAGGAAGATGCAAAATCGAAGGCGTAGTTGGCGTGTAGCAGTAGCCTGAAGAAGAATCAGTTCCAAAATGTCGAACAAAACGAGTGTATATCTGCTCCACAACCACGCCAAGCTGTTGGACGTTTTCTTCACTACAGTTATACTCAAATACAAGGGTTACCATATGCGAGGTTTCATTGAGGAGATGCAGGATTTCCTTCTTAACTTTGAAACGATGAAGAATGGGCAGTAGGTATAGTTGAATATGTCGCTTAAAATCCTCTGCTTTGAAACAACCAAGGTTGTCTAGTGACAACGGGGTTCTGCCCCATTCAGTCGGAATTCCAACTGCAGATTCTGTCAAAGCATCATTGACCTTCTCGAGAGTAGGTCGGTTAATGCAGTATGAGGGAAGTGCATCAACTGCTTTATGTCTTGCATGCGACCCACAAAGAAGCTTCAATATATGTTTCGTCCATCCAAGGAGAACTAAGTGCATCACATCGTGTGGAAAAGCGTATACATAATCAAGGTTCAAGGATCGAAGACAGGAGCTCTTCTTAATGCCTGTAGAATCAATAATGGGTTTCCGTGTTCGTACGTCAGGTTGCGACCGCAGCATGTTCCAAGTACGCTTCACATCTTTGGATCTTCTTTTTCCGGCACATTCAGATGTGATGAGGGCCCCATCAAGGTATCGTCGCCGGGAGCCAAGTGGTGTGCGAGATGTATCTGAAGGGATAGCGCACAAGCATTTGAGCTCCTTCACATAAACTTTTCGTTTGGTACAGAAACGGCAGAACATCCTCCCTGTATGGCCAACGTATCCTAAAACTTTTGACGCTGCTGGCCAGTCGGCCGTGAAGAACAAGACAAACGCCTTCAACGTTCTAACTTTCCCATCGTAGCATACAGCGGGAATTCCGTTTTCAAGTTCCTTCAGATCGCGCGTTATATCCGCAAAGAATGTATCGAAATACTCGGAATCATGAGAACCCGGTACTACACCTAGGATGAGAATATTGGAAGCCTTACTCCGATGAGCAGGAGTAGTATTAAGTACACTGCACAGAATTGGCCACGAAGATATCGGATCCCCTTTCCTGTTCTTTGTACACTCAAATCCATCTGTTGATAGCGACAAGAAAACAAGGATTTCCTTCCCTTCTGGGATCCAGTTCTGGAGCCTTTCTCCATGCATACGTTGGAACACCGCCCCATCATAGTAGTCATGAACCAGCCTACTGCATGATCGATCTACGAAAGCCTTCTTTGCACGGTGACATCCCTCGGTTATAGCCTGGAAAGAGTTGCGAGCTCTGCAGAGGCCCTGAAGCGCCGTCGATGGCTTCATGAACCAAAACTTCTTTTTACTTCGCAAAAGAGGTCCATCACAGGTTTGACACATCTCTGTGGATTTCAGGACACCCGCACGAGCGGCATGTCCTTCGTTACACATTGCCACATAACATTTATTCACCTGGGCTACGCTGGATGCGTAGTATACCAGAGATCTATAAGAAAAATCTGAATTGATAGGGTTCCCGGCAATCAATCTCGTTATAGTGCGCTCCGAGATCCCGGAAAGCTCAGCGGTGTACAGAAAGCTCGACAGACGTTTGTACTCTATTTCTTTTAACCCAAGATCATTAGTTTCATCCATTTCGTCGAGTGAGGAAAGCGTGGAGTGACTGAGGCGGACTGAGGATCTTGGAAACGAACTCTCGCCCATCTCCAGCGAATTTGTGAAGGATTGTGGGCTGCAAGATGGCGAGTGATGAACAAAAGTATGGCGAACATCGCCCTGTTCTTCACCTGATGG
Source organism: Gracilaria gracilis (assembly GCA_030374805.1). Taxonomy (NCBI): domain Eukaryota; phylum Rhodophyta; class Florideophyceae; order Gracilariales; family Gracilariaceae; genus Gracilaria; species Gracilaria gracilis. The sequence goes on along the minus strand of JARGSG010000116.1, from coordinate 90,174 downwards.
TTTTCCATTTACCCTTTCTGCCTCAATATCCTGGATTGAAAGTTCTGCGCTATTTTCCAGAACATTTTCTCTCGCTTCCTCTTCTTCTAATGCCATAATCTGTTCACGTTCTGGTGCTGATGCTGAAACCATTTCGTCGGGCGTGTGATTGTGAACTTGCCATCGATACCTTCTTTCTCGTCTTTCGTGCTGTGGACTACCTCGGATTGAGTCTTCATCCTGCAGGCTGTCAGTGATATCAACCCACTCGCCCATGGGCTGTCTTTGCGATGTTTCCCATCTGTACCTTTTCCTACGGCTCCCCATATTTCCCTACAAGGATGAAATCTACCACAAGATGTGTAGTTCTATGTCCAAGTCAAGGTATGTGAACGCTGCCCCAGTATGAGTCCGGAGATATCGTGCAGTTTCATGTTACAAAAGTCGATATTAATTAGAAAATATCTGGCTCCTCAAAATTTTACAAAAGCACCTTCTCACTTTTCACTTCAATGCTCCCTTTCGTTCCGAGCTGGTTCTCCGAGAACTTAAGCCGTCTCTTCCCGCCGTGAACTGCTGCCATGATCTGCCTACCTTCCCATGTACGATCCTATCTGCTCCTCACGGATGAACGTTCTTCAAGTGTGAGGGAGAGCATCAGACATAAACCTTCCTGTTCGAAGTGATCATATTGTTCTCCGCTATTCTATCTGAGTGCCACTGCACTTTACCGATCACGCCAATTCTTCGTGGTCTGCTGTTTGGACACTGCCCGACATCAGCGTAAGTTGTATGCACCAAACGCTTTCGAAGTTGTCATTTCAGAACCCGTGCTTAACAATAACGACGGGGAAAACTGACAATCCTCTCATCACCGTCTCGTTGCCTTTTCCTTCTAGCTTAGGTGCCTCTCACAATACGCATTTCATATCCGATAGGTAAGTTACACCTCTCTGAAACTCCAAATCGAATCAATCCTGACCGCCGCGAGAGTTTCCTACCTCCGTTTCACCTTAGTTTCTTTCACTCCTGCCACCATGACTTCCAGGACCCAGCATCAACGCATCGTCGTGGACAGCGCTCTCCAAGGTCATCCGCAGAGCAAGGATCCAAATCATATATCTTCTCAGGCTCCAGATGCATCTAGCGTCGCGCACAGCACCGTGAAGCGAACTACAACGATGCCGCAAGGCACATACGCAGCATCCGATCCCTATGAGCTGCCCCCGTCCTCTGTCAGAATTCCCACTGTGGCTTTCAAGAAAGAGCTGAAAGGTTTCCTCAGCCCTGGAGAGGCGAAAAGTGCAGCAGTATCGACCCGAACGCTCTTCAACTGCATGTATCAGAAGCTGATGGGACAATCCTTCGAACAAATGGAGGATGACTTTCCAATCTACACAGAGATGGCAAATTGCGTCAAGGACGACATCCGTGTATTCGTCTACCAACGCCTGAGCATCAAGCGGGGCAGTCGTACGTACTCATCAGTGAAGGGTGAGTATGCCAAACCTCTGTTGCATCTCAAGGACCGTCTGATGGAAACGTATCCTGTGTTGAAAGCAGCTCAGAGGGGGTGGGTCATCGATGGTTTCATAAAGGAGGCAATTCAAAGAGATAACAAGGCCGTGAAAGAAACAGGAAAACGCAAGACCAAGTTAGCAAACAATGGCCCCGCAAACCCGACCATTGTTCATACAGACGCGATAAGGACATCGCATGGACTAGGGAAGACAGCGATTCAATTGAAAATGCAATCCAGGCACTTCGTGCACCGGCTCACGTGAATGAAGTAGAGGTACCTCAGGGACACAAGAACGCAGTGGAAAGGGCGTTCCCAGTCTCTGGGGACGCGGAATGTAATGAGGCGAAGCATGACCCCTCTGCAGCTTCTGTTGATGAAGTGGAAGCCACTACATCGATGGTGAGGCAGGGTAAGGGTTCCAATCGAGTCCAGAAGAAATTCGGAGTGGGCCGCCAATTCTCTGCTCGCAAGAAACAAGGAAAAGTGAATTCGGGTAGGAAGAGGCAGGCTTCAGTTGGCAAGAAACAGCCTAGAGCTCCGTTGCGACGCAAGCTACTTTCTCGCACTGCAGGATCTGCAATGTTCGCAGAGAAAGAGGATACGGATGCAGTGTCAAAACTCTCAACACAATTCTGACCTTTCCGACGAAGATGAATGCAGTACAGTGCTTCGCGATGCGATACGTGCTCTCGACGGCAAGAAAACCACTGGTAGCGGTAAAAAGCGTCACTTGCGAGGGAAAGAGGTCCGGGAGAGTGCTGCCCAAGTAGTGGATCTCTAAACATCTCACGTCATTCCGTAATCAAATGATTTCAAAATTGGAGACATGATTCCAGGTATCGTTAATTTTGTTCGGAACCATTCCGATACAATTGAATAAAAGACCAAATTTTGGTCTCAACGCGTACAATGTATGTACGCGTTGTGGGTTTTTTGTTGAACTTTATTGGGGAAGTTTGGACGCCTTAAGGGTACTCTAAGGAGCACAAAGTGTCCGTAAATCGTCCTAAATACGGGATGGGTTACGAACCCCTTCCGACCCCTGGTAGACCATGTACGTCCCACCGAATGTGGCTACTGCTGGCCATCTATCTGAACCTTTTTCCGACCATTCCCGCCCTGATTTTGGTCTTCGCTAAGAGGCCACATTCGGTTCTTTTTGAGGGATACAGAAGCACTAACTTTGGCCATTTCCGTGGCAATGATTTCGGCCACTTGAAGAACTATAGTAGCCATTGTGTCGGTCCAAAGGTGTACCCATTTTGACCAGTTTCTGGCACTAAGCGTTTCCCTCCCATTGTACTAAATGTGGCCAGATGTGGGATATAATTAGGACATGTTTCCCAGCGTACCACAGTAGGCCATGTCATGGATAAAAGTCGGCCACGCACGCCAAGGTACCATACCTGGCCACCATGCGTATCCATTTGGGCCAGCTACATTACAGTGCTACACGTGGCCATGTCACGGATGTAATTGGGTCATGCGAATGTGGTCTTCCCTCGGCCATACATAAACGCCATCTTCCGGGTCACTGTTGGGCCCACATCTGTACCTCTTTTGGCCCCTCGCTTTTTGGAAAATTCTGTACATTTTGTGATCTTTATTCGGCCACTTTCTGTACACCCGTTTTGCTCATAGCCATTGTGGCAACAGTCAAAGAGGGGGTCAACACCTATGAAAAAATCCTACTTGACTGGGAATACTCAGAAGGTTACGAAAAAGATCCCGATGGGGACGCCGTACTGGCTGTCGAAACGGAGCAAACCGAAATGCTTCCAATCCCTACCCGGGAATTCCTCGCCGAGCAGGCTAAGGACTCATGTTGCAGGAGTGACGCTGAGACAGTAGGAAAACCAAGGTCCCAGTTCGGGTATGACCATCATGCCTTCTTATCGAGAACACCATTACTGGACGGCTCCATACAGCGCCTGGTACCGCAAACCCTACGGGACCGCGTTCTATACCTCTCACACTACCCACGTTTGGCGGGACACCCTGGTGGGAGAAAAATGTACGGTACACTCCGTAGAGATTTCTATTGGCCGTTCGTGGCTAATGATGCGTACCAGACCGTCAAAGACTGCCGCTCATGCGCTGTCATCCGGGGGACGCTTCATAAGCATCAGAAGTTTCTGAAGCTATTTCTTGCATCGGGCCTTCTGGAATTTGTAGCAATGGACATCTTAGGTCCATTGTAGAAAACCACACATGAGACTCGCTTCATTGTGGTCATCACTGACCGCTTTTCGAAGCTGACACGGGCCATTCCCCTCCGGGCCACGCAAGCCACGAATGTAGCCCTCGCCTTCTTGGAGAACTGGATTGCTCCTTACGGGGCTCCCCAGTTCTTTCTCACGGATAACGGACCCCAATTGGTGGCAAATTCTTTGACGCTCTTTGTGGGGATTTAGGCGTACGTCATCTCATGACAACGGCATATCACCCCCAAACCAACGGGCAAGCGGAACGATTTAGCCGCACCCTCGTGGGAAGATTCCGACATTACTTGTCGGAGCACCAGCAAGACTGGGACGATCTCGTCCAGCCGGCGACACACGCCTATCACTCCTAAGTTCATAGAACAGCGGGTACAACACAATTTGACCTGGTGCTGACAGGCCGCCCACCGGGAATTGTGGTTGACGCACCCACGACTGCAATCTCCAATACTGGGCCTGGCAAACCGAATACGGCTACCGTGAAGTGCTTGACACGTAACCGAACTCGGTTCCTTCTCTGCAAAGCAAAAACCCGTATGGATGCCGCGCAGAAGCGATATAAGGCCAATTTTGATTCCCGTGTAAGGGCTCTGCCTACGATCTCTCCAGGGGATTATGTTTTACTTGATCGGCCAGCTCGGAAAACCACCGAAACAGCAGAAGACGAAGGGATTGCACGGAAGCTCCTCCCGCGCACTACTGGTCCCTCTAGGGTGATCAAGGCAGCGGAGAGCATCCTCACTATCTTGGACGGTAATCTACACGACCCGGTTTCAATCGACCGGGTCACAAAAGCCCCAGGGGATTGCACTAACAATATGGTTTAACAGGCAGAGAACCCCCCCCCCCCCCCCCATCTCACATAGTGCAGTTCCGCCAACCCCTCCGCCACCATTACACAACAAGCCCGTTCAGTAGACCCAAATTCGCCCCCTTAGGATGAGAATGATGCCACGGGCGATGCCGCAAACGACGCCGCAGACCCGTCAGAACTACTGAGCAATGACTCCACCCACGAATGGGTAATCGAAAAAGTTGTGGACGAGGCCATATCACCCGATGGGACACAAATGGTCAAGTTACGATGGTACGGCTTTCCCCCTTCACAGAATACATAAAAACCCCGTACCAGTATACATCACAAATTCGTCGCTAGGCTCCGAACCAGGAAACACCGCTAAACCCACAGGGTAAAAATAACTTGTCTAAGCTAACTCGCTGCGCACGCGCTTGGTTTCACCGTGGAACATGATGTTGAGTACAAGCTACTACACGGGGCCAAATGCGTCTTGTAGCAGCGCGGCCATGCGCACTCCACACGTAACACGCTGGCGTGCGCAGTGCACACCCACGTAGCACACGCCATTGGGTAACCGATTCGGTCTACTATAATACCTCTAAGAACGGGCGTGCACCACCTCAAAACTTTCTAAGTGTTTTCATGTCGCGTGCACCCCAAATCGAACATTCCGAGCCTCCAAAACGCGCTGGTTGCTGAAGTATAGGCAAAAAAAGAAATCCATATTTTTGGCCCCGTATGGGAGCGTCAGCCGGGCCGCTCTTTAGAGGTGGCAGCGACTCCTCGGAGGGGCTATTCTGTCCTGCAGTGGAGGACGCGGCCATGAACAGCCGCCCGCCACCACCAATGAGCTTTTCCTCACTCTCCTCGGGCTCTCCCACATCCGCACCCGCGTTACCGTCTTCTGGGGAAGCTTGTCACCCGTTCGGACCAGCCGCAGACGAACTACCACCAACGTCGGGTTGCGCCGCCTGCGGGGAAGTGGCACCCATCACCTTCGAGGCGCCACCCTTCGTTATCCGGAGCTGCACAGCCGTTAACACCTTAAAAGGTTTCCCCTCCCTAGTACACGGCCCTTCGGTGGCATGGCGCGGAAACAGAATCCCCTCCACCCCGTCGTCTACGTGATGAAAATCCATCCCGGTGAGTACACGCATCGAAGTCCCGCGAATGGGATCCGTACGAGCATGCACGTCTCCGCCTCCGAACGGGACGTGCAGGAGATCGAAGCGTGTCGTCACGGTTCAACGAACTCACGCGCAATCTGGGAACTATGAAGCGTAATGATCTCGATCAAGGCCTCTCGAAGGCCTTTCACCCGTTGGGACTACAAGCGAAGAAGTGAAACGTCGCTCACCCACCTTTGGGCGGCGGTCAGAGCGCTCAGAAGCAAAGCCGGTGGCTTCAAACATTTCTGCTGGCATTGTGCCTGTAGTGCATTGAACGTCGCACCCACTTCGGGACTCGCTGCGCTATCTGGCGCCAAGTTCACGCCCTGGACCAGAGGAATGAGCACTAGTGAGATACTAGTCGGCATGACGGAAATACCCATTGCGGGAGGAGCCACCGAATGCAACGGTCCTGGTAGAGCAACGGACAACCCCAAGAGAACGGTGCCCAGGTGGTAGAATCGGCGTATTATTTCCCAGCTGAGCATAATCAGCTGCCAACCGCCCGATAATATCGGTCATCTGACGCTGAAAGTCGATCTCATCCCAGGAACGGGCAAACGGCATATCCGGACGCCGATTCCCAAAGTCAACAGTCCGGAGGTTCTCCGAAGGACTGATGGGCATGTGCCCCCAACGAGCACGCCACGACTCCACACGCCCGCGGCAATTCTTCTCTGAGAAACCCTGGTAAATTGGGACCCACTCGAATCGCCTCGCATCGAAGAAGACTGAACCCACCGAGAGATATTGGGATACGGGATATGGAATCAACACATAGCGAGCGCCGACAAAGACCCCCCAGGAGCCGTGGTGTGATCGTACCCCTGCGTAGGATTTAGCTAGTTCAGATTCGACCCAGCGAAAGTGCTACCCATAAGCGCCGAGCACAAACCCGCTGCGCCCCCACCCATACTACGGTGTTCTCGAAATGCTAGTTTAGTATGCTAGATCGCTAGTTGTGAAAATAAAAGTCCAAAAAACTAGCATTTTTGCAGTTTGCGCTAGTTGGCAAGGCAAAAAAATATTTTTTGGAAATAACGTTTTTATCCAGTGCAGTTCAAACATCACCTACTGGAGTTGAAGGGTAGTTTGCAGTTCTCCTGCCACCGCTCGTAACTTTACATTCCCGACACTCGTCAAAAACACTCTAAAACATTACGACCCCACCACTAGCGCTCCCTCATTCCAACCCTGCATTCGGATCCTGAGTCTCAGTTTTCCTAAATGTCAGGTTGAAGAACTCCAGCGGAACATTCTATCCATTCTCGTACACCCTTCTAGCCCCAAACCGGCTCCCAACCCCTCCCAACCTGTTCTCTTACTGCTTTTTCACTATGCACTACGCCGTTCGCACAGCCGCCGCCGCACTACGAAACCCAACTAGTGGCTCTCTACCCGGTAGCTGCAGCGGCTCACACACCTCCTCATCCTCTTCCACCATCACCCCACCCTTTCGCCTCTTTATCAGCCGCCTACCCCCAACCTCCCCTCCATTCCCTTCTCCACTCCTCCCCCTCAGACACCGACATCCACCACGAGAGCCAGGCGTCACCGGTGACCCTTTCTCTCTTCCCGCCTCCCTCCCAACGCCTCCTTCCCTCACCAGATCCTTCACCTCCAACAACAATTGGCACGCCTTCTCCACCTGTCCCACTTGCGCCTTCAACACCTCCAAACGTCCCCTCAGACCCCTATTCTTCTCAGTTTCACCATCTTCCTCCTAATGCTCTCTACCATCCTAATCAAATTTCTTCCAGTCTCCACTCCAGCCAATTTCATCCTTCTCCGAATCGTCGAAATCAAATCCATTTGCACTCAAATCTCCGACACACTCAGCACCACCCCTCCCATCTCACTCACGATATCAGAAAGCCAGTGGTCCAAATGCTCTTTCAGTTCTCCTCAAAGCCTCCTCAACTGCTCTTCCATCTCCGCCGCAAACCTCCTCTCCGGACCCCCATACCCTCCACCCCCTCCACCCTCATCACCCCCACCTCTTTCTCCATCCCCACTCCCCTCCTTCTCCCCCATGCAAACCTTGTCCCCACCTTCCTCCTTCCTTCCCGGTGGCGTCTCTGGTACCTCCGTCCGGTGAAGCAGAGCCACTAGCTCTTCGTCCTCGACGTAGCCATTCGACATCGCAGAAATAAACGGCGGTTTACGATAACGGAGACGGATAAGAACAAGAGAGATGAACCCACCAATTGCAGCACTTCCCCCCACTCCGCACACCTGTAGCACTGTCTGCCACACACCCACTTGCGCTGCACGACCACTTGTATCCGATTCATATCCACTCATATTTCCCGCCATTCCGCACGATTTCCTTTTTTTCTTAGAAATCCCCACAATTTCCCCCCTTTTGTCCATACCATATCCCATTGAAGCCCCCAATGCACCAACTCCTAAGTACCAACGGTACCATGGACTCTCACTTCCTATTCTTTACTTCACTGCAGTCCTTCTCATAAACACACTCTTCGGCCCTACCTCCACTACAATCCTGCTGCTCATGTCTTTCCATAACTAATCATACAAATCCCCTTGTCCCCTGCAACAATTTTTCTCGTGACCACAAGAACGGCCCTTACCTCTACTTAAATCTCTTCTCACTCCCCTACATGTATACAACTTTCTTTTCAAAGCTACCAACACCGGACAGCTTCCAACAGCCCATACCTTCAAATAAACTCGTCGCAATGTCCTCCCATCCATTCTCCCTTCCTTCTACAATCATGGCAGCTTTCTTCATAGGTAGATGGCGTATTATCACCATGGTTTACAACAACGGTTCTCTTGAAGATAACTTTCTCTCCATGGAAAAATTCATTTCTCCAGATTGCCTTCCCCAAGGTCCAATCTTCTTCTTTGACACGAACGACCTTCCCAAAAGAAAAATTCTATTTTGCCTGGCACCATTTATAGAAGACGTGGTCTTCATCCAGAATGATCGCATTGTTCCCATATTTTACCCATACGAAATTGAGCACTGCATACGATCCGCTCTTTACATCGCCATTACTGCTGTCGACGTTTCCCCACAGAATGGTATCGTGCCTTTCTCTCCCAATACTCTAACCACAGCCGCCGGAAAAGGGGCTCTTGGAATAGCTCAAAGCCTCTGGACCGCAGTTCTTAATTGCACTATCGTCGACGAATGAACCTCTCCTCAGTCTTAATACCAAAAGCCAGTTGAGATCTCTTCCTTCAATCTCGTCGGTTCTTAGTTTGGATTTGTTACCATGCATCAAGTGGCCACCGAGTACAAAAGAATTGTTTCAACTATTGTTAAGAAGCTTGTAGTGATACCCACCTTAAACAGATGACTCTCCTACAATATTCCCGCTACAGTGGAAGCTATTATAGAATACAGCAACACCCTTATTACCTTCCCAGCCCCCTTCTCGGAGTATGAATCCAGAAATTACTACTTTTATCTCACCTCCGCAGATGAAGAATGAGCCGAAAGGCAGGATTCTACCCCTTTCCACACCAACTCTGACACTGTTCTCGGAAATGACATTCTTTAGTAATTAGAACAAATTTTAAACCTTGTATTCCGTGTATATACACAAACTCTCCTCAGCCCATGCACATTAACCCATTTTTGTTCTTCAATTCTCTTTACGTTACCGTTCAAACAAATCATGTGTTCACATTTCGTGTGAAGCTTCTATCAAGGACACACCCAACCACACACGCCATATATTAAAAAGACTCATCTTCGTCATCTATTAGCGTCTGTCCTTCTTCGTAATCCCTTTATTTATTTTTATCATGGCCACCTAACATCCCTTTATTTTAATTTTCGTGCTCGTCCTCTTCACCATCTATATCTTCCATTCCACTCTCTCCCTTCGTTGTACCCGTCTCTCTCATTCACTACCTTCTATTTCATCATGTCCGCTCAATATTAGTTTCACGTGTATCCCGTGCGTATATCGTATTTTAGAGCATACTCGTGCACCATCTACAAAGATACATTAAGCTCATATCACCTATAGTACACTTTCACACAAAGTTTTAGGCAATAGATATATAAAGGAAGTTTCTGGCGCACTACTTCCAGCCTTGGACAGCAAACTGGAGTGGCGTGGCCCTTCATCGGTGCACCGATGAAGCGCCACGACACCCAAGCCGTAGTGAAGGCAACCGATCTGCGTCAGCTACTGAAGAATGTAGTACAGGGGGCTGTGAAACAGACCCGAACGTGAGTTAGTTGTACATGGCTGCGATGTTTCTACAAACGCGATATCCAGTAGTAGTAGCACTTGTGCCCCGGATACAGATATTCGAGACCGACCGAGCGGCAGGGCAAAAAATCTTTTTAATTTTTTGAACAGCGGACCGATGTGCAGTGGCGCTTCATCAGTGCACCGATGAAGCGCCGCGACACCCGGGTCTTCTGTCCGGCGGGTGGTCTGGACTGACGGTCCTGGATGCGTTTGGAGGGATTCAAAACCACCCTAACACAATAATATAGAATGTTTCAAGAGCATCCGCAGCAATGCTCACTATACTAACGTTACTAATAAATGCAGCCCCATAAGTGTCTCACTACGATCAAAGTCCCCGTGAAGAAGGATTTAACTTCATGTGAGCCAATTCTGAAAAAAAAAGACTTATATGATGTTTGCGCACGAGCATTTATGCGTGACAGTAGTCTGTAGAGAGGCGCATGTTCCGCCTACGGCTATGCAACGATATGTATCGAGCGAACGGTGTTCGCGCCAGACAGTCGCCCCTTTGACGTTAGTGTAGAATTGAAACAACTCTATTTCTATATATATTTATATTATTACTTAGATTTTAGAAAGACCAATATCTGGAGGGAAGAGTAAAAGTTTCATTCCCTTAGGGAAAGGTTCGTATTACATTCTTCGGAAAACAAGACTACTGGGCAGTGGCCAAGAGTGCAATGGCACTTCATTGTTGCATCCATGAACCACAATTCACCTCGGTCTACCGTCTACCGCGTCAATGCACAATAGCGTGTCGAATAACGGGTTCCCTGGGCGACACGCCGACAAAGCCGACCTACAAGAACTCAGGCTTTATCTTTCAGGGCGCACGGAGAGAGGATGAAGGGAAAGTGGTACTTCATCTATGGCACGTGATTGAGTCAAAGAGATGTTAAGGAAAGCTTGAATACGCGAGGGATACGGAACTAAATAAATGTAAAGCTATACGCGTTGTTACTAGTAAGGATAAGTAGAACAGTAGACTGGGGCCTCATTGCGCTCCCTCGCCGCGCCGATGGAGCGCCACGCCATCCCGGACGGCTGTCCCAAAAAGATTATGTTATTCCAATTAATTAAAACGACAGCCTGGGACAGCGGATGGAGGTGTCGTGGCGCTTCATCGGCGCACCGATGAAGTGCCACAACACCCTGGTCCGCTGTCCAAACGCCCCGTTTGTGGCAGACCTGTGGTAGTGGCATACGTGGAACCACCAGCGCGCCGTTGACAGCGGACCCTCGTTTCGTGGCGCTTCATCGGTGCACCGATGAAGGGCCGCGACACCCTGGTCCGCTGTTCCAACGCCTCGTGTGTTGCAAACCTGGGTTAATCGCATACATGGCACCACCGACGCGCCGTTGCCGGCGGACTTGGGCGCTGTGGCGCTTCATCGGTGCACCGATGAAGCGCCATCCCACCCGGGTCCGCTGTCCGAAAAAAATTTTTTTTTAACTCATGAAAAAGCCGGGTCCCCTGAACAGCATCGGTGAAGCGCCACGACACCTCCCTCCGCTGTCGCAGCCTTTTGTTTTAATGAGTTGAAAATAAAAAAAGTTTTGGTACAGCGGACAGGGTGGGCGTGGCGCTTTTTCGATGCACCGATGAAGCGCCACGCTACCTCGGTCCGTTGTTCAGGGGATCCGGCCGACAAGAAATGAAGTAATTCTTTTTCGGCATGGATACCGGCCTTGAGCAGTACTGGGACTACATCGATGTTTCAATGGGCTCTCTCTTGCTTTGGTCCTCTTTCAGACTTTGGTGGTTTCTTCTTCTGAGTGTAGGCCGCTGGGTGGGCCAGAGCGGGTCTTTATCAATTTTACGGATTACAATTCATAATAACTCGTTCCGCTGTCCAATTGACCTAGCAAAGTTGGTAGTATTTGATTGTCTTCTAGGTTCATGCTAACTATTTTGCAAAACAAATTGAAGACTGGGAATGTAATAGTGGCACCATGGAAGGACGGTGACATTCGCTTTGAGTGTGGGGTTTTGTACACATAAAATAGTTGGATACTTGAACAGAAAGTATGGTGATTCGGTTATTCGCTACCTAGCATGACTTAAAGTGGTGATTTGGTGATAAAAGACACTTTTTCTGGCTACATTACAACATATTGTACCCCTCACAATGATAATGCACCAGAGCCCACGGATATCTCGAGAGAGGAGGATCTGTCGGCAATAGGAAGAGTTCGTCTCCTGTTAAACGTCTGAAAATGATTGTAAGAAGAGCTGTATGAAAGGTAGTACACGTAATGAGAGTTTTAGATAATTTACAGATCGTAACAGGACGCATTTTTGCAACGTAGTGCAGTGGCCGTTGCACACTGTAATGCATTCCTACGAGGTAGAGAGGCGCCTACTTATGCAACTTTTCTTTTTTTCAATCCACTAAGAGTAGCGGGTAAGGGACCGATCCACCAAATTAGTATTCCTCATCGAGATCTAGAATCAACCGGTAGTTAAATATTTCTCTACTATGTGTTCACGTTGTTTGGGCTCTTTTCACATACCTCGATCGCCCCTGACGTTCTGTACCTCCTATTTTTGTCACGACCTCCTATACGTACGCCCACTTACAAGATTCATTCCTGTTCCAACCGTCCCATGCGACTAACCGCACGCTAGCAAACTATCCTACCATTCGGGCGTTTTGGAGTGGCGGGGATGTGGATCCATTGCTTGAGGATGGAATAACAGACGGAATGGAAGGATGTTCGAGCTGTAGGTGAAGAAAATACTATGGAGAATGCTTCTGTCCTGAATTACTAGATAGAGACCACCTTGATGAGCTTGAAAACGATGAGGTGCAATTCACTGAGTGGATCGAAGCGGAAGGTAATGTGGGAACAAAATCTGGATATGCAGAGGTGATATTTATGGAGTGATTTGAAGGAAAAAATGTTGTAAGAGGAGAATAGAGGGGTGATGTTGAGGATGGGGTAAAATTAGAAGAGGGAGAACTATTTTGCGAGGGAAAGGGATTGGAATGCTTCAACGGCCTTTTCCTTGGTGTTTAGAGAGATTTTAGGCTTTTTGGCGAGGTGAACCTTCGCAGCATCTTGGAGGAGGGCTGAGTGTGATTTACGGGGAGCGAGAGTCTGGGTCTGGGATCGAAGAGGGGGGATGGAAGTCGTAGATTGAGCTCGGAGCGGGGGACGGTACATCGGTGGCATGGATGCTAGGGGCGGGTGCTGTGAGAGATGCAAATAATGTGTTCTGCTTCCGGCATGCCTGCGCAGTAGCTGGCGCTGATTTTGGAACAATGGCAGACCACGCCATTCACGAAAGATGGAGCCAGTGGTGAGACTGGTAGAGAGAAGAAGGTCGAGGAGGTTGGAGATAGCAAGTTGTATGAGTTACATTTTGGTAGAGCGGGAGACGCTGAAAAAAGGTTGGGGAATTCAATCGAGGTCTTGAGAAGGGAGGGCGAGATTGAAAGAGGTTGGAAGGTATCTGATAAGGGTGACGTTGCCAGTGATACATTTGGGACGAAACGAGTCGGATAAGCTGACTAAGGTGATGTGAAGGACGTGAGAGGTGCTGGAAGAGGATTTCAAAGAGTTCGAAGACTGGTCCGAGTATACTTGGACGAAGCCGATGAAGGAGTGGGTACCGGTGTTTTCAGGTGTTTGACCGATGTAGGAGTTGTAGGAGGACTGCATGATTGCAAGCTTGAGGGTTGGGACAGCTTCTTTTCCGAGAGAAGAAGCCATGGTATGAGCGAAAGCAGGAGAGCCGGAGAAGTTTGTATGGGGGACGTGGTGGAAGAAGGTCTTGTCGGAGTGTGCGAGTGCGAGTTGTCGTTTAGGGATTCGGATAGCATCCTTTTGTAAGGTAGTGGCTGTAAAGAGGTGCTGTGGGTCGTGGAGGGTGATGGGAGTGAAACCGATGTTGCTGACTAGGTGTGGGAAGAGGTTTGTTTGAAGTTTGAGACACTGGGACGCGGAGGAGAGGGCGTTGTGGAAGGCTGACATGGAGACGGAGGGGTTGTGGAGGAGAGAGATGAGTTCGTTTGCCTTGCTGGGGCCGAGGGTGGAAGCGATTGAAGAGATATAGAAGACCATTCGTTCGAGGTGGGGTTTGTTGAGGAGAGGGAAGGAGGGGGGGCGGTGGAGGAGGTGGGGAAGGGGAGAGGGAGCAGACAGGGGTGCCTACGATATGGTAGGCGTCTTGGGTGTAGACAGAGATGGAGAGCTGTTGCTGGTGGTAGGAGTTGTCGTCGGCGCTGGGGACGTTATCGGAAGGGCGACTGGAGAGAAAAGTTGGGGGATGGTGGTGGAAGTTGGGGTGTAGACTTTTGACGCTTTGTGCGTGGGGGGAAGTGAGGGACGTTGCCATTGGGGGAGAGGAAACGCTTGTTGGCGGTAAGACGGTTGGGGCGTCTTCTTTGGTGCCTTTGAATGGCGGGGATGGTACGAGCGAAGAAGGAGCAGCCTTCACAGCAGCAATTAGGCATGGCGGGAAGCGGTGTGAGGATGTTGGGGTAGAGGCGGTGTACGTTGAGGGGAGCGTAATATGGTGCACGGAGGGTGGGAGAGAATGATGAGGGAGGTGGCATGTGATGCGAAAGCGTTTCAATAGTTAGAGAATAAACGGCCGATATCTGATAAGAGAATTGTTGAATAGATGTGCTGTATCTCTATAGAGAGTTTTTATTCGAAGGGTTTCTGTAGAGCAACGCCTTTGGCGGGAAAAGCGCAGGCTTACGAAGTCGTTCGGAATCTTCTCCTCGACAGGGCAGCACAGCGAACGGAGCACTCTGGTAATGACACAGCTAAGCCGGGTGTAAATCCGAGGTCAAACCACCACGACAAGCGTCGGAGCGTTGAGCTGATTAGTAGTCGGTAGAGATCCACGTGTTCACACGGTCACGAGATGAGTCCTCGAAAGAGAGTAGCACGCCAACCACAAGGTGTCGGAAACGGGCCACTGAGAACAGGGCAAAAAGGCAAACCCAAAAAGAGGAGAAAGCAAACCACCAGAGCGGAGAAAAGAGAGAGAATAAAGCAAACCCAATACAGGGGCGAGTATACGACAATAGGTCGGAACGAGACACACAAATAGTGGTTATACTCTGAGCCTCACAAGGGTCGGTAGCTATACGTGAACAACGCAGTCGTCACTTCACTTGGAGGTGAACAATCCGCGAAGGCGTGATAGTTAGAGCCAGAAGCCCTTGATTGGCAAGGGGCAGTTTACTTGGGGGAGCGGTACTCAACCCTCTAAGTACTGAGCTCGGCGCATCACTGACAGTGGGTGCGCCATGAAAAATAATCTATAAAATATCTAGGTAAATACAGCAATGCTGGGTGCACTGCCTCTGGCATGTTCGTGCTACACGTGTGCTATTCACACCCGCTAAGCGGCGCCTCGAGCCGTGCAATCCACGTGTACATGTGTGGAAATTACCTCAGCGAGGCGACACGCTAGTAGCGGTGTAGCTCATATATATCTACTAACGCATGATGCGGAAATTAACTAAGTACCTCAAATCGCCTCCAAGGAGTGTTGTCCTTCAGTTTCTATTCTTCTAATCGTGTTCCATAAGTAGCTATCTATGTTTATTTATCCCTATTCGCCGCCGTATAGTTCTAAATATGTGCCACTTACACACTTACATTGGGTTCGGAAACTAGCGTGAACGGAAGTAACATGCTAGTTTGTCTTCCATCCAAACTAGCAATGATGGAAATAATCGTGAATGATTCTTCCCATACAAACTAGCACAAGTGGAAATGTGGAAATATTTTCGGAAATTAGGCACATCCAAATTTGGATAAATTCACCGGTTTTTCGATCATTTTAATTCGGTCATTTTTTGACATCAAAACTAGCATTCCGATAACACCGACGTAGGGGCTGAGATTCGTGTAATCGTCCCCTCGGGGTCGAACATCTCAACTGTTGTGGAAGGCTGCACGCCGAACGACGACGAAACCGGTTCCCGCCGAGCGCTCCTCTTTTGTACCCCTCGGGAAGATGTGGCGAACTTCTCCTCACCGGGGAGAAACCTGGCACCATAGGACGCGGCCGCGCTCGCGCCCGAACCAACAGACATGGTGTTCCCTCGAGACAATCGGTCGCGTCTCGCACCATGCCGAGCAAACGCGCGTACAGCCATGGTTCAAACGTAAACCGTACGGGATGCCCCACGCCGTAGCGGAATGAGACGCGACTTTTGCACCTCGCCAGGCTCCATTAGAATGGGGAATACAGCGGACGCCACGCCACTTATACCCGTACCGGGCACTGCGCACCGGCCAGTGACAAAAAATCTGAACAGCCCATCTCCTCCCCAGGCAGCATGCGCCACGCCGCGCTCTCACCGCCGCCTGCTTCTCCACCCACTGGGACTACGACGCATTCCCAGCCACGCGCGCCCACTCTCAACCGATAATTAGAACCCGCACAGAAACGTTCCCAGTTAACAGGCGCAACGCTGCTCCTTAACCCACCGGGACACTCCACATTCTGTGGTGGGAACGCGCCCGCATGGCCCACGGTCACACTTGGGTGACGAACGTAGCGCGCGCCTGACACGGGACTTCGCCTACACGCCTTGTTGAACCGCATACCGCTTCAAAAAAGTCTGCCGTCTGTCACTCAGCACACCCGGATGCGCTACGAGTCCACCCGCGAGGTTTTCCGATGGAGACCTGGAGGGAACCGCTGTGGATGCAAACACGACACCGTAGTTTCGGGCATTCGTCGAACGCCCATTTGGGTTTCTTGCTATCGCTCCCGAAAGTCAGCGCACCTACGTCGCGCGCCCATTCGGGTTGGCGTCACTACGACAAGAAGCTGATACAAATTCGTCGCGCATTCTTTTGGGTCTCTCGCCATCGCAGCAGCCAGTCCATACGCTCCCCGCATACTGAGGTGGAACTGCTCGACCTCGAGACGAAGCCAGATCTAAGGAGGTGGTCTGTAGTGCAATTGGATGCACTGCCCCAATGGGCGCATATTAAGATAGTTAGATAGTTATTGTGCACATGGGTGCAGCTCAGAGATCCCTACGTGTAAGGTGGTGACAGTTGTCGGCCACCACCTAGGGGACCCCTTGATAGGTAGATTGTTTATTCTTTTCGAAACGTGGCTATTACCCTTGGAGATGTACTTAAGCACCTCACCTTGGGCAGAGCTCAAAGTGGTAAACCGCAAGTACGTCGGTGTTCTCGGGATGCTAGTTTAGTCTGCTAGATCGCTAGTTGTGAAAAAAAAAGTCCGAAAAAACTAGCATTTTTGCAGTTTGCGCTAGTTGGCAAGGCAAAAAAATTTTTTTTTGGAAATTACGTTTCGGTTCAGTGCAGTTTAAACTTCATCTACTGGAGTTGAAGGCTAGTTTTCAGTTCCCCTGTCACCGTTCGTAACTTTACATTCACCAAACTCGTCAAAAACACTCTAAGAATTGCGAACCCACCATCAGCGCTCCCTTATTCCAACCCTGCATTCGGATCCTGAGTCTCAGTTTCCCTAAATGTCAAGTTGAAGAACTCCAACGAAACCCTCTCTCCATTCTCGTACACCCTCCTAGCCCCAAACCGGCTTCTGACCCCTCCCAGCCTCTTCTCCTCCTGCTCCTCCAGTATGCGCTCCGCCGTTCGAACAGCCACCGCCGCACTACCAAACCCAACTAGTGGCGCTCCACCCGGTAGCTGCCAAGGCACACACACCTTCCCATTCTCGTCCACCATCATCCCACCCTTTCGCATCTTCCTCAGCCTACTTCCCCCAACCTCCCCTCCATTTTCTTCTCCGCTCCTTCCCCTCACGCACCCACATCCAACACGAGAGCCAGGCGTCACCGGTGACCCTTTCTCTCTTCCCGCCTCCCTCCCAACCCCTTCTTCCCTCACCAGTTCCTTCACCTCCAACAACAATGGGCACGCCTTCTCCACCTGTCCCACTTGCGGCTCCAACACCTCCACACGACCCCTCAGCCCCATACTATCCCTTCTCAGCGTCACTAGCTCCCTCCCAACGCACTCTACAATCCCACTCACATGCCTTCCAGTCTCCATTCCAGCCAACGTCATCCTTTTCGGAATCGTCGAGATCAAATCCATTGGCACCTCAACCTCCGACACACTCAGCACCACCCCTCCCATCTCACCAACCATCTCAGAAAGCCAGTCGTCCAAATGTTCCTTCAGATCCCCTCCAAGCCTCCTCAACCGCTCCTCCATCTCCGCCGCAAACCTCCTCTCCGGTCCCCCATCCCCTCCACCTCCATCACCCCCACCTCCCTCTCCATCCCCACTTCCCTCCTTCTCTCCCATGCAAGCCTTGTCCCCACCCTTTTCCTTCCTTCCCGGTGGCGTCTTTGGTACCTCCGTCCGGTGAAGCAGAGCCACTAGCTCTTCGTCCTCGACGTACCGATTCGACATCGCAGAAATAAACGGCGGTTCACGATAACGAAGATAGATAAGAACAAGCAATATGAACCCAACAGTTGCTACACTCCCCCCCCCCCCCTGCGCACACCCGTGGCACAGTCGGCCACACACCCACTTGCGCGGCACAACCCTTTGTACCCCATTGACGTCCACTCCTATTTCCCGCCACTCCTCACAATTTCCATTTTTTCCCTAGAAATCTCCACATTTTCCGAACCTTGGTCCATACCATATCCCAATGAAACCCATGATGCACCACCTCTCAAGTACCAACGGTTCCATACACTCTTACTTTCTATGCTTTATTTCACTGCATACCTTCTCATAAACACACTCTTCGACCCTACCTCCTCTGCAGCCCTGCTGCCCATTTCTTTCCATAACCGAATCAAACAAATCCCCTTATTCCCTGGAACACTTTTTTCCATGACCAAAACAACATTCCAGTCGTGTACTTAAAGCTTTCCCCACTCCTTAGAATGTAGACCACTTTCCTTTCACAGCTACCAGCACCAGACACCTTCCAACAGCCCATATCTTCAATCAAACAAACTCGTTGCAAGAGCTCCCATTCATCTTCCCTCCGCTTTACAATCATTTCAGCTGTTGTCAAAGGTAGAGGCCGTATTGGCACCATGCTTTACAACAATGGTTCCCCTCAGGACACCTTTCTCTCCATCGAAGACTTCATTTTCGCAGAGGGCCTTCCCCAAGGTCCAATCTTATTCTGTGGCATGAACGACCTTCTCGAAAAATTAATTCTATCTTGTCCAGGACCACGAGCAGAAGACTTGGTGTTCATTCAGAATGGTCACATTCCTCCCATCCTTTCCCAACACGGAATTGAGCACTGCACACGAGTCGCTCTTTGCATCGCCGTTCCCACTGTCGGCGCCTCCCCAGAAGATGGTGTCACGGCTCTCTCTCCCAATGGTGTAACCACAACCACCGGAAAGTTGGCTCTGGAAATAGCTGAACGCCTCTGGACCGCAGATCTTACTTGCAATATCGTCGACGAAAACAGCTTTTCCAAGTCTTACTACCAGAAGCTCGTTTGGATCTCTTTCTTCAATCTCTTCGGTTTTTCATTTGGATTCGTTACCAGGTATGAAGTGGCTACCATGTACAAAACTATTGTCTCAACTATAATGAAGGAGCTCCTAGGCATAGTCACCTTCAACACAGGTCTCTCCTTCAATATCCCTTCTACATTGGAATCACTTCTGGAATATGGCAGCACCCTTACTTCCTTTCCCGCTTCTTTCTCGGAGTATGAATCTAGAAATGCTTACTTCCATCTCACCTCCGCAGATGAAAAACTAGCCGGAAGTCAGGACCCTGCCCCTTTCCACACCAACTATATCAACGTTCTTAGTCATCACATTCTCTAGTAATTAGAACAAATTGTAAACCTCGTACTCGCTGCAACTACACACGCAATCCGTTTTTGTTCTCCAATTCTTTTTAAGTTGCCGCTGAAAAAAATCACCTGTTCACTTTTTATGTCAAGTCTCTATCACAAACAAACACAACAGTATAAGTGCTACATTATACCTACTCATCCTCTTCATCCATTATCATCTGTGCTTCCTCGTAATCCCCATCTGTATTATCAGCAGGGCCACCTGACATCTCTTCATCTTCCTCTTCGTACTCGTCCTCTCCATCTTCTATATCTTCCATATCACTCTCTTCATCCAAACCTTCATCATCGTCCAGCTGGTCGTTTGGGTCTTCTCCTAGCCCAAAGTCCTCATCTACGAACTTTGGCCGAAACGCTGGCTCCCAGTGCACCGCGTCAGGGAGCTTGTATCCTTCAGGTACAAAATACATGTGATACCTCAGGCAATTCTCTTTCACCAACGCATCCATGTACCCAGCTCCCGCATGAAACACATCCCCTCTCCCAATAAACACAGAGCAAGGCGGAACCCTGAACTTCTTCACAACCATTGTACGTGATAAGCTCCCCAAACTCTTTTCACCCGTCACATCTATATTGTGAGACCTCTCATAAACCATATCATAAATGAACTTCCTCAAGAGGCAATTACGAAGAACCCCGGAATATCTCCGTTATTCTTCTCCACATTCTTCAACCCTCGAAAATCAGTGTGCAAAACCTGCCTTGGGCATCCCTTCCCCGTACACAACACACGCCCTCCGGTCTGCGGCGTATAAATCCTTTTCTTAGCCTTTCTGTTGTTAAAAAGGCGAACAGCCGACGCAATTTGCCCAAACCTCGCATCCAACAACGCCCGCTTTCTCACCGTCATCACATTCTTCTCATCAGATTCCATGCAATCAACAATCCCCTTCTTCGTCGTAATATATCGCCCAATTCCCTGCATCCTGTCCCCAGCATCTTTTCCTTCCCCCGCGTTGATTATGGGATTCCATTTCTTTCGGTTCTCTTCAAACTTCAAGTCTGGCTGCTCCTTGAAGTCCTTCTCAAAGAACTCTACCAACCCTTCTGTCACATCTTCATCCACCATCACGCCCCTCTTCTTCGCCTCCTCTGACATACCTCCATCAGTTCCGAAGTGTTTCAAAACACAGAACCTCTTTCTATCAATTCCATTCTCTGCGTTGCAAAGTACTCTCGAGCGAGGTCATTCCTCTCCATCGCCGCCATCCAAAGGGCTTCTCCCTCCCCTCCCGGCTTTTCCTTCAACGGAAGCTTCACCCCAAGAACTGGTTCTTTCGGGCCACCCAGCTCCTTGTGCACATTCCAGGTGGCATGCCAGTACACCGCGTGATGGACCGCTCTCAAATCTGCCACCCCAAACATCTCGCCCTATGCTCCTTTCGCAAATGAATCATCTCCATTCATGGATGCTGATGTTTTACTGCATTCTTCCCTCCCGGCCACTCACTCGGTAGCGCATTCACCAGACTCGTCCATGTCATATCCGATCCTCCAGCCCACTCACCTGCCTTATTCATCCCTTTCGGTGGTTTCTCGAGATTCTTATCTTCAAATCCATGCATCCTTCTTTCCTCCATCCCTTCCTCCTCGTCCTGAACGAACCTACTATCGTTCTCGCTGCCACCACTTTCATCCTCGCTCGACGACACCACATTTAGTTTCTGTTATTTGAAGAACTTCTTCAATGCCGGCTTCGTCATATTCATGAATAAAGTAACAACCTCCATTGGTATATCTCCAGAAGGGGTCTTCACTGTGCCCTTCTTCATTCTCTTTGGAGCAGGTTGGATTTCTACCTCATCCTCATCGTCAGTAAGATCAATTAACCTCCTTTTCTTCTTCTTCTTGTTGCTCCCAGCCTTGCTAGCCCAATCCTCTTTCAGCCGGCCCGGAGCAATCTTTTTCCATGTGCTCTGCCTCAACCCTGATGGCTCTGCTTCAAAGTGGTCCCCTTGCATGGGAGCTTCCAACAACATGAGAGCATCTTCTGCCTCATTAGGTGCTGCGGTTGATGTACCATCACCTACACCCACGATTTCAACCACCTCCTCCCCCACCTTCTTCACCTCCTCTGACGTTTGAAGCGATACTTCGAAAACTTCTTGAAGCTTGTTACCCGCGGTCTTCACCCTTCTAGACAACATCCGTCCCATAAACGCCTCGCACCGCCAAGTTCCATTTTTGCTGTCCGCATACCCAGACATTCCATCACAGACACATTTTTTCCTCCTAAGTTGAATACTGTCTGCAATACTTCTTCAACACCAATGTCGTTCTTCTTCGCAGTGACATTACATTGGTTGTACATACCTATGGAACATTGAAAGAAGTGCTTCCTCATGTCTTCAAAACGACCGGTTCCCGTAGAAGAAGACAACTTCAGTTCCACATGCAATTGTAAGCAACGTACGACAAATCGAAACTGCCCATCGGTGAGACCCATCAGGAGGTCACTCGAGACATGCGTCAACGTCAGGGATGGACCCTCCTCACAGACCTTCTCAAAGAACTCGAAAAGCCCCTCACATTCCATAAACTTCAGAGCCAATGTCGCGTAACGAGTCAAGTGACGCACGCTGTAGTCTCCGATAGCCTCACTTCTCTTCAAAGCACCAGCTAACTGCTTCGAAGTAATGCTCTTCACATCCACATGTGACTCGTCCACGACGTTCTGCACAAAAGATACCGTGCTATGAATTTTGTCTGCAAACGACATCTTCAGCACTCTCGAACTCATCTCGTTCAGAAGATTGCCGAGTCCTAGTACCTCGTTCATTGTGATGGCCTTCCCATCCTTTCTTCCCCTTAGCACAACATCCAAAGAACGGACTATATCCACCCATTTCCGGCCTTCCCCATGCAATTCTCGTAGCACAAGAACTCTGTGATATCCGTCTATGAGGGTTACGGGCACAACAATTCTCCCATCAACAACTATTTCATTTACAGCATACTCCCCTAGAGATGCCACATCAATCGAACCTGCAGACGGAAGGCACCCAAAGTTGCGACATTTCATCATCGTCGCCTCCTTGCGTCCCAGATTCACATTTCGAACTGTCGTCTTTGGGATTTCAATCATCTCGATATCCATCGTCAACCTGCGTTGAACATAGTCGGCGACGGAAATCTTCTTGAGAGACAGAGTGTGGTCTACATCTTCCGACGGAACACTGTCTCTTTCATCGAACAAGTCCTCCTCCGCGTCAGCAAGCGGAGCCTTACTCGTCTGAAATACCTCCACAATATCGTCGTCGGAGTCCTTTTTGATGCTGACGTTCGCTCCCACGGGCTTCTTCATCCCTTTAGAAGACTTTCCTTGAGTTTTGGAAGCTTCCTAAGCAGGTTTCGCGACCTCCAGAGTAACTACTTTCTCAGGCTGAGATGTAGAAGACTTGCCAGCCCCGGACTCTGGAGTAGGACCTTGCGGCATCTCGATTCGGTTCGTCATCGACGTATCCCACGCATACAACCCAGCCCAGAACAACTCGCTCAGCGTACTTGGTGGGTCTTCAGAACCTTGAAAATGGGAAGGTTACTTCGCGCTTCCATGATTTATAATAATCTTCGTCCTCCAGATGACAACCAAGTCTTTTCCTTCTAGGGCAGTTGCGCTAAAAGATGCCCATGAAGCGAACGCCAAAGAGCCTTCCCTGCACCACCGGCTGATCCCACACCTCTCACCTCCGCGGTTACCACTTTTACCCTACTCTTTTCTTTCCCAATCGTCACAAACAAATGCACCGCATCGTCGCCTTTCACTACCGGCGTAGCAGCGAGCGAAATCTTCTTCGTCATTGCTCGGGCTGGTGGCATACGCGGCGTAGTGCCTTTTGCCCTCCCTCTCTCTCGTGTTAGGGGCGGCATTTCTAACACCCCTGCACTTGAGTTCGCTCGGCTTGAATCTGGACCCCTTTTATGCTTGCGAGGCGGCATCGGGGTTACAAGCGGCTGATAGAATAGAAAATGTTGTTCACCACCGTCGAGAACGATCGCAAAATCGGTTAGCTAGCTGTAACTTTCACTCCCGTTCCTTTCCGTCTACTTCATCACGGATGCGCGTCCGCTCAATATTAGTTTAAACTATACACTGTGCCTATTTAAAAATTTTATAGCGTACTCGCGGTACGTTTACAAATCTACATGAAGCTACTAACGCTGCTAATATCTATAGTACACTTGTAAAACAATGTTTGAGCAATAAAGATATAAACAGAATTTGTGGCGCACTAATTTCACTTTGGGACAGCAGACCGGGGTGTCCTGGCGCTTCATCGGTGCACCGATGAAGCGCCACAACACCCCGCTCCGTGTTCTTGGCACGTTGGCGGTGCCACGTATGCCAGCACCGCAGTTTCATCAAACACAGCACGTTGACAGCGAGCGAATTCCACCGCTTACGGCTCGTTGGCGGTGCCATGTGTCCCACTGCCCCGGCTTCATTACTCACGGCGCGTTGAGACAGCGGCCCGGGGTGTTGTGGCGCTTCATCGGTGCACCCATGAAGCCCCCTGACACACCCCGGACCGCTGTCCCAAAAAATTATTTTGAGCTTTTTTGAAACGAGCGGCTGGACAAAGATGATATTCCATTTTTTCAACATTTCATCCGAGCCACCCCAACCACACGTGTGCTGCTGTATAAAATACGTCCCCACTCCCCCTCGCAACACCTAACAGGTGTGACCTATTTTCCTGGTCACACCTTCTACTGGGATATACTTATCTTCTTCCACAACCGAAAGTATGTCTCGGTTGCGGGAATAGAACGATGTATCTCCGTGGAAGGTGGCACACCCTCAAGCTTTGTTGCTAGGAATAGGACATCCGTTATATGAGATTAAGTTAGTACATATTCTATCTTAATTGAATGTAACCGGTGTCCTATTCCTATGCCGGTTCCGGAGGGTTTCACACACCCTCTCGCTTTGTTGCTAGAAATAGGACATCCGTTATACGAGATTAAGATAGTAAACCTTTTATCTTAATTATATAAAGAGGATGTCCTCTTACTATGCTGCTTGCGGAGGTTTTCACACACCCTCTCGCTTTTTTGCTAGGAATAGGACATCCGTTAGATCAAATGACGTTAGTACATCTTCTATCTTTATTTTGTACAGTGGATGCCCTATTCCTATGGTGCTTGCGCTTTGAAGCTAAAATTAGGACATCCGTTAAGAATAGGGTAGCCATAGTAAGAGGTATTGCATAGATTGAGAGCAGGAAATCGTTTGATTTGGGATCCATGTTCGTTTTACCCTGGGACAGCCGATCGGCACTCACGGCGCGTTAGAACAGCGAACCGGGGTGTCGTGGCGCTTCATCGGTGCACCGATGAAGCGCCACGACACCCCGGTCCGCTGTCCCATAGACGTTGGCGGTGCCAAGTATGCCAACACTCCAGTTTCATCACTCACGCCACGTTGACAGCTGGCGAATTTCACCGCTTATGGCTCTTCGGCGGTGCCACGGCCCAAGCTTCATCACTCACGGCGCGTTGAGAAAGCAGACCGGGGTGTCGTGGCGCTTCATCGGTGCACCGATGAAGCGCCACGACACCTCGATCCGCTGTCTCAGGCTGTCGTTGAAAAATATGGAAAATAAAAATGTTTTTTGGTAGGAAAGCAGACCAGGGGGTCTTGGCACTTCATTAGTGTACTGATGAAGCGCCGCGCCACCCCAGCTCGCTGTGCTCACAGCCGTTCCCTATAACTTCGCGTATATGTTTGCAATCACCAAGTTCCGTATCTCTCGAGTGTCAGCGCTTTCCCTGACACCTCTTTACGGGTTCACGTGCATCTCAGGCATCTTGCACATCTCCCTGTCGTGTTTAAAGAACCTGGTTCGTGCTGTATCGTTGCTATCCTCTCCCGCCCGCTCCCGTCTCCCGCGAACTTTCATATCTCGTCGGCAGTTATCCCCCGCCCGCTGCAGTCTCCCGTGCGCAGTTTCCTCCCCTCCACTGCCATCTCCCGTCCGCTGCCATCTCCCGTCAGCTGCCATTTCCCGTCCGTACCGAAAATTCGAATCATAAACCGTCAATGCACCCTCTTCCCGTGCATGCATAAAATGGCTCCACATAGTTCATGGAGGTCTACGTCACCGGCACCGTCAAGCTCCGATATGAAGGTTGGAAAACTGTATGACTCCGGAGATGAGCTTGTCACAGTATGCCTCGCAATCGGCGATCATTACGCGTCGACAATGCGAGATGAAGACCGGCCAAGGAAGGTGGGACACAGCGAGTTCGTTGATTACGTTATCAAGAATCGCAACGTCCTACCGCTGGCCAAGAATTACTTCTATATTCTTGTGGGTACAGGACATCCGACGTTTACTGACAGTGAACTACGGGTCGTATCTCTGAAGGGGTCTTATTTTCAGCTATACCTCTCAACGAGGTTTTTGGACATCTTAGACGGTGATAGGAACTGGCGTGTAAGGGACTTCTGGGATGCTTATACCGAGGTGAACTTTAAAGGAATACCGAAGAATGTGACTTTGACCGAGTTTTTCAAGTCAATGACTATACTTCCTGAGCAAGTGGGACGGGTGGTCCCCCCCTTCGGCACAACCCTTGCCACACATTTCCAAAGGATTCTCTTTTTCTCGCTCATTCAGAAAGTTTCCATGGAAAAAGGAGTTGTAGGCCAGAAGAGGAAAAAAGGAGACAAGGGATATCCCACAACTTTTGTGAATGTCCAAATATCAAACAAATTCCAATCTCAGCGTGTTGGCTTTGGTGTGCATCTCATAACGAAGGCATGGGATGGTTTCACTCACATCCTGGGATTCCCTACCGTGGAGGTCATGGTTCTTCCATTCATCCGAGTCATGTACGACGAAATGGGATGGTTTCACTCACTTCCTGGGATTCCCTACCGTGGAGGTCATGGTTCTTCCATTCATCCGAGTCATGTACGACGAAATGCAGTTTTGAGCGATTGAGACGAGGGCAGAGGGGTTCTTCCACCGGGATAACGACCAGCGCTTGCTACCAAGCAAATGTGAAACTGTTACTAAAACAAAGGTCATCGCGTGGGCATGGAATTTACCGCAAGGCATCGATGCTGCCATCCAAATGCTTGCGAAGGAGTTCATTTCGGACCTCAACATGGTTATTGTGAATGAAAAGTTCTTCTCAATTTCCGAACCAGGACGATGGACAGTTCTGAAGACGTTTACCAGAGACCCATCACGGGCGTTTGCTCAGAGATTCAACAGTTTCTCGAATTCGCTTGTGTCCTCCGTCACGGAGGCCATAAGCCCGTTGAAACTGAAAGAATCAGTGAACGTCCCTGGTATGGGGGTAAAGCCGATATCCAAACCAGAACCTGCCATACAAATTGAAGATGATGTGGAGGAGGTGGAGAAAATTGGGAAACCAACGGAGCCGAAGGAGGGGAGAGGCGAAGAAGGAGATGGTGATACGAACATAGTGGCCGACATTGGGAAAGGAAGTACTGGTGACGAAGCGTTCGGGGTAGGCGTAATACCTCCACCATCCATTGCGTCGCTGGATGACAAAATGGCTTTCCGAAGTTGTGAGGAGGAGATGGAGAAGTACTTTCGCTTGTACATTTGAGGGTGTGAAAATATGGTAGAGATGGAAGACACGTTGCGCAGAGATGGCGTGTCTCCGTTAGGAAACGTTCAACTGGTTCTCATGAACCCTCCGTACAACATCCGAGGGAACAAAAACCTAAATAACAGCTGGTACGATGCACTGAGCCGTCAGGACATGAAGAAGGCTGCAAAGCTTTTATCAAGACTGCTACGTCCTGGGGGCCATTTCGTGATCTTTAGTGCTTTCGAGCAGGCCCAGCAATGGAGAGGTCTACTTTCTGCCATTGGGGCAAAAGACGAAAACGGAGTACCAAGGCGTTCATTGGTTGTGGACTAGGTCCCAATGCACTTTTTGCGGTCGCAAAACAACCCGATGCGTAACCCTGGACGTAGATCGTGCTCCCTTTTCCCTGCAATGGAGTATGCTGTACATGGAGTTCGAAATGGTCTCAGCTACGCGCAGCAGCATGTGATGGTGAACTATGAGAACTTCAACTTCGTGCAGTCGAGGTACTCAAGGTACCACATTTTCATTGACCAGGTACCCCCATGTCTAATGGGGAGACTCTTCAGTGGAATAGAAAGAAGGAAGGTGGGGGCTATGTTTTACATAAGGTGAGGTCCGAACAGAAACCTTGGGCATTGTTGAAGGAGCTAATCAGTCGGTTTTCCCAGGCTGGAGATATTGTGGTTGACTTGTTTGCGGGCACGTTTTCGACAGCAATGGCATGCATGGAGTTACAACAGTATCGTAGGTTCATCGGATTTGAGCCGGAACCTGACTGCTTTGCTCATGCTAAGCACGTCGCAATTATTCAATTCTCATTGTGCGTGCCAGAAAATGAGACGGATATCCAGGTAACGCAGGAAGTTTGGAATGCTATGATTAGGGTGTTGAACTCATTTCCGAAGTGAAATGTCCGCCTATCGAGATCATGGAAGGCTCCATCCGGCTACCCCCAGTATCAAAAGTTTCCTACATATATTTTGGACTTTCTTGCGTCAATGTGGCGAGATGAGAGCTTGGTCACGACTGGTAGGCGTAAGGCCCTTCACGAATGGCCGAAAACTTTGCAAGGAAGGATGGGGCTTTTAGATTGGAAT
The DNA here is from genome assembly GCA_030374805.1 of Gracilaria gracilis. Lineage (NCBI taxonomy): Eukaryota > Rhodophyta > Florideophyceae > Gracilariales > Gracilariaceae > Gracilaria > Gracilaria gracilis. The sequence goes on along the minus strand of JARGSG010000116.1, from coordinate 61,744 downwards.
GCAATGTTGGCACTGGAAGCGACGATGTGCGGTTGTCGTATCGGGAAGTCGACGATTCGCCACCCTGGCGCAGGATTGGGGGTGTTTTCTACACGCCAATTCATGGAAAATGAAGATATATGTTACTTCTATGGAACACTGGTGTACCATGACCTAACGAAGAGAAAAGAGGTACACAAGAAATATGGTGAAGGTTTATTGGGAGCCACTTCCGAGCGCTTTCGGAAGTATGCGATGGAGTTTAACGTCCGCGGCGATATATTCCATAACCTCCCAGAAAGGAGACAAGGAGTAAGTTTAATACCTGTATGGATTGTCCCCGCTCCTTTTTCATGGGGTGGAACGATTAACGATCCCAAATATATGGAAGGCGATAAGGACATTGATGCAGTTGCGGATGGTGTGACGAAACAAAAGACTGGAAATGTGCGGGTCATTAGAACTCCAAATACAGGACGCACCCCGCATCAACTACGAGAATACAAAATGCTTGCAATGCAAGCACTTCAGAAACTGGAAGTGGGAGAGGAGTTGTTCGCGGATTATGGAGTAGAGTATAGCTGGGGTACTTCGGCAAATCCTATTATAGTAATCGATTAGAAGGTGTAGTAAATTAGCTACATGTAAAACAATACCCTAAACCTCGATAATGAAGTGACACTTATTGCATTCCAACTTCGCCGTTGAGCACGAATTAGAAACAAAACACTTCAGCTCAAATGCAAGACGGAAGTACGAAGATACATAAAATGTAGTGAAGGGCATCGAATATGATGCAAAACGTTGTACGTTTTTTAACATTATGAGAACTATTCAGAAATGGAGATTTCGGTGTAATTTTATCGTTTCGGAATCGGGAAATAGAAAACCGCACTCAGTGATTTCCACCACACTCCCCTCGATTGGGGGTGTGCACTCGATCGGTGACGTTCGATCACGGCGAGTGCCAAACACGTCGAGAGCAGAGCAGTTCTGATTCCAGTGACCTTCGATCACGGTCAGCGGCTAAGACGTCGTGAGCGCAGCGTCAACCGCGAGGAACCGTTAGGATTGTATATGGAGAAACGTAAAAGGAAGGGTGTGAATTCGGAGGATGTTAGCGGTCGCGCGTCAAAGAGGCGAAGGCGTGGCGAAACGGTAAGTGGCGAAGTTCGCACAGCCCGTAGTACGCGTGCGCTTCGGAGTGGTTTACGTGAAAAGGAGAGGAAGGGTGCGGTGAGGAGCGACGGTGCGGCGAGAAGCGACGGCGCGGCGAGGAGTGACGGTGCGGCGAGGAGCGTCGGTGCGGCGAGGAGCGACGGTGCGGCGAGGAGCGACGGTGCGGCGAGGAGCGTCGGTGCGGCGAGGAGCGACGGTGCGGCGAGGAGCGGCGGTGCGGCTAGGAGCGTCGGTGCGGCGAGGAGCGACGGTGCGGCGATGAGCGACGGTGCGGCGAGGAGCATCGGTGCGGTGATGAGCGTTGGGGCCGGACCATCGGAGTGAATGGAGCGAACGGAGCAAACGAAGCGGACGGAGCGAACGGTAAGCATTGTAATGACGAAACATATTGCGAACGCACGAGATCAAGAAGTTAGTGCCAAGAAAAGCATAGGAGCGGAGCGAAGTATGCCAAAGAAGATTCTGCGTGGTGGTCGGGAGAGAGATGCCCGTAAAAGGGGGGCAGAGACTGCGCAAGTTTTAGAGGAGAGCGATAGCGGGGATATGATATGGAAGGGTAAAGAGCTTCGTACGAGTGTCGAGGGAAGAACAATTGAAAGGGGTAGTACCATATTAGGTAGTTAGGGTCTTCGAGGAAGAAAGGGAACTAACGGTGATAAAGTGCCTAAGGCTGGGGTACCCGAAGAGGTGGAAGGGGAAAGGGAGACAGTGAGATGTGGTCACACGGCGAGGACGCGAGGAGCGGAGAGTTTGGTTGTTGTGACGCCAAATAGAGGGCCAGAGAAGGAAAGCATTGGTTTCAAGCAAGAGAATGCGAACCAGGAGAAAGAAGGAGTGGGGCGTGTGCGGCGAATGGCAGAACGTGAAACAGGGGAGGGTAGTGAGAGAAGAATAGGGAGCGTGGTTCATGGATTGGTGGGTGTTGAAGTTGTGAAAAAGGCGGGAGATAAGGGACGAGAACATGTGGACGGGAGAGTGGTTTGACGTAGAAGTGGTGGATCAACCAAGGAAATTGTCGGAGGGACAGCAGCAGTGGTTGAGAAGGCTTTTGAAGGTGAGGACGAAGTACAAACAGAACGGCTTGAGGAAGTGAATGTCGTGGAGACGGCGCCACTAACGCCCCAAGAGATGCGTGTAGGGCACAACACCGTTTTACTTCCGAAGGATGTGGGAGACGAAAGTGACGGCGGTCGTGGAAAAAGCGGAGGTAGAATTCAAGGAGATGAATGGGGATCTACAAAGAGACGGGAAGGTAATGAGGAGACCTTAAGCGCATTGCCACGGTCGGCATTCGTTCAGAGGGTGAATTCACTGAAGGGACAGCTGGGAAATATGAAGGAAGATCACTATAAATTGATGGTGAGTTTGAAGCTGACGCAGGAAAAACTGGCACGGCTGAGGGAGGGAAATAAACGGCAAAATGTGTTTTTGAAAGTCTTTGGGAGGCAGTGAAAAGGAGAAAGCGAGGTGGTGGAAGAAAGAAGGTGAGAGGGCGTCGAAAGTATGATATCGGAGTGGAAGAATGTTTTTATGGATTCGCAAGGGCTGTGTATGATAGGATTCTTCATTATGCGAAGTGGGAGGCGTCAAAACTTGGTTTCGACACGAAAAACGTTGGTAGAAGCTGGAAGAACAGGAGTGAGACGGTGGGAGAAATTAGAGAGGGGAGCATGTTTGTAGTTGGGGAGAAAAAGATGGGTTCCCAATTCAGGTTGCATATGAGATGAGGGCGTACACACCATCGACAGAGGGTGGTAGTGATGTGTTGTTGAAGCATGTGGTCGCGACATAAATAATGGGAGAGACGTGGGAGACGATAAGGGAAGCGGAGAGGAAACCAGAGTGCGTGGAGAATGTAAGCGCGGACAAGGATCTGAAGCAGCGGATGAAGCAGACGATAAGCGATGTGATTGGGGTGCAAAAGCGGGCTGCTCGGGACAGATTATTCTCTTCACTGGGATATGATTTGATTGCGAAACGAACGAAGCCTAGCGAGGGGATGGAACTTGGTGAGGAGTTGAAGAAGCAGATGGACGACGCTCGCGAGAAGCTTATGGGAAGTGAAGAAGATGCGATGAACAAGTTGTGTGCGTGGGGTATGAGCCGTTTCAAAGATCTTGCCTACTCTGGCTCAACTGGGAAGGCTCCACCGTGGGGCTGTGATGAAGAAGAAAAATATTTCAAGAATTAAATTGCGGTGCCAGTGTTGAAGTAGTACATAAGATACGCAGTGGAGACCAAATGTAGTGGTGAAAAGCATTACGTGGATGAGACGGTGATGCACCTTGCCATACTTCATGCGTGGGTTGGGTGTGTGGTGAAAACCATGTACGAGGATGTGAGATGTGAAGAACAAAGGCTGCTTTTGTTTTCTACGTTGTATGGGAGGTATTTGCCGAGGGAAGTGGAGGTTATATTGAAGGTGGCATGGGAATTGGTGGGAGACGAGCACGGCGAAGGGTTTGAAAACGATCGGTTTTTAGAGGGGGATCCGAGGTGTGTGTCTGGAAATACGGAGAGAACTGCGACGGTTGGGCTGTGGATTTCATCGAGGGAGCAGGTATATGTAGCGGTGAGGGAGGAATACTTTATGGCTAATTTTACGCGGAGACTTGGAGCGGTTCTTGATTGCTACATAGCAGCGTGCCGACCAGAGGAGCCCAGTTTCAGTCGTTTGGTTGGGCACCGGGGAGAGGGTACGGATGGAGCAGAAGGAGGAGCGAGGAGAGAGTAGGGTGAATAAGAGTGGGAGGAATGGAGGTAGCTGTGGGAGGAGTAGAGGTAGCTGTGAGGGGAGTGGATGTTGCTGTGGGATGATGAAGAAGTGGTATATCTTCTTCATCCCATACCTATCTCCAATTTTTCCTGTGTAAGAGGGTGGTAGCGATTGGTTTATGAAAATCATATGGAATGAGTGCTATGCGGGAGGTGGGAGGTAGGGCCTGGAGGTGGATCTCGGTAGAATTTGTTGAGGTAGAATCTATGGAAACGCCAATGGAGGCGGGAATTGAAGGGGGTGCCGGGTAGTTCTAGCGGAGAACATAAACGGAGCCAAGGATAGAAGAGAAAGGGATGAGTCCAAACCATGGAGAAACGTTGTCGGATGTGGAGTGGGTGGAGATGGGAACTGGAAGGGCGGTGTGGCTATGTTCGTTGTCTGTTATCCATCGGAGGCATACGCAGTTGAGGATGACATCGACTTCGTCCCTTGGTAGGACGAGCTCCATGAACTGTACGAAGGTGAACTCCTTGGAAGATGGAGTGGAAGAAGGAAGGGTGAAGCGAAGAAGAGAGATGAGTTTGCAGACCCAGATGATGGGGGTGGAGTTGGAGGAGCTGGTGCCTGCGAGGAGGACGTGAGAGAACTTTGGGGATTTAGAAGGACCGAAGGACGGGGCGGCAAATATTCGTTGGATGAGAGAGACTGGAGAATCCTGGAGCGCGAGCTTGTTCCGCTCTTCAATGTAGTGGTCGAGTGATGGGACATAACCGCCGGCGACGTAAGCGGAGTGGACTAAGGTGATTCGGGTGCGATGGAGAGTGGGAGAGTTCTCTGAGAGTTTTAGGACTTAGAGAGAAAAGGGTGATGAATGAAGTGAGGGCGGGGTTTCCAATCTGTTGGAAGATGGAGAGAGTGTGGGTGGGGAAGAGGTCTTGTAGAGATTTGGGATTGAAATGACGATTAGAGTGAAGGAATTTGTAGGCGGTGATGAGATGAGCGAATGAGATGATTTTTCTACCACGGACCAAACCGGGTTGGCGGGATTGGATGGGAGAGGCGAGGGCAGGAGTGGAGGAAGTGATGGAGGGGTTGGTGGAAAAGGGGTTCCGATCTTTGGTGGCGTTGGAGTGATGGATAGCGCTAATGATTTCTTCATGTGCGGTAGACCTGCGCTTTGAGGTTTGGGAGTAGTGTGACTTGAAGAGGGAGTGGGTGTGTTCGAATCTGCCGGCATCGTTGAAGTGGAGGCCTCCGAAGCGGCGAATGTCCTCGACGATGTGGTCGAGGAGATGGAACTTGAGGGTTCCAAGGCTGGAAGTGTGGCGGGGGCCGAAGACGAGTATAACTGTAAGCTTGAAGGAGCGGATTTGGAATTGGAGGTCGGTGAGGCGGGAGTCAGTCCATTCTGCGGAGTTGTTGTATCTCATGAAGAAGAAGAGAAGATCGGAGCACTTGGTGAAAACGGAATTGATGGGAGCTGCATCGACTTCGTCACAGCAGTGGTCAAAGAAGGCGCCGATGAAGGGAAAGACCATGTCGAGTGAGCGGTAGTCTTTTGCTTCGATCATACCACGCAAGCCGTCGGTAGTGAAGAAACCGTTGAGAGTTTGACCGTTGTCGGAGGAGGAAAAGTCGATGTGGAGTCCTGTGGCTGGGCAGTGCTTTTCGATGGTGGCGAGGATGGTGTTAGCGTTTTCCAGGGTGTAGGAGGGGACGGAGTTGAACGGACGACGGGACTTGGAGAAACGGGGGGTAGTGGAGAGTGATTCTGACTTGAGTCTCGCGATGGCTGCGAGCTTGATGAGCTTGGTGATGCCGAGGTGAAAGTTGTGGAGTGGTTCGAAGGGGAAAATGTTGTACGGGGAGAGGAGAGGATAAGATTCGAAGAGGGAGGAGTACTTTGCTAGGAAAAGGAGGTGGAGTGCTTCAACGGCCCTTTCCTTGGTGTTTCGGGCGATTCTGGGCTTTCTGGCCAGGAGTTTTTCTTCAGCATCTTGGAGGAAGGTAGAGTGTGATTTGCGGGCATCGAGAGTCTGGGTTTGGGATCGAAGAGGAGGGGATGGAATTTGTAGGTGGAGGTCGGAGCGTGGGACGGTACATCGGTGGCATGGATGCTTGGGGCGGGTGCGGTGGGAGATGGCGAGAATGTCCTTTGCTTCTGGGATTTCTGCGCAGTAGCTGGCAATGATCGGGTGACAATGGCGTAGCACGCCATCAGCGTCACGAAAGGGGAAGCCGGTGATGCCGGAGGAGAGAAGTGGGTCGAGGAGGTTGGATATGGCACTCTGGATGAGTTGCATTTTGGTAGAGCGGGAGATGCTGGATGAGGTTTGGGGGATGGTATCGGGGTCTTGAGAGGGGGTGGCGAGATTAAAAGAGGTTGGAAGGTATCCGAGAAGGGTGAGGTTGTCGGTGATACATTTGCGACGGAACGAGTCGGAGAAGTTGAGGAGGGTGATGTGCAGGGGTTCGGAGGTGATGGAAGAGGATTTGAGGGAGGTGGAGGACTTGTCGGAGTATACTTGGACGAAGCCGATGAAAGAGTCGATACCAGTGTTCTCAGGGGTGTGCCAGATGCAGGAGTTATTGGAGGACAGCATGATTGCGTGCTTGAGGGCTAGGACAGCTTCTTTTCCGAGGGAAGAAGCCATGGGGTGGGCGAAAGCGGGAGAGCCGGAGGATTTTGTATGGGGGACGTGGTGGAAGAAGGTGTTGTCGGAGTGTGCGAATGCGAGATGTTCTTTAAGAACTTGGATAGCATCCTTTCGGAAGATGGTGGCTGTGAAGAGATGCTGTGGGTCGTGGAGGGTGGTGGGGGTGAAACCGATGTTGATGACTCGGTGTTGGAAGAGGTTTGTTTGAAGTTTGAGATACTGGGAGGCGGAGGAAAGGGCGTTGTGGAAGGCTGACTTGGAGAAGGAGGGGTCGTGAAGGAGAGAGATGAGTTCGTCTGCCATGCAGGGGCCGAGGGTGGAAGCGATAGAAGAGATGTAGAGGACCATTCGTTCGAGGTGGGGGTTGTTGAGGAGAGAGAAGGAGAGGGAGAGGGAGCAAACGGGGGTGCCTACGATATGGTAGGCGTCTTGGGTGTGCACGCAGAGAGAGAGCTACTGGTGGTGGTAGGAGTCGTCGTCGGCGATGGGGAAGTTATCGGAAGGGCGATTGGAGAGAGGAGGTAGAGGTGGTGGTGGGAGTGGGGGGGTGAACTTGTGACGCTTTTTGCGTGGGGAGAAGTGAGGGACGTTGCCGCCGGGGGAGAGGAAACGCTTGTTGGAGGTGAGACGGTTTAGGCATCTTCTTTGGTGCCTTTGAATGGCGGGGATGGTGCGATAGAAGAATGAGAAGCCTTCAAAGCAGCAATTAGGCATGGCGGGGAGCGGTGTAGGGGTGTCGGGGGAGAGGGGGGTACGTAGTGGTGGGGAGCGTAGTATGGTGCACGGAGGGTTGGACGGAGTGATACGGGAGGTGGCACGTGATGCGAAGGCGTTTCAAAAGTGAGAGAATAAACTTCCGATATCTGATATGAGAGTTTGTGAATAGATGTGCTGTATATCTATAGAGAGTTCCTATTCAAAGGGTTTTTATTCTTCTAATCGTATTCCATAAGTAGCTATCTATATATATATTCCTATTTGCCGCCGTATAGTTCTCAATAGGTGCCACTTACACACTTACATTGCGTTCGGAAACTAGCGTGAACGGAAGTAACATGCTAGTTTGTCTTCCATACAAACTAGCAATATTGGAAATAATCGTGAATGATTCCTTCCACACAAAAGAGCACAACTAGAAATGTGGAAATATTTTCGGAAATTAAGCACATCCAAATTTGGATAAATTCACCGGATTTTGGATTATTTTAATTCGGTCATTTTGACACCAAAACTAGCATTCCGATAACACCGACGTACTTCCTAGCCGATTATTCATCGTCTAGTTTCCCAAAGGACCGTTCTGCCGTCACTACCGGTGCTGCACTTTTATCTCGTGCCCCGTTGTTAGCGTCCGTCTGCATGCTCCTCCGTCCATGCTTGGGTACTGCGCACACTACTTCCTAATTTAGGAATAGTACACGGCCGTAGCTGTCGCTGTACTACAAGGTGCTCGTGTGATTGGGATCATCTGTGACTGTGAGTGTGGGATTTTGGTCTTCACTATTGTGACTGGAAGGCAAATCTGTATTGAGTGGTTCGGTGCTCTTGATCGAATTCATTCTGGAGAAAGCGCTTAGTATGGAAGATGCAATGAGGGCCATTTTGTAGGCCCGTGATCGTAAACAAAAGTCGACTCGCAACGCTGGGGCAGCGGTCTTCTGCATTTGAAGAGTCGTCTTTTGGCGCCCAAACGGTTTGAACCGCTAGATAAGATCTTCAACCCAAACTATTAAGCGTGAGCCAATCTTGAGACCAGACATATATTAGTGTGGGCCACACCAAATAGCGAATCTACACTATTTATGAACCCACACTAATAACAGTTCTCTCTTGTACTTGATATAATTCATACGCACAGAAAATTAAGTTCGTAGGACAAAATTGGGACCGAAATTTTCAAATGTCCCTCTTTCGCATCCATTTGTCCCCCGTACTAGCAAACCATGTATCACCTGGGGTCACGTGTTACCTGGATATTGAAATACTAAAAAAGACGGCTCCTCCTGTGTCCAAGATATGTATTTCGGCCAAAGTTACGAGCGCAAAATGGCCCGTAACGTGTACACGTGTAATCTGAACACCAGCCCAGGAAAACACGAATGGAGAACATTTTTCCCCGATAAAAGGAAATCAAAAGTGCCCATATATACACTTTCAAATACCGTTACAGTCTTGGAATTTCTTGAGGTGGTTTGCTTAAAACAAGGAAATATGTTTCTGTAGTATAGAACGGAGTATCTCCCAAAAGTAGAGTTAAGAAAACGCTAAGTCTTTCTCTTCGATTTGATATAATTGACAGTAAAGAATCGGTGGTTTGTATTTAATGAAATTTCGTCGTATGGTAGTGGAAGGCAATAGTCGACCTTAATAAGCCTTTAAACTGACGACTCCCTTGTTAAAAAATATCTCTTGAACCCAAAACAATGAATGTTTTGGAACGATTTCCACGAGATGGTTCTAAAAACACGTCCTCACTGTGCCCTGCGCTTTTCTATGGTGGCAAGAGGCGATGGTAGGCTTCACTGATTTTCTTCGACGGCAACGATTTCATCGCTACCGACACTGGATGTGTGGCTAGCGACATTAAATTCGTCCAGGGGGTTCTTAATTCACCAATTGAAGGGAAGCAAAGGCACAGAGGGTTTGAGAAAGACAACGCCGTAGATAGTTTTCATTCTACACTATGGAACCAAATAGTACAACGTGAGTTGGACCGCAGAAATTTGGAGGCGTTCGATTAGGTTCTATTCAACAGCGCTTTAGGACTCTGCCAGACGCAAAATTGGTCCCCCTGTTGGCACCAGTGTGACAATTGGGCGTCAAGAGGATCAAGGGGACACAGAAAGTGAGTTATCTACGCAAACCGCTACCAGATACCGACCAAAAAAAATGGAACCTACCAAAAACTTGCACATATGGAACCGTGCGTAGAAAGCTCAACCAATAGGAAATCATCAAGCTTCCGAGCCCTCGAAGGGCCGATTGGATTCAGAGAAGCATCGTTCTTTTCGCTTGTACGTCTAGAAACAAAGTAGGACGTACATCCTCTGATCATCGATTTTGTGCCAAACCTCGGGTGAATGTGGAAAAAAAACTGCTCCAAAATTTTCCAAACCCTTCGACACTGGGCGGAAAGTTAGTTTGCCTAAACTTTTTGTTGTCACAAAAAGCTTCTAGGCCAACATTTGGAGAACACATCCACCACATTTCATTAATGTATTTTCTTCAATCACGATCTATATTCTTCTTTAGGAACAAATTTGCCAGCTTTTTGAACTAAATGCATCTCGTTTGTCTCCCTCTCAGAAACATTTTGGACAATTTCGCCTTTTATATCGTAAATTTTAAATATGTACATTCTTTCATATTATAGTATAGTGGGTCCAAGTTGGTGCGCGGTATATACGAATGGCCGTTCACTTACAAAGCGGTAGCGCACGGTGGGCAGATGCAGTGGCACCGCCACGTGTACGATCTGGTGATCGAGTGCCGGACGGTTTGGCACAGCGTACGAGTTGGACACGTGTGCGAGATGTGTGCAGCTGGATAGTGACAATGTCAATTAGACCGATCGTACAGTAGTCAGTAGAGGGCCCAGACCCGATATTTAGTTGTAGTTCGGATCTCCCGAGGCCTCAATCGTAAACGACAAGCATCTTCTGCCGAACGTCTTCTTCGTTAGTTTGCAATCACCTTAGACCGCACGGATACTCTTTTATTGGGTTTATCAGACCGTTCGTACCCTTCCGCGCGTTCTTGTACGTGCATAGTGATACCAATCGTCTACTCTCAACTCTACCGCCCGGTGCTTCCGCCCCTTCTTCCCGTTCGGATTCATTACAGTCACACGACTGTACGCTGCCGCCGCTCGCGTCTGAAGACCGCTTCGGACTCTCTCTTTTTTTATGCAATATACCACATTGGTCTCCCGACCTAGAAGTGGAATTAGAGACCGTATGAAGCAGCAGAACCAATCGTGGGACCGATACGTACAGTATGGGTCATCGTCCGCACGGAGAAATAAGTAAAGAATCTTTGGTCGAAAAAGACTCCGCAAAGTCCGTACCGGTCGCAATTCGCGCCGCTTCGGATGTCGCTTCGATTGGCCGCCGGAGCAGCACCCGTAGTAATGTCACGGCCTACGTCACGCCTTCAGATGAGCCCGATCGGATTCTCTGGGACGGCTCCGCACGTAAGAGGTCGAAGTCCACACGGAACGAGGAGAAGGCGACTGCTCGCGCCCCCTTCCCCAAAACGGAGAAGACGCCGCGGAAGGAAGCTGTCCCCGCGCCACCACTCCTTACCGAACGGATTACTGCAAGGGAACTCTGGGCAGGGATCGGTCTCTACGCACTGCAGAGTCTTCGAACGGAAATTGAGGTCCACGTCCCCATGGCAGTAGAAACGTACCTCACGGACCGAATCCCGGCGCTTCTGCACCAGGATATTCCACCGATCGTACATGAAATGGTCAGGTATATCCTGAAGATAGACCATTCGGATCCTGCAACGTCAGCTCTGAACAGTACACTGGCCACACTGGTAGCTCAGCTACCGACTTACCCATCCAAATCATTTATTGACCGTATGGAGAGCGCACCCGCTAGCAGCGAGAGGCAAAACCGACCGGAACTGAAGACGGGCCCGATGAAGGGTCCGACCGGAGTGTGTCTTCCGCCAGTCAATTCGCAGGACGATCCGAACGGAAGCTCAGGAGATTCCTACAACGAGAGAAGGAATCGCCGCCGTAGAGGCGGTAAACCGAGCGGAAGTTCCGATTCGAATGACACGCTCCGTCAACGGAAAGATCGCCACCGCCAGAGAAGGCGACGATCAGCCAGAACGGAGTCGGGCTCTTCGGCGTCATCGTCGGGTGGCGACCGCACGGATTCGGAAGTCAACCGACACTCCCGCAGCCCTCGATGGAGGGGGAAGCCCGATCAGTATCGTTCCCGTTCGGACAGGTGGATGCTAAAACGCATCAGGCCCTTGAACGAGAAGTTAGCCAAAGTGGTGGACTACCGTACGTACAGGGTGCTCAAGGAGAGCCAAACGTACAATTTGCGGGTGGCGCGCAAGATTGCGCCCTACCAAAAGAAATTTAATGTCTAGAGGTAGGGTCATTCCGTTTCCGGGACAGATCCGATATCGGTTCTCAATTTTTTGCTGCGGTTTAAAACCGCTTGCAACCATAACGGACTCACTGGGGGGGAAGCTTCCTGGTGTTTCCAATTCTACCTGACTGGACCGGTGCACGCTCTGGTTCAGTCACGACTTGAAGGTGAGTCTGGCGCTGTCCTCTGTACTCGGGATGAGTCTCTCCACACGTACGAAGAGTTACTCAACTTCCTGTTGACCACGTACGCAATGGATGAGATTATTGCCGACGCGGACGCAGAGTTCACCCTCTACAACCAAGCGTCTGGCATGACCGAAACGGAATTCGCCCAGAAACTCTGGACGAAAGCGCTCCGCTATAAGAACGCTTTTACTGATCAGAATTTGAAGGGAATCTTTGTCGAAGGACTCCTTCCTGCCGTACGGTCAAAGTTGAAGATTCACCTCACCTCGCATCCCAATATCGGATACAATGCACTTGCTCGTTACGGGGAATGATACGGAGACACCCATTGTGCCTCACGTCGACAGTCGGTTCGGGTCGATACTCAAAAACCAACCGCTCGGAAGGAGTCTTGTCGTACCGCTCGGAAGGTTCACAGCATCGATACCACGTCTGAATCGATCTACTCCGTATCGAAAAAAGACGAGGAACATGTTCTCGCGTTACTCCGCGCGTCCTCCATGCCCTCGCCTCTCATTACGACCTCGGTCTCAACGTCTGCTCAGTCCGTTCGGTCTGACCCCAGTCCCGCCAGTTTTTGAGTGCAACAACTCCAGGGGTAGGCACCAGTTCGACCGTGTCAGATTTTTCTCTTACGGGAGTCCAACTGCTGTCAGTTGCTCCCTTCGGACCTAAAGAAGAAGCTATTGGCCATACAGGAGGCAAATTATCAGCAACGCCGCGGAAAAGATTTTTACAATGCCTACCAGACCGGAGGGAAACCTGATACCCCAAGGGACAACACCGGATACCGCCATGGTAAACAGTCTCGCCGGCCGTACTCACCACGACCGATACAAGCCGCTATGCTGGTCGAGGAGCCTGCTCATGACCAGAAAAACGACCGGGAGGAAGCATAGAGGTATCGCCTCCTCCACAGAGGCATAGCTTCACCCTGTCAGGGACAGAACGAACGTACTCCATCCGAGGAGAGCCCGCTGTCCTGACATGTTACCTGACCGATACGGATATAGAAGCCGAAACGGTCCTCTTTTCTAGCGCAAATTACAAGGTGCACGTGCCGGTTGGCCACAATACGGCACTTATGTATCCGTTACCGGGAGTTATTGATACCGAAACCGGACCCTGTCGGGTTCACGAACGCCATCTTCCTCCGAAATGGGGCTCAAAACTTCGACCGGATGTAAGACCCTCGAATTACAGAGGCGTCGAAGAACCTCATGAATTTTTTGGGAGTTCTCCCTCTTATGGCCTGATTCGGTGGCCTCTACGTATTAGTACAGTTCCTGGTGGTTTCTAACCTCTTCACCAGCGTATTACCGGATACTTTCTTTATTGACAAGTACGTCTTGGCAATAATACCACCGAAACGGACAATACTCTTACAACACTCCAAACCGGTGTCTATACAGTCTTTCGCCTTCGGACCAAATGCACCTTCCGCGCTGGGACCAGTACCCGAAAGGGAGGCCCATCTAATACGATACACGTTGCCCGTCTGGTTGTTCTACCCCCAATGTCAGAAACGAACGTCTTGGTAACCATCAAAACGTCTGGTTTGGTAATTTTACAGTCTCATCACCGTACGAAATCGACGCTTGGACTAACACTCCATGCGGGTAGATTTATGGAGCTTCGACAGGACGTACCCTTTTTCGCTTGCGTAGCGAACTTTTTTGACCGTTCGGTTCGACTACACAAGAAAACCGTTATCGGATTGGCCCTTCTATCTCCTGTAGCGCTCATTACTCAGCAACTATCGTCGCGGAGCAACGTGTATAAGGAGGGGGAACACATTTCGATTTCGGAAAGTCATTCCAAACGGGAATACAAGGATACCGAACTGGAGCAAGAAACCGTGCGGAAAGATGAAAACGATTGGCCCAGCAAGGTACTGATCAGTCTTGAGTATGTCTCCAAACAACATGAAGTCATTGACTTGCTTTGACCGTTTGCGGACATGTGAAACGGCTACTTCGGAACGATTGCGGCAGCGAAGCACCGCATTTATCTGAAACCAGGCACTAAGCCCATATTCCAAATGCCTTACTGTGCCGGACAGGCTCGGAGAGAACTCGAACGCAAGGAGGTGACAAAGCAGCTCACTGCTGGTGTCATAGAACCGTCATCGGCAGAGTGGGCCAGTCCGGTCGTGTTTGCGCCCAAGAAAGACGGAAGCCTTCGCTTCTGCGTCAACTACCGCCGGTTGAACGCTACGACCGTACGGGACACGTACCCAATACTCCAAATGGACGAATGAATCGACTCTCTAGGAGATGCACAAATCTTCTCCCCTTTGGACGCCAACAGTGGTTATTGGCAGACCGAAATGGACGAAACCGACCGAGACAAAACAACGTCCACGTCGCACATGGAACTGTACCGTTATCAGAGAATGCCGTTCTGACTCAAGAACGCACCGGCTACTTTCCAGCGTGCTCTCAATATCATCCTTTCAAGGGTGAAGTGGCAGTACGCAATGGTGTATCTTGATGATGTAATCATCTATTCCCGGATCGTTGAAGAGCATTATGACCATGTACGGACCATACTACATTTGCTCCGTTTGGCTGGTGTTACTCTCTGACTGGACAAGTGCTACTTTTTCAGTGGCACTGTGGACTATCGTCGGTGCTATCGGAATGCTAGTTTTGGTGTCAAAAATGACCGAATTAAAATGATTTAAAAACCGCTGACTTTATCCAAATTTGGATGTGCTTAATTTCAGAAAATATTTCCACATTTCCACTTGTGCTAGTTTGTGTGGAAAGAATCATTCACGATTATTTCCATCATTGCTAGTTTGGATGGAGGACAAACTAGCATGTTACTTCCGTTCACGCTAGTTTCCGAACGCAATGTAAGTGTGTAAGTGGCACATATTTAGAACTATACGGCGGCGAATAGGGATATATATACATAGATAGCTACTTATGGAATACGATTAGAAGAATACAAACCTTTCGAATAGGAACTCTCTATAGATATACAGCACATCTATTCAATAACTCTCATTTCAGATATCGGCCGTTTATTCTCTCACTTTTGAAACGCCTTCGCATCACGTGCCACCTCTCCCATCACTGCATCCCACCCTCCATGCGCCATATTACGCTCCCCACCACTACGTACCCCACTCTCCCCCAATTACCCCACACCGCTCCCCGCCATGCCTAATTGCTGCTTTGAAGGCTGCTATTTCTTCGCTCCCACCATTCCCGCCATTAACAGGCACCAAAGGAGATGCCCCAACCGTTTCATAGCCAGCAAGCGTTTCCTCTTCCCCAGCGACAACGTCCATCACTTCCTTCCATGCACAAAGCGTCAACATTCCACTCCCCATCTCCCACCTCCACCCTCACCTCCTCTCTCCAATCGCCTTTCCAATAACGTCCCTATCACCGACGACGACTCCTACCACAAGCAACGGCTCTCCCGCTTCTTCCACAAACAACCGCATACCATATCGTAGGCACCCCCTTCTGTTTCCTCTCCCTTTCCTTACTTCCTCCACCGCCCCCTCTTTATCTTTCATCAACAACCCCCACCTTGAACGAATGATCCTCTGCATATCTTCCATCGCTTTCACCCTCAGCCACTGCAATGCAAACGCAATCATCTTTCTCCTCCACGACCCTACCTTCTCCAATTCAGCCTTCCACAACACCGTCTCCTCCACCTCTCAGTGTCTCAAACTTCAAAAAGGCCTCTATCCATCACGAGGCAGCAACACTGGTTTCACCCCCACCAGCCTCCACGACCCACAGCGCCTCTTCACAGACACTATGTTACGTAAAAATGCTATCCAAATCCTTAAACTACAACTCGCACACTCCGAAAACACCTTCTACCGCCACGTCTCCCTTACAACCTCCTCCGGCCCTCCAGCTTTCGCTTAGCCCATGAATTCCTCTCTGGAAAAGAAGCTGTCCCAGCCCTCAAGCTCACAATCATGCATTTCTCCAACAAGTCCTGCGTCGGGTAAGCCCGTGAGAACACCGGTGTCGACTCCTTCACCGGCTTCGTCCAAATATACTCCGACAAGTTCTTTACCTCTTTTAAATCCTCTTCCAGCACCTCCCACCTTTTCAAATCACCCTACTCCACTTTTCTAATTCGTTCCGCCCCAAATGTATCACCGGCAACCTCACCATTCTTGGGACCCTGCCAATCTCTTTTGATCTGGCCACCGGTTTTCAAGACCGCGATTGCTTCCCCCAAACTTTTTCCAGCATCTCCCGCTCTACCAAAATAGAACCCATGTAGCGTGCCATATTCAACCTCTTCGACCCTCCTCTCTCCTCCAGCCTTACTGGCTTCCCGTTTCGTGACACTAATGACGTGCTCTGCGATTGTATCCCAATCACCGCAAGCTACTGCGCAGGCATCCCAAAAGCGAAAAACATTCTCGGCTTTTCCCAGGGCACCCGACCCCAGCATCCATGCCACTGATGTACCGTTTCCTGCTCTGAGCTCAATGTACGAATTCCATCCACACCTCTTCGATCCCAGACCCAGACTCTCGATGCCCGCAAAGCACACTTTGCCCTCTTCCAAGATTCTGAGAAGGCCCACCTCTTCAGAAAGCCTAGAATCGCTTGAAACACGAAGGAATATGCCGTTCAATCATTTCACTATTTCTCCTTTGCCAAATAGTTTCCCCTCTTCGACCCTTACCCTCTCCTTAAAATTAGCTCTCTCCTCTCCCATTACAACATCTTCATCTTCGAATCACTCCATGAATTCCACTTCGGCATCTCCAAGCTCATCAAACTCGCAGCCATCGATAGAATTAAGTCAGAGTCACCCCTGATTACTCCCCGTTCCAACAAGTCTCGGCTTTCTTTCAACTCCGTCCGCTCTTCCATCTTAAACCCACTCTTCCCACTCTTATTCATTCTACGTTTTCCCCTCTCCTCTTTCTGTCTCATCCCAGCTGTCTCCCCGGTTCCAAAACCAAGCGAATAAAACTGAGCTCCTTCGGTCGGCAAGCTGCTCTGTAGCGATCAAGAACCGCTCCAAGTCTCGGCGTTAAATTCTCCATAAATTATTCTTCCCTCATCGCTACTAGTCCCTCCAAAAATCTCGCAACACCATACGACAAACCATTGGGACTTCGCAATTCCAAAATACTGTCCCGTTTCGGAATCCAATCCTCCTCTAAACTTCATCTAACGATTTTGTTCCTACAGTACTTTCCGCTTCGCTCCACTCAGTGAATTGCACCTCAGCGTTTTCAAGCTCAGAACCCTGGTCTCCGTCTAAGAAATCAGAACAGATGCATTCGCCATAGTATTTCGTTCACCTACAGCTCGACAATACTCCCACTCTGTCCGTTATTCCATGCTCAAAAAATGGAGCACCATCCCCGCAACTCCAAAATGCCCGATGGGTAGGTTAGTTGGCTAGCGTGCCGGTAGTCGCATGGTACGGTCGGAATAGGAGGGAAGCTTGTAATTAGGCGTACGTACCAGCGGTCGTGACAAAATTAGGGGGTATGAAACGTCAGGGGCGATCGAGGTATGCGAAAAGAGTCCGAACACCTTGGAAACATAGTAGAGATACCCTGAACGACCGGATGATCATAGACCTGGATGAAGAATACTAATTTCGTGGATGGGACACTTACCCGCTACTCTTAGTGGATTGTAGAAAAGAAAAGTTGCATAAGTAGGTGCTCCTCTACCACGCAAGGACGCATTAAAGTGTGCGAAGGCCACTGCATAACGTGGGAAAAATGCCTCCTGTTATGGTTTGTAAATTATCTAGAACTCTCATTACGTGTACTACCTTTCATGCTGCTCCTTTTACAATCATTTTCCGAAATCGGCCCGCAGACACACTTCCTATTGTCGACAGATCTTTTTCTATCTGTAATATTCGTGAGCTCTGGTGCATTATCATTGTGAGGGGTACAACGTGTTGTAATGTAGCCAGAAAAAGTTTCCTTTCTCACCAAATCACCACTTTCAGTGATGCCTGATAGCGAATAACTAAATCACCCTGATAACTGTTTAAGTATCCAACTATTTCATTTGTACAAAACCCTACACTCAAAACGAATGTCACCACACTTTCATAGTGCCACTATTTCATTCAAAGGCTTCAATTCGTTTTGCAAAAGAGTTAGCATGAACCTAGAAGACAATCATATACTACCAACTTTGCTAGATCAATTGGACAGCGGAACGAGTTAATATGGATTCTAATCCGTAAAACTGATAAACACCTACTCTGGGCCACCGTGCGGCCTATATTTAAAAGGAGACATCAGCAAATTTTGGAAGTGATCCGGAGCGAGAGAGAACTGCATTGATACATCGATATAGTACAAGTACTGCTTCAGAGCGCTATCCATGCAGAAAAAGAATTACTTCATTTCTTGTTAGCTGGGTCCCCTGAACAGCAGACCGAGGTAGCGTGGCGCTTCATCGGTGCATCAATGAAGCGCCATGCCCGCCCAGTCCACTGTCCCAAAAAATTTATATTTTCCTTTTATTTAAACGAGAGCCTGAAATAGTGGACTGAAGTGTCGTGGCGCTTCATCAATGCACCGACGAAGCAACACAACACACCGGCACGTCCCTTTTACCGTGTGGAGTCAGCACGCACTTGGCGCGTTTTCCTGACCTATTAGCGCCACACGCACAGCTCGCGGCCTGCGGAGCTGAAAGCTTGTAAGCTCCGCCCGGTGCGCCCGTATGGTGACCGTCATAGGCTCCTTATGGAACGACTGGCATGCTTTCGATCGCACTTAAGCGACGCCCGTACGTGTTGGCCATCGCGTGGATCATGCCGCTATGGACCGCTTCGTATGCCTTGGACAAACGCTTGGTGCGTCCCTGATCTACCTCCCGGCGTGCTAGCTTGTATCCTCCCGTTCGGCCCGAAATCTACCACTCGTGCTCAAGTTCCCCTCGCCGCTAAGTTCAGGAAAGTTTGCTATGGATTCGCCCCGCCCTTCCCGGGAAATTTCCCAAAGTGGACACTGCACCGTCAGTTCACCGTACGGACTTGGAACGGTCTTGGCGCACGTATAGCGACCATTGTGGACTTCCGACGGGACGAGCAGTACATTTCCGATCGGACTTGTGCGTGTGAAGCGTCTTGGACGACGTCAGTATGCAAAATGCAACGTGTGGTCTGTACAGTTATAGACCTGTGCGTACACTCGGTGGAACGTGTATTGCATCCCTGATATGCCTTTCGTGTATCCGCACGTATCGTACCGTTCGGTTCGAACTTTATCACTGCTTCATATGCTCCTTGTGTCTCTTCCGTTCAGGAAATTTTGCCGTGGCTTCGCCGCGCCCTCTCCGGGCAAATTTTCCAAACGGATACGATGGCGCCCTCTTAACAACGCGGACATAGAAGTAGCGACTTGGTGATGTTACGCTCCGCTTCGAAAACGGAGGACTAGTGTAGGAGAGGGATCTGTAGCATAGTGGGCCCGAGTTGGTGCGCGGTGTATACTATTGGCCGTTCACGTACAAAGAGGTAGTGCACGGTGGGTCGGTGCAGTGGCACCTCCGATTGCACGATCTGGTGATCGAGTGCCGGACGGTTTGGCACAGCGTACGAGTTGAAGACGTGTGCGAGATGTGTGGAGCTGGGTAGTGGCAATGCAAATTAGACCGATCGTAGAGTAGTCAGTAGGGGGCCCAGACCCGATATTTTAGTCGTAGCTCGGATCTCCCGAGGCCCTAATCGTGAACGACAAGCATCTTCTGCCGAAATTATTCTTCATTAGTTTGCACTCACGATAGACCGCACGGCTACTTCTTTATTGTGCATATCAAACCGTTCGTACCCTTCCGCACGTTCCAGTACATTTCTGGTGATACCAACCGTTCACTCTCCTTTCGTCCGCCCGGTGCTTCCGACCCTTCTTCCCGTTCGGATTCATTACAGTGACACGACTGTACGCTGCCGCCGCTCTCGTGTCAAGACCTCTCTCCCTCTTTGAACATTACACCACACATATCCACCATCCTTGAATTTCCAAAGAAATATAGGCAAAAACAGATTTACAAAAGCACGGGTCTGCGTAGTCCTTGGCATTTCTCGAAGGATCGCTTTTAGGAAGCTCTTCTACGGCTGTATACACTGCGCTTGTAACGCATGCACAACACAGAGATGAAGCGTTAGTGGGGTGTCGCTGTTGCATCAGAAGATCACAAATAATACATTACCTGTTGTGAAATTTTGACGTTGCGCAATGCCAAAAATCTTTTCCAATTCTTTGAGCAGAGGCTGTCTTTCAACCACGGTATTATATCTATCTTTTGTTTCTTATCATTTGCACAGGACGGAAAGGGCGGTCTTTTTAATGTTCTGTTGTCTCAACAGCGTTAGGTATTGTAGGAACGTGAGGCACTGGTAGTCTTACCAACAAATAATGTGAAAATATTTTCGGTAGTACCTGGTTGTTGAGAACTCCCCACAAACTAAAAACCAATCATAAAACGTACCGGATTTTATACTGAGATTTTGATGCTGATTGCAATGAAATCCACGTTTGACCTTCGCTAGTTCTAGAAAGAGAACCACCAGAGTGAAGAAAAGATAGAAGAAGTAGAACAAACCCAATACAGGGGTGAGTATACGACAATAGGTCGGAACGAAACAAAAAAAATAGTGGTTATACTCTGAGCCTCACAATGGTGGGTAACTTTACATAAACAACACGGTCTTCACTCCACTTAGAGGTAAAAACCCCGCGAGGGCGTGATAGTTAGAGCCAGAAGCTCCTGTCTGGCAAGGGGTAATGTAATTGAGGGTAGAATGCTGAATTCTCTAGGTATTGAGTTCGGCGCACCACTGAAAGTGGGTGCGCCGGGCAAAATGAGCTTTATAATATTTAATTAAATACAGAAAGGCTCAATGCACTGCCTACAGCTTATCCATGCTATACGTGTGCTACTCACATCTGCTAAGAGGGACATCAAGTCATGCAATTCACGTGTATATCTGTGGAAATTAATTCAGCAATGCAACACGCTAATAGTGGTGTAGCTCATATATATCTACTAACGCATGATACGGAAATTAATTGAGGCCGTCCAATCGCCTCCAAGAAGTGTTTTCCTTCATATCCCCCTCCTTAAGAGTGAGCCGCGCCGTAGCAATGGCGGGTCGAACTCCCAACGATGGGCATAGAAGCGCGTCCGCGAGGTCTTCGAATTCTACCTCACCTCGCAAAGACCAAGTCACTACCACACGACAGTGGCAACATCGCTCCAGTGACGACCATTTATGTTCACAACAGTCTGCTCCTCGCTCTCGCAGTCCTACTACCAATCTTTCTGTGGTCGCTCGAGTGACTTGCGCGATGAGCCGTCAGCCTCAGAGCCCGAGGTACTTCTCAGGGTTTTGTCCCGTGCCTCTTCAGCAAAGAAGCAATACTTTTGGGGCGTCCCAGGGCAGCAGCGCCAGTGGCGGGCATATTCTCCTTCCGGGCAGCAGCCACGTGGTTACATCATGCGTGAAGTGCCATGGCCTTCCTACGACGAGTTATTCAGACAGAACCCTCGCATTCAAGCGCATCTCCTCCAGGCTGCTTCGTTGTTTCAACCTACACCCGTTTTCAACGAGAAGGTCATCGCATCTTATGGTGACGGTACCGATCGTCTTTTCAAAACTCTTCCGGCGATATTCTTCGTTTGGTTGAATTGGCTTCGACGGGTGACCCTTTTTCCTGACGCAGTTCTGCAGCTTTCAGGCGGATTGCTGGCTTCTGCTCAAACGACGTGGGCTTGCTTGGGGTACGCCCGGCACAGCCGGGCGAGCTTCGAGAGCTCAATTCTTGATTCCTTCAGCTTAAATCTCCGGTTACACTCTACACAAGGTGAGATTTCACGCTGCACTAGCTTGGCAGTTATCGAGACTTACTTTTGGAAAAGAAGTCCCGTTTTACGTCAAGAGGCGGTGTTTTGGATTCATCCAATCCTCCGTGCGGAGTTCAGGCATCTTTGCCAGTGGTCCCGTTACCGGTGGTTACAGATTTTCATCTGCGATGGGCGTCGTGCGCGTTCCCGACTCGGGTTTCTCCTCTCGTATCAAAACACAGATATCAATCGAATTCGGCAAAGTCACCTGCTGGGCCGGTACGTTCCCATTCCCATTCGGTGGTTCTCTGTGGAGGTGTATCGTGGTTGCTACGTTGAGTTGCCCCTGGTCAACTTCTATTCGGGCTCATGCGGCATTGCGGATCCGTGTTTCAGACTGCGGTCCGTTATGCTCACCAAGTGGGCAATTTGCACGGCGGCTGTTTTCAATTGGACGTATATGACGAGTGTCGACTGTTGTACATTCGGCCTCGCCCACGTGCGTGTATCCGAGAACTATCGTTGCAGGGCTCTCTCAGTTAGGAAAAATTCCGAAGAAGTTCGTGTGCTCTTCGACGTGGTCGACCAAGCTGATAAGGTAAGCGTGCTCTTCACTTAAACCCGCCGCGGCTACGAGGCCGACGGTTTCTACCAGTCTCGGGGACGACGCACGCCATTGGCAAGAGACTTCATCTTTTCCCACCCCTGAGAGGTGCGACAGATCACCGCAACTGAGGCGGCAGCTCTCCAGATGGCTCCAAGGTACATCTCTTACGGACATCTTGTTGGTTTCGTTGGCGCTGGTTGACGCCGACGAGTTTTGCCACGGCTGCGGCAGTAACGACGATCAAATAAAGGACGAAAACATATAGATAAGGTATGTCGACGACGTAGTCAAAGTAGTTTGTTCCATCATTGTAGCTAGGTTGACCTCCAACGACACGGCAGCGCTGGCAGCGGCGAAATCTGAGTCGATGAATCCACCCGAGCCCGAACATTTATCTATAGGCGCCGTGGTGGCTTCCCTTCCAGGCAAACCCGACGTGACCGAGATTCCCGCAGCCCTGGCCTCTGTAGGTGGGGCTGGTGATGTGGCTGTCATCGCTCAGCTCCTCCAAAGAGTTGAGCTTTGCACAAATTTTGCGAGGGGGGACGTTGCCGCAATGCGGGAAGCGTTGGCTGTACGCCTTACTGGCCGATTCGACCCCAGCAATGGGGGTAGTGGCGACGAGAGTCCGGGCTTTTCCAACGAAGGGTCGGAGGACTAGTCTATTTTCCACCAGAATCCCGCTATTTAGTTTTTTCTTAGGATGTAACCTTGATGGACATTAAACATACTTCTTTCTATGACGTATATTTTCGTTTTCAAAGTGCCAGTTTCGTCTTCTTTCGCTCCTGAACTTCCGTCTATGTGAGCTAGCGTCTTTTCCTTTAGGGCGTGATATCCCACTTGGGAATTGACAACTGTCGCCGGGAGACCCGCGAGGGTACTTCGATGGTATTGTACCACTTTCGATCATGGGAGATGCTCGATGGGCTCATCCGAGCCAGCCTCGGGCCTGTAGCCATACCAATGTACGAGCTACTGTATGTACCCCAATGGAGGCTATGAGTGTTTCACGAGGTGGTCGGCTACGAACTCCTGTCAGAAGAATTTCAGGCCTTGCAATGTGATTAAGACATACTTCTTTGGAGAACTTTCTGGTGACATCTCCGTGTGTGGCGCTGCATGGGCGCTTTGGTTAGACCGAGTGCTGCCCAACACACTTGGTGGCACTGTGATTTCGCGGTGTGGTCCCATACTTGGGTCGATTTAAGCGATTCTCGCAGTGCCTGTGACCCCGGTTCCTTGGTTTGGTAGAGTTTCTTCTTCCGCAGGAGTCCCAGGGGGATGTACTGCACATTTGCGTGGTAGCGAACGTTTTGAATGAGTTGTGTGTGTCGTCGAAGGCGCTCGTGTCAACAGTAACCCTGATTGAACCTGGTTGCACGTGGCGTTCTCAACGTGCCCGCTATTGGTCTGCGCCGTGGGACGTTCCGCCTCCATGTGCTCGGGAGGTTCCAGCTTGTCTTTTAGTTGTGAATCGCTCGCTGCGCTGCTCTCCGTTACAGTTGCAATCTGTGTGCTACGGCTCGCGCTTCCCTGCTGGGCAGTTCACCATATGTTCAAAATGTGCTCCGCATTAGACGTTCTGGGCGACTAAATCTCCGACTACTCTTCTCCGTCTTGTACTTGCGAGCTCAATGGCCACTTGGGAAGTTTTTACTTCGGTGTGGGTCGTAGTCGAATACGAGCTTCGAAAGTGTCCCAAGCATGGCCCAAAGTTAAACTATAGTGGTACACTTAGGTTCGAAATTTGCTTGAAGTGCTTTTCAGGTGAAAAGACGTCGGTCATGGGTAAAATTATATGGCCTAAGTTTGTCCAAAATAAGGGCAAAATGTGGGCATTAAGGTTCTGAGTGACAGTCATATTCTAACGCCAACAAAATTTTCCACCCAGTTTTGAATGATTTTGCAGAATTGGGTACTACTTTCGTCCACATTTACGAAACGTTTAAGACAATTTCGATGTTCATAGGAAGTCACTTAGGGAGCAATATGCGGTATACGCAATGGCTTCACCGGTAATGAGTGAGTCTCCTCGGTACTGTCCCGCGCAATGGCAGTTTCTAGTGAAGATTATACCTCTACGTTGACAAACGACGACTTTGACGAGACGCGAGGCTCCCGATAGAGCTTTGATCGCTTACGCGTAGCGTCAGCTTTCCCTGCATCACGAGATTCATCACGTGATGGCGCGGAATTGACGATTCTCTCCCCTTTCTTAGGTGGGGCGACATGGGGAGTGGGTGTCACCGCGCTAAGGCGGCTAGTAATAACGCCAGATGGTGGGTATTCAGTCAGCAAAGCACCAGGGCGCGTAGAGTCCGATAATATCCGCATAACAAAGAGTCTTCTATTGGGGTGTGGCAACTCCCTAGGGCGGTCGATGGGGGTGGGTCCGGTGTGTCCGTAGTATTTGTTTCTGCTCCCGCGGCAGAATATCTATTTGATGGGTCGTTTCCGGCAGACGGGGGCGCAACAACTATTCAATCGCGGGAGATGCGCTCATGTTGCTGAATTATGTCAACTACGACAGTGTCGGATTCAACAGCAATTGTCTGCAACAGGTGTCACGGTGCCAGTAGGGCGGAGTGTTTCAGTCCCTCAGTGGGTGAGACGAACGCCTTGTCCGTTTTCAAACTCGACCGTTTACGATACTCGAATCCCGTTAGGGTGTCTTTCTGCATTAATGGAAGCTCCAAAGTATGGCTGAAGAGGCTTCGTCGTCGGAATCGGTCTTGAACGGTGACACGCGGACATATCTCGTGCGCGTTCCAGCCGTCTTTGACCTGAAAAGTGAGCTTGTCGGGGCGGATGGGGAAGTGCAAGAGCCCGATCAGTGACTCGAAGTCGATGTCTCACCCTCGCAGTCTACAACTATAGCTTTGCCTATGTTCGGTCGCTGCTGTCGAATGTGAACCGCATCGATTGGTTCAATACACCAAGGTTTCTATGGCACATTTATGCGACTGGCACCTGCTTTGAATTTTCAAAACACCTGGCAGGCCGCGATGATGGAAAGGCGTACGAATCTATGCCACCGTTTTCACCCGTCGGGGAAAGAATGCCAAACTCTGATGCCCAGGAGTTTGGCATGTACTGGCCCCAAGAGGTTGGTTTTGTTCTGTCTCGATCACATAATCCCATTGCGCTGCCGCATTGTCTGTCACCACCAGCCAATCCGGGACCTTGCTTCGGTTGGATTGCGATGCCGAAGATGAGAAGGAGTAGTCTCCTCCTCTTGTCGCCTCTTCTATTGCGGCTTTTAATATGGCGGCCCGTTGGGTGACCAAGGAGGTCCAGTACTACCACTGGGGCTCATGGATCTGGTGGCGCTGTCGCCAAACCTTTTGATCCCATCGCCTTGGTTGTTCCCAGCGTGGGTCACTCCTCCAGCGGCGTCGTGGATGGGCCAAACATGATCGTCGCTCCCGTTGGAGCGGCGGTTTTTACCTTTTTGTAGGTCAGGTCCGTTACTGGTATGAAAATGACTCCCGGAGGGGAGTACAGTCCCAACATGGGAGCTACTTGAAAGCCCTTGAGTCGAAATGCCGGCGCATGAATTTACAGGATCCGAATTTCCTTTTAGGTGCGCTTACCTGGGCCCACTTTTTGGTTCGCGACGTTTTCCTCCTACGGATGGTATTCTAGAAGATAGTAGGCATGCGTCAAGCGCTTCCTACTATCGCGGCCACGCATTGCGGCCTACTCGCGACGGAGATATTGACCGATTTCACTGCCCATTTGACCGTTTCAAAATGGAACACTAATTGGAGGGGCATGTGCCCTCCACAGCACAAGACGAAACCATGCGGGGTACGGACATGAGGACCCAAACGTCCGTGATCGTTCATCGCGCCACCAAATAGGTGGATACCCTCGCATTCTACCGCATTGTCCTAAACGCCCTCCGACGGAGAGCGGGCAGCCCCTTCCTCTGATGGAACACATTGAGATGGCTGTTACTCCAAGGGAGGAAGCCGGGCAGAACGTGCCTGAGATAAAAGGTGCAGCTGAGACTGATTTCGATGCGGGAGATGGTGCGAGCGATGGTGAAACCCAAGAAGGCAACCGTGTGCCCCTACTCGGTGGAGGTCCACCCTTACTTGGGCCTGGTTCTCCATTGGGTGAAGAGACTGGTTGTAACGCAACGGCGTTTGCAATTCGCTGACGTCGCCATACCCGTAGTGGGGGCGAGTGGTTCTCCCATTCAGGGTTGTTGGGCTTCAATAAAGCTTCCAGCCCGTCAAACCCTACAGGGAGGCGGTTTGCATACGTGCCGTGTGCCCAGGCCTGCACGCTTCGTGCGGCATCAAATCGTGGCCTGCATGACATCAGTGTAACGCGCGATAGCGATGCAAATGAATGCCTTCTGGGGTAGCATGCGCGCGCGTGTGCCCCGCGGCGAACGCGGCGACTTCCAAGGCGAGTTCGAATATTTCTCACCCGGGAGGTGTCGAAAAAGCCCGTTTCTTTTTTGCTGTATAGCTCGGCAACCCGGGAGTTTAAGCGGCTTGCATACCGTGTTTTTAGATGCTTTCCACGCCACAATACTTGAAAGTTTTCGTCGTTTCCGCGCGTCCCTCTATGGGCATTACTTGCAACCCAATCGGTTACAAGCTGGCCGCGTGCCACGTGGTGACGCACAGTACCACTGTATTTCAATGCCCGACGATATGGCGCGTGCGCGCATGTGCTCCAACGGGTCACTCCTGTGTCGCGCGGTGCGTTTCGCGCGCCGTGCGCACCACGCGCGCCTTGCACGCTTGCACCAGTGAGCGGTAAGAAGTTCTGTAAAGAGGACTGTGCAGTCCCACATAGGTGACGTGGCAACAATAGAAGACAGTTACATTTCTTCCTCTCCTTCTTAGGCGAAGCTTTGTCCTCAAACATCTGCATATAATGAAATCACCGTGCCACGAAAACGCCCTGAGGCGCGTTGCCCGTGACAATTTGGAGAAGTAGTTCGTAATAAGCAGAATGAATCTGTTGCCGTGTTTGGTTTTAGAAAATGGGCCCAAATTGTCCATGGCTACAAATTTCAGTGGACTTGCTGCAGGAAACAACTTGAAGAACTTCTGATGCTTGTACAGTGTCGCTCTAGTGGCTGCACAGGAGCGACAGTCCTTGACGGCTTTGCACCCATCATCGGCCATGAATGGCCAATTAGAGTATCGAAGTAGGGCCACGTAAATCCTTCTCCCACCATGATGTCTCTCTAAGGGAGGGTAATTAGATGAGTAGAGACCACGGTAGTAGGGCAGACGGCACCAATCGCTAGATTGCTCCGTCCCGTGGCGAAGTCCTAGCGAGAAACCCATGGCGGTCATACCCAAATCGGGACTGTGATTTTTCCACATCCTCGGCTAATTCCTTGCACCAAGATTCTTGCTACTGCTGCTCCAGAAATTCGTCGACCGCAATCGGCATAGCTTTCTTCTGTTCGGGTTCAACAGCCATCCTTACTTCCCGTTCTGGGCTTTTCTCTGGTTCCTTGAAATCGAGATGTACGTTCTAATATATGGTATCCTCTTCGCTCACGTTTGCCACTAGACAATTTTAGTCTCCAGAGGGTTCCATAGCGAAGCACCGATTATCGTTCTCGAGAAGTGTATCGCCCAAACTATCAGTGGCTTTACGGGGCACTACTTCTGCCGCTCGGTGTTTGACGCCAGCGCAATGCAGAATTCGTACTGAAATTCTGATAGATGAAGTCTCCATCACGCTAGCATTCTGCTACAATCGATTCAATTTAGGATGCGTCTCAGTGATCGATGATCAGTCCTAACCGTGAATCGGTCACCTTCCAGATATGGCCTCAAAAAGAGCATCGGCCACAAAACAGCGAAGAAATCCTTCTACGTTATGATGTACTTGCGCTCGGCACGTGAAAGCGAACGACTGCAATATCCTACGGGATTGTATTCATTCCCACTGGGCTGCTCCTCTAGCAATTTACACTCTACTTGGACGTCGCATGCGTCCATGTCCAACATATAAGGACGGCCCGGTACAAGGAGAGCCAGAATGGGTATGTAGATCAGACGATCCGTTAAGGCCTGAACGACTTGATACCTTTCGTTGTTCAGTATGTCGAAGTGGTTTGGCTGTCCTTCTTCCAGCTTCCTATCAGGGGAGCCACAATGCGAGCGAAATTCGGAACTGGGCGTCTGAAGAAGTTGCATGAACCTACAAAGAACATTATCTCCGTCTAGATCGTAGGCTTCTTAGCCTGTCGAAGGGCGTTGCACATCCATTGTGAGACATGCAGGTTTGCAGGTCTCACGAAGTGTCCGAGGTAGTCCATTGAGGCCTGAATGAAAAACCAGTTATTTATCATCAGAGAAACACCTGTGTTCTTTAAAAGGATATGAAAATGCCTGAACTGGTCGAAGTGCTTCTCGACAAAACTTGAAAAGATGATCAAGTCGTCGATGTATACTAGTGCGTACTGTCATTAAACCTTATTCAGGATAGTTTCTAATGCACTCTGAAAGATTTATAGAGCGTTTTTCAGCCCGCAAGACATCCATGTAGATCGAAAGCGACCCATATAGGATGTGAAGGTCGTCTTATCACAATCTTCGTCAGCAATTTTCACGTTCACATACCCACGGTTGGAATGATGAGTTGTAAAGATAGAAGCTTCCTCAAGAGTATCTATACATTCATCCATTCGTGGGATGGGGTATGCATCCTATGGGTTCACCACTTTGAGCCTGTTGTAATCAATACGAAACCGCCAAGTTCCGCCTTTCTTCAAATCAAACGCTACAGAGCTTGCCCTATCGGCCTTAGGGGGTTCCGGCGTCCATCATTCGCCGAAATTCAGTCTTTTCTAGTTCCCTGGACTTTTACCAGGCACTGCAGGGCGACAGACGTACCGGTTTTGAGTCTGGGTCAAGAAGAATTCTATGGAGGCCCGGATCGATCTTACCAAGCTAGTTATACCACATGTCTTCGAAAACGTGTAGAAAGTTCAAAATTTCTTCCTGATGGGATGAGTAATCTTCGCCAAACTGTAAAATGTCCTTCCAGTCTTTTTGTCTCCCCGGAGAGTCATGTGCCATATTTTGGTGCGCAGTGTTCCCGTATGGGCTCTACACCCCTCCTTTAGGACTGGACCTACTGGGACGGACTTCCAACGATGAAATTATATAATCACCACGGATATATCCGTGGTGATGAGAGTGCTAACCCGATGACCACGTTCTTTAACATAAGCACTTCCTGATTAGATAAGATTCTAATCAGGACCCTAGGAGGGCGATCAGGAACAATATACATTATACCATTGGCCATTAAGGAGAGATATCTTGTTACCGTTTTCGAGTGGTTTTGTAAGAGAAAAAACCAGCTGTCTCCCAAGTAAAAGGTATCTCTCGTTTGGTCTTAGGTGGAATAATTAATGTCCGAGCGAGTGGAAATTTATTAGAGAAAGTGCGCCGGGGGAGTTGTTCCACCACCTTTTTTTCAACCAAGGGGCCTTTTAAAGCGCAAACGATTGCAAATTGCGTGGAACCATAAATGGCTACTTTGCGTTCGCAAGAGTAGATCGCGCGTACATTGCTTTCGAGGAACGAAGTACTCAAGAGGACGTCTAGAGCCAAATTGGTGGCCACGGAGAGCGGAATTCGAACTGTCTGATTCCTGATCCGGGTATGAAAAGAGATGGCGCCCAGAAGATTCAAGGGCTTTCTCGACGCATTGGACACCCGTGGGGTCCTGTTCGTTCGAAATCATTCTTTATTACCATAAAAGAGATGTTTGGCGTGCCTGATATTTGGACCTGATCCTGTATCCATGATTCCCAAGAGAGCTTTGGTCGTACGGGATGGGAATCCCGTCTCCACCTGTATCTTGTAGTTCTCCAAGGCCATCAAGAACACTTCTTCCCATTCGGTTTCATCATTTTTAAAGGGCCCTGGAGTGCTAACGGTATAAGGCTCATCAGGATTTCTTTGTGGATTGGATTCTGATGCTTCCCGTGAGGCGGAGATGGTTTCTTGAGAGGAAGGCGTTGCCCCTACGCCTCCTTTATCTCGTTTCTCTGTGGGACCTCATGGCTAGGCGAGGTGTCTTCCTCATGGATAAGAATCTGATTTACCTGTTGAGGACTGAACTGTTGTCCACTAGCCACATTCGACGTCCTTGGATGTGGAGTGGCACTTTGTTTCGAAAGCCGTCCTGTTGTAGGTTGTGCATACCATGAGGGACGGGGTGGGCCCTTCTGCTTCGATTTTTAGTACTCTTCAGCCACACGCTGTTGGTAGTTGGACTCATAAAATTGTAACAGCGCGTCCCGATACTGGGGTGGTATCCACTCGAAACAAGGTTGAACCACGTACAAAAAGATACGTTAGGGAACTACCCTGCTTGGTGACGCCTGCGCTATCCAATAGGGGGACGGCATCGCATGTGTCAGCGTCGGTGTGCCCCTTACGGAAGTGAGTAGCTCCTAAAGTATGGGAACATCCTGTTTGGGCGGTACAAAGAACGGTGTAGAAGTTCCCGTTGAGGCAAAAGAGAGGAGGGATGGAGGTGCAGCTGGTTGGTCTGCCAAACCAACTGCATCCTTCCCCGCAAAATGCACTTCCCAACCGGGTTCATATGTATCCACCGACATCGATAAAGATGCTCGAGAAGAAGCCCGAAAGGTTTTGTTGTCTCCGCAGCTTCCAGGATTTAATGATACTTTTTTCTACCCCTATGGGCATCTTCCAAGCCCTCGTTATAACTGAAAAGTTCACGGAAGACCATTTTGGGATGCGTGGCGGAGTGATTCTGTACACTGGCCCTGATGGCGGGGCGGAGTCCTTCTATGAAGAGGGCCTTGAGGTGGGTGTTTCTGAAAATGTTTCCACACCGGAAATTTTTCTGCCATAATTGTTCCGACACCGCTGAGTCTGGCAAATCAATTTACTCAGCATCAACGGCAGAGCTTGATTGCTCGTCATCCGAATCGGAAAAGCCACGTCTATTAGGGGGTGGACTTTCTCCTCTCTCGACGTTGGTCTGGAGATTTCTTCCGCCCCCCCCTCTGTCACGACCCGATTGGGAAATGCGACCAGTACTATTCTGATTCCATAGAGGCGGGGCCTCCAAGTTGTATCTGTCAGTATTTGAGTCCCCAGCGGGTCTGGAATCTTCATCATTCACAGCGAGGATAGTGGGTGGTTGCCAAAATCCACAAAACTGGTTCACAGTCAATGTCTTGTTCTTGCCCATGGGGGACAAGCTGCATACAACGCTGTACCTCAATGTAGACAGTGGTAGCAATAGCTCCGTCCAGAACTCCACAAATGACCATCCTTGAAGCAAGCTGATGGACAAAAGTGTCGGTCAGGGCTTCCCCTTCTGCAGATACCTTTTGGGAAATTCGCCGTTCAGTCTCGAAGGGGACCTTCGATTCCACTAGCGGCGTTAGAGCTATGAGCAGCGCAACATAGTGGAGCGAGGGCTTCTCTCAAATAGTCACGGGTGGAGCATCTTTCAAGTGGTTGACCGGTACTTTCCTGTGGGGCAGCGGATATGTTCCCATGTAAACCTGCTGACGGATGAACTCCAAACTATTCCGGGATTGGAAGGGTATAGAATGACGTAGAATACTCCCCAGGATGTACATGGGAAGTGGGATCTTCCTATGGGCACTTCCAGTGCTGTGGGCTTGCTAGAAAGTATCGGGCGTGACTTCGGAACTGCCGTGATTCCGAGGTGTCACAGTCATTTTGGCATGTTCATTTGGGGAACCTGAAGGAATAGTCATGATGGTAAGGAAGAAAGATTTCTGTCTGGCTTGTGGCAAAAACACCCCAATTGCGCGAGTCCAAGACAAGCAATAGATGGAAATTGAGGTAGCTGTGACGGCCAAACCTTCCTAAAAGAGGTGCGAAACGGAACTGAACCACAAATGACCCACCATTGTTATTCTAAGTCGGTACATCAATGAAGTACCAACGCAAGAGAGTATCGACAATTTTTTTAGGAAACAGAGATACTATGCGCAGCACCCGCGCGGGCACGAAGAAGCGTGCAGCGACGCTAACAACGGGACACCATACCGGTGTAAAGCATCAGTAGCGGCGGCAGAAGGAAACCATTCCAAACTAGGCGATGAAAAATTGGCTAGGGGGTGCTCAAGGTTCACTACGGTCAGCTCTGCCTGGCGGGAGGATGTTAAGTGCACCTCCGGGTGCAGCAGCCTCGTGTCGGAAAAAAATAAAAAGCCTACCTACGAAAGGGTTCGCCCAGAGCTTGCAACACTACAATGCTCTAGCCCTACACGTGGACACTTTAAGCTCCACCCTGTGTACACTAACTACTAAAACTACATACTATGCGTACCGCGTACCGACAAGAGGGTACGTTCATTGCGCTACAGTTCTTTTTGGCCTTTTTGGATTGGCTTTGAACTATTTCACAGTTCATAGAAGCTACAGCCAACCGTGGTCGAGAAAGCAACAATGCAAACGGCGACAAGTTCTATATCGCTCGAAGTAGTGCAGCTCACCTGCATAAAATAACTAAATACAACCAAGTGCAGCGGTAATTACTCGCGCACTGTGGTGACCATTCTACCTCTAGGTGCCCACCTCTGACTCATATGCGTCCCAGTTTCTCAGTCAACTATAGTGATCATAATATGTTGGCTTTTGCATCTGCAGTTCTTTTGAAATTTTTAATTTGGATTTTATTTATCTCTTGCACACCTTTCTATATTCTAACTGTGTGGAAAACTACATTTTTAGATTGGTAAAAAAATCATGCCTTGCATCGACAAGTAGAAGAGAACAGTCATCCGAGCCCTATGGTACATTCGGTGTTATGGGGCCTTCAAAGAAATGTTCCGATGTTCTCATGGATACGAAACATGTTTTAGGCTGTCATGGGACGTCTTCTCCCGGCGATAAAAGGAGAAATCATCTACTACCACGAAAATACTGTAATGCATGAGATTCATGCAGCGTGTTTTTATGAAGTGCAGCAGATTTCACGAAAAAGAATATGGGTCTTGTTCTCGCCTGTGCGTGGCGCATCGAAGGCCGCACGACGCAGCGTGGAACGCTTGGGCTCCCATGGCGAAAAAAGGCGCACATGAGATGATTTGAATTCTCACATACTCTGAAGCTGAGAGAAAAGAGTACTGGTTGCAGTGCTTTCATAAGTGTAGAGGGGGCTGAAAATGGGATGCATGGGCGCGACTAGGAGTTATGTATCACGATGTTTCGAATGGGAGGCTTTCGCATATGAGTTACAATAACAGCATCGCGGCCTACTCAGGCAATACTCTCTTTTACTGTATCCTCCAAAGTTACTCAATATCCCTACCCCTTTCATTGAATGCTCATTGCATTTCAGAAAAAATAATTCTTTTTGAAAAACTACCCTCCAATAGATTTTCAATGCCAATTTCACGTAGTTAGCTCCAATAAAATCTTCATCGTTCAATTAGAAGAAGTTTTATTTTAAGTGGGGAACTATTTTAAATTATATGGCATTGCACGAGTCTTGGCTGGGATGATGGAGGCTGCCTCAGGCGGACTTTTTTGGATATTAAATTCTTGGTAACTACTCATTTCTTCAGAGCCCGTCCGATGAATGACAAAATCATTTGAAATAGGGTACACTTACGGATTATTAAAGTTCTATGGATTGCAAATTTCTCCCAATTTCAGTTCAGTTAAAATGAAAAAGTGCGGTGAAAACTAGTGATACTTCAATTGAAAACCCATTGAATTATAAATTATGTTTCATTGAATTACTTACAAGAACTTTTGTGAGATAGAATATACTCGTTGTATAATGTATATGGCCAGAATAAATTTTGGAAATCTAGATTCGGATGATATATCCCAATTTTGACGCTGTGCCAAATCCTCTCAATCGAAATTTCCGTCAGCGACTCTCGCCGTCTCAGTTGTAACTCACGTCGCTGCAATAGCTGAGCACCAAGAACTAACCGCGCTACTTCCATGATATAACTTTATGGGCCCCGGTTTTCCCAGAGATCTAATTTTGGGTTATTTGAAGGGCATCATCAGTATATCGTCTGGTCATTTGAGATGTTCAAAAGACGTACGGGCGATGAACAGGTAATTGACGCAAAATGTACCCATAGGCCATGCTTATGATATCCTTAGAATTTCTAGCATAGTTACTGATGATGCTGGGATATATGTCCCTGTGATGTCCGAAATTCTTTAGGATATCTTTTGTACAATATGAAATCCATAGCGCGCCTCTTCTTACGGCATATGGACAACACGATGAAGGCAGATGATAATCGGTGTTGAACACAAAAGATCTATTACACATATCTCTGAGACATCCAAAAATGTCTACAAAATGCATCATTACACCTTGGAACTAGAGTTTTCATGTTTTTTCGTCAGTGGTAGATCACCTGGCCTCTCTGAGTCGGCTGCTTCCGTTATTAAGAAATGTGCCCTAAAGTGATTCTTTACGGAATTGCAACCTGTGCACTCTTCTTATTCGAGTATATTTCCAGATCGGTGTAGACACGAGAAAAGAGCGTAACCATCGATTACGTCTCTACAAATGGTTTTCACGCCGGTAAAAACGTCTCCGATTTGGAAAATTTGTCATCGTTTGGCGCTATTCTCCTTCGCAGCACAATTATTATCTCATGGTATTTGACACTGTTTTTATGCTGCTATGGCTACATGATAATGACGGTGTTCAATATTGAGGTTTTTCACCCTCTTAAATTGCGATTGGAAAGCTGCTCATGCCCACAAAAATGAAGTACTTGTGATGAAGACACATTTTTACGTGACATTGGAACAGGATGTGACAGTACTGAATGTATAAGTCTCAAGATGTGGTGAGTCTGAAAAATACGTCGGACCGTTCTATGACTTTGTTTTTCAGTAAACTTTGAATTCTAAATTCAGTTATTAACTCTTTCCTTGCCCCTTTGCATTCTGTGAAATGCATAGCCGAGAAGGGAGAACACAGCGCTGATAAAGCGTAGGAGAGCGTTCGTCTCTGCTCACACACGACAAGAATTCTGTTCGTTGCCCGCCCTTGTGCAGCAAATTTCTTGGGTTCACTGTGGTTTACGGAATGTACGTCGCCGCCATGTCGCTGTCGCGTTGAAACGCGCCAGAACTTGCGCATGTCTATGGCCCTAAATAAGCTTTGCAGCAAGTCGTGTAGCAGCGTCGACCTGTCCGAAGCAGCCATAGTGTGGCCTTCGGAATCAAACCCGAAGCACACCGTGCCCCTGGTAGCGGGGCCCCGTATGACACCTGCCCCTACCACTGCGCGCTGGTGCACAGGGTCTTCCTAACCGTCGTGTACTATGGGCGACATTCACGCCGCAAACACGCCGAACTGCTTTTGCAACATGGTTTCCTGCCCGTGCATGCGCTTCAGCGCGCCATCAATGGCTATACGCTTGTATGCTCCCCGAAATCACCTCGTTCTCACGTCCTCTGCTGAGAAGCACCAGTGCCGCAGCCTGCGCCACAGCCGTTACCTGCCAATTAGGCGCTTTCAGAGCCCGCTCGCGCTGTAGGCGAGCGCACCCAGCAGCTGTGTAATGCTTGCATCTCGTAGGACTCGCAGCACTTCCCGAACGTGAGTCGAGTGCTCGTCCAGGTTACTGGAGAACACAATGATGTAATCCATGTAAACCAGTCACGTCTTTCACTTAAAGGGGGCAAGCAAGGTATTCACTGCTCTTTGGAAAGTGTTGGGGTCGTTTATGAGCCCAAAGAGCATCCAGGTTGATTCGATATGTTCATTCATGAAATACAAACGCGTCTTATCACGGTCCTCTACATTTGCTGGTACTTACAAACACCCCCAGTTTGCGTCGAGGATCGTAAAGTTCTTTGCTTTTTCTAGCGAATCGTTACATTCGACCATCCTCTGGATGGGAAACACGTCTTTGACAGTAGCCGCGTTAAGCATTCTGTAATCGATACTAAAATGCCAAAACCCATCGGATTTGGGAGCCAGTACCACGGGCGAGGCCCATGGCGATTGAGTCATTTCAATGAGTCCGGCCCGGAGCATCTTCTTGACTTGAGTCTTCTTCTCTTCCCAAGCTCTTTGTCCTGTTTAGTTCGGGTGTTGCGAGACTGGCCGAGTGTTCGGCAGCAAATATATCCGATGTTTGGCAATCCCAATCTTCCCAAGAGAACCGTCCCACACGGGGGTGAACTCACGAAGCATATTCCGTAACTTTTCACGGTGAGACTCTTGGACATGATTAAAGTCCAGAGACTCGAGCTCCTGTACGGGGTCTTTCTTCTCAGATCCAGGTGATCCTGGCTTTTCTTCCGACGGTGTCGGCGTTGCTTCTGTCGACGAGTTCGAAACTCTTTTACCCGACGAGTTCGGCGCAGCGTCTCCCGACGAATTCTTCGGCACAGTTGTGGTTGTAAGAGTCTCAGCGCACTTCCCCTCTCCCTCCTTAACTTCGAAGATTCCGAGAACCTTTACGTTAAAGACCTTCGTGGGTACAATAGCCACCAGGGGTGGTGACATAGAACCAATGACCTGGTTCTTTACCAACCTCTGTTGAGAGGAGCTGAAATTAGTAACCAATATCCTGAAGGACTTTTCTGGCTCGACAAGTAAAATACAATTCACGAGGGCTAAGTTCTTTTTTTCGTGGGGGAGAGGCAATGGTTGAACCGTTTGGAAGCCCTGCTGTGCGGACGTAACCATGACTCAGGTCTGGAATTCCGAGGGAATTCAAATAAATAGAGCAACTCGGTGCTTCGTAGACGGGCGGTGCAATTTCGACGGCTGTCGAGCCACTGGCAAGGAAACTTGTTTCTTGGAAGCCCGTTGTAAAGTTGGCCGAACCATTGGTACAGTTGTGCCGTCCTCCAGTTCGGCGTTCTTTTCGGTGGTCGAATTGATTCGACAAAACGGTCGCGGAAATTCCATCCGAGTATTACCGCCGCAGCTAAACGCTTGCAAACGAGAACCTCCGGGCAGACAACGCAACGACCAAGCCTGACGATCAGGTTGATTACTCCCACGATTGAAAGTGGCCTATTGTTTGCATCCGCTATATTGGTCGTTGGAGCCGGCTGAATCTGAGACAATAACTAAGGCAAAATAAAAGATTGGACCAAAAAGTTTGAACCAGCACCCGTATCAAGAACGGATAATTTCCGAACCATATAATGATCGGGTAAACCGAGATCGGCAAAAAAATTGTAATTTCCTTTCGCCATGACCAGGACTCTATACAGAGCACGGAAATTGCGTGACCATACCCAAGGCGGCGGGGAACCCAAGTTGTTCCGAATACACGGCTTTCGTAGCCATGTTCCTCGAAAAGATCCTGAACGGGGAGCGAGGCTTTGCAGCCTCCGGCGCGTCCGAGCTCGACTTCGATTGCGCCGCTCCTTCAAGGGAAGCTCCCGCGGATGTTATCGGAATGCTAGTTTGAATGTCAAAAATGACCGAATCAAAATGATCGAAAAACCGCTGAATTTATCCAAATTTAGATGTGCCTAATCTCCGAACATATTTCCACATTTTCACTTTGGCTATTTTTTTTGCAAAAAATCATTCACGATTATTTCCGTCATGGCTAGTTTGGATGGAAGGCCAATTAGCATGTTACTTCCGTTCGTGCTAGTTTCCGAACCCAACGTAAGTGTGTAAGTGGCACATATTTAGAAATCTACGGCGGCAAATAGGGATATACATCCCCAAATAGGGATATATACACAGATAGCTGCTCATAAATTAGGATTTGATGAATACAAAACTTTTGAATAGGAACTCTCTATAGAGATAAAGCACATATATTCAAATATTCTCATATCAGATATCGGCCGTTTGAATTAATTCTCTCCCTATTGAAATGCTTTCGCATCATGTGCCACCTCCCCCATCATTCCGTCCCACCCTCCGTTCCCCATATTACGCTCCCCGCTACGTACACAGACTCTCCTCCAACACCCCCACACCGCTCCCTACCATGCCTCATTGCTGCTTTGAAGGCTGCTTCTTTCTCGCTCGCATCATCCCCGCCATTTAAAGGCACCAAAGAAAATGCTCCAACCGTCTCACCACGAACAAGCGTTTCCTCTCCGCCGGAGGAACGTTTCTAACTTTCCCCACGCACAAAGCGTCACAAGTCCACCCCCCAAATCCCACCGCCATCTCTACAGTCTCTCTCCAATCGCCCTTCCGATAACGTCCCCATCGCCGATGACGACTCCCGCAACCAGCACCAGCTCTCTCTCTCTCTCTCCATCCACACTCAAGACGCCTACAATATTGTACGCACCATAGTCTGCTCTTTGTCCTCCTGCCCACCTCCTCCAATATTCTCCACCTTCTCTCTCCTCAGCAACCCCCAACTTGAACGAATGGTGCTCTGCATCTCTTCCATCGCTTCCACCCTTGGCCACCGCAAAGGAGACGAACTCATCTCTCTCCTTCACGACCCCGTCTTCTCCAAATCAGCCTTCCACAAGGCCGTCTTTTCCACATCCCAGTGTCTCAAACTTCAGACAGATCTATTCCAACACCGAGTCCGCAACATCGGTTTCTCCCCCACCACCCTCCACGACCTACAGCATCTCTTCACAGTCACCATCTTCCGAAATAATGCACTCCAAGTCTTTGTACGACATTTCGCACTCGCGTACTTCGACAAAACCTTCTTCCATCGCGTCCCTCATACAACCTCCTCCGGCTCTCTCACTTTTACTCACCCCATGGCTTCCTTCCTCAGAAATGAACCTTCAACTGCTCTCAAGCACCCAATCATGCAGTCCTCCAGCAACTCCTGCATCTCGCACACTTCTAAGAGCACTGGTATTGACATCTTCATCTCCTTCGTCCAAGTATACTCCGACAAGTCCTCCATCTCCCTCAAATATTCTTCCATCACCTCCTACCCCCTTCACATCACCCTTCTCAACTTCTCTGATTTTTTCCGTCGCAAATGAATCACTGACAACCTCAACCATCTCAGATACCTTCTAAACTCATTGAATCTCGCCACACTTTCTTAAAACGTTGATACCATCCCCCCAACACCTGCGGCATTTCCCACTCTACCAAAATTCAACTCATTCAGCGTGCCATTTCCAACGTCTTCGACCCTCGTATCTCCTCTGGCCTCACTGGAGTCCACTTCCGTGACGCTAATTGCTTGCTCCGCGGTTGTCACCCAATCATCGCCAGCTACTGCTCAGACGTCTCACAAGCAAGAGGCATTCTCGCCATCTCCCCCGGCACCAGCCCCCAGCATCCATACAACCGATTTACCGTCCCACGCTTCAAGCTCCGTCTACATCTTTGATTACCCCTCTTTGATCCCAAACGCCGACTCTCGCTGCCTACAGATCAGAACCTGCCCTCCTCCAAGATGCTGAAAAGACCCTTTTCGCCAGAAAGTCCAGAATCGCCCGAAACACCAAGTAGAAGGCCGTTGAAGCATTCAAATCCCTTTCCATCGCATAATACTCCTCCCTCCTCGAGTCCTACCCTCTCCTCAACATCACCACTCTCCTCACCCTTACAACACCTTACCCTTCGAACCACTCCATAACTTCCACCTCGGCATCTCCAAGCTCATCAAGCTCGCAGCCATCGGGGGATTCAAGTCAAAATCACTCTTGACTACTCTCTGTTCCTTCCAGTCTCGTCGTTTCTTAAACTCTGTCCGCTCCTTCATCCTCAACCACGCAAACACCATCCATGCCGCCATCGAAAAGCACTCCCCAGCTACAGGACCCCACATTGACTTTTTCTCCTCAGACAACGGTTAAAACCTTAACTTTATCTTCACCTCTGATGGTCTACGTGGTATGCTCGAAGCAAACGACTACCGCTCACTCGACATGGTATTCCCTTTCATCGGCGAATTTCTGGACCGGTGCTGTGTCGAAATCGATGCAGCTTCTATCATTTCTGTTTTCACCAAGTACTCCAGTTTTCTCCTCTTCTGCATGAGATAAAACACCTCCGTAGGATGGAAAGACTCCCGTCTCATAGACATCCTGTTCGAAATCCGCTCTTTCAAGCGCACAGCCGTACTCGTCCTCGGCCCCCACCACAATTCCATCCTTGGCCCCCCCAAGTTCCATCTCCTCGACCACATCGTCGAGGACAAAGACCGCTTTCGAAGTCCTCTACTTCAACGATGCCGGCATATGCGAACACGCCCACTTCCTCTTCAGGTCACACTACTCCAAAACCTCCAAGCGCAGGTCCACCGCACACAAAGAAACCATTCGTGCCATTCATTACGCCAACGCCCTCAAAGATTGGAACCCCCTCTCCACCAACCCCTCCATCACTTTCTCCTCTTCTACCCTTGCTTTTCGCATCCAATCCGACCAACCCGGTTTAGTCCATGATGGAAAGACTTATTTAATTTGCTGATCTCATCACCGCCCGCAAATCTTTCACTCTGATCCTCATTTCAATCCCAATTCTCTCTAAAACCTCTTCCCCACCGACTCTCACCATCTTTCAACAGATTGGGAAAGACGCCCTCTCTTTATTACTCTTCTTTTCCCTGAAAGCATTAGTACTTTTGGAGAAATCTCCCACTCTCCGTCGCACCCGAATCACCGTTGTCAACTCCGCTTACGTCGCCGGCGGTTATGTCCCATTACTCCACCACTAAATTGAAGAGTGGGACGAGCTCGCTCTCCAGGATCCTCCAGTCCCTCTCATCCAACGAATATTTGCCGCCCCTGCCTTCGGTCCTTCTAAATCTCCAAAGTTCTCACACGTTCTTGTCGTAGGCACTAGCTCCACGAACTTCAACTCCATCGCCCGGGTCTGCAAACTCATCTCCCTTGTTCGCCTGAGCCTGCCTTATTCCACACCATCTTCCAATAAGTTTGACTCCGTACTGTTCATGAAGCTCGTCCTACCAAAAGACAAAGTCGATGTCATCCTCAAGTGCGTATGCCTCCGATGGATAACAGGCAACGAACATAGCCACACCGCCCGTACAGTTTCATCTCTACCAACTTCACATCCGACAACGTTTCCTTATGGTTTGGACTTATCCATTTGTCTTCTATCTTTGGCTCAATTCATGTTCTCTGCCAGAACTACCTCACACCTCCCTTCACTTTCCACCTCCACTGGCGTTTCCACAGATTGTATCTCAACAGATTCTACCGGAACTCCACCTCCAGGCCCTATTTCTTTCCCCTCAAAAAGCACTCATTCCATAGAAATTTTATAAACCAAACACTACCATTCTCTTCCACAGGAAAGTTTGGAGATAGGTATGGGATGAAGAAGATATTTCAACTCTTCATCATCCCACCCCTTTCTCCAATCCACCCACTCTCATTTATGGTACCCTCTTGCCTCTCCTCCTTCTGCCCGATCTCTACCGTCTCCCTGGTGCCCAACTAAATGACTGAAACTGGGCCCCTTCGGTTGGCATGCATCTATATAGCAACCAGGAATCGCTTTAACGTTCTGCGTTAAATTCGCCATAAACCATTCTTCCCTCACCGTTAGATATAACTTCTCCCCCGATTGAATATACAGCCCAACCATCGCAGTTCTCTCCGAATTCCCCGACACAAACCTCGGATACCTTATAAAAACCAGTCGTTCGAAAACTCCTCGCCGTGCTCGTCCCTCACCGATTTCCATACCACCTTCAATATACCCTCCACTGCCCTTGGCAGATAAATCCGATACAAACTAGAAAACAAAAGCAGCCTTTGCTCTTCACATCTCACATCCTCGTACATGGTTTTCACCACAAACCCAACCCACGCATGGAGTATGGCAAGGTGCATCACCGTTCCATCCACGTAATGCTTTTCACCACTACATTTGGTCTCCACTGCGTATCCCATGTACTACGTCAACACTGGCACCGCAATTTAATTCTTGAAATATTTATCTTCTTCATCACAGCCCCACGGTGGAGCATTCCCAGTTGAGCCAGAGTAGGCAAGATCATTGAAACGGCTCATACCCTACGCACAAAACTTGTTAATCCCATTCTCTTCACTTCTCAGAAGCGTTATGCGAGCCTCGTCCATCTGCGTCTTCAACTCCCCACCAAGCCCCGTGCACACACTAGGCTTAACCCGCTCCTCAATTAAATCATATCCCAGTAAAGAGAATAATCTGTCCCGAGCGGCCCACTTTCGCACTCCAATCACAACGCTTATCATCTGCTTTATCCCTTGCATCAGAAACTTTTCCGAGCTTACATTCTCCACGAACTCTTGTTTGCTCCCTATTTCCCTTATCTTCCCCAGTGTCTCGCCCATTATTTTTGTCTCGACCACATACTTCAACAAGACATCAATTCCGCCCTCCGTCGATGGTTTGTACGCCGTCATCTCATAGGTAACCTTAATTGGGCACCTAGGCACCATCTCATTCTCCCCAACTATGAAAATGCTCTCCTATCTAATTTCTTCCACCGTCTCACTCCGGTTTCTCAACTTCTACCAACGTTTTCCATGTCGGAACGAAGCTCGGAGGCCTCGAACTTCGTATCATGAGGAATCCTATAATATGTAGCCCTTGCAAATCCGTAAAACCATTCTTCCACTCTAATATCATACTTTCGGTGCCTTCTCACCTTCTTACCTCTACCATCTCGCTTTCTTTCTTTCACAGCCTTCCGAAGACCTTCGATTAACAAAGTTTGCCGTTTCTTTTATTCTCTCAGCCATACCAACTCTTTGTACGTCCGCTTCAAACTCACCATCAAATTAAAGTGATCTTTCTTCATACTTCCTAACTGTCTCTTTGGCGGGTTCAACCAATGAACTATTGCAGACCGTGGCAATACGCTCAAGTTCTTTGCATTGCCTTCCCGTTTCCGTGTGTCACCTCTTCAAATTCTATCCCCACTTTTTACACGACCGCCGTCATTTTCGTATCCCACATCATTCGGTACTAAAACGGTGTTACGCCTCAAATGCATCCCTTGGGCCGTTTATGGTGGCACTGTCTCTATGGAATTCACTTCCCGATGCCGTTCTGTTTGTAACTCATCCTCAACTTCGAAATCTTGCTCAACCACTGCCACTTTCCCTCCGATAATTACCTTTGGTGATCCACCACTTCTACGTCGTACCCCTCTCTTGTGCCCGTGCTCTCGTCGCTCATCTCCCCCCTCCACAACTTCATCACCCCCTAATACATCAACCACATTCCCTATTCTTCTTCCACTATCCTCTTCTGCTTCATGTTCCACCATTGGCCGAACACGCCGCACTCTTTCTTTCTCACGGTTTGAAGTCTGTTGAACAAAACCAATGCTTTTCTCCTCTGGCACTCTATTTGGCGTCACTACAACCAAACTCTCCACTCCTCGCGTCCTCTTCGGGTGACCACCCCTCACTCTCTCCCTTTCTCCTTCCACCTCTTCGGGTATCACAGCCCTAGGCACTGTATCACCGTTAGGTCCCTTTGTTCTTCGAAGGCCACCACTATCTAATCCAGTACTACTCCTTGCTATCGTTTTTCACGCCTACCAGTCGTGACGGAGCTCTCAAACCGCCACATTGACGCAAGAAAGTCCAAACTTTACGTAGGAAACGTTTGATACTGGGGAAAGCCAGGTGGAGCCTTTCATGATCTCGATGCGCAGACATTCCACTTCGGAAATAAGTTCACCATACGAACCATAGCCTTCCTAACTTCTAGAGTTACCTGGATATTCGTCTAATTTTCCCGCCGGAACAATGCGAATTGAACAATTGCGGCGTGCCTAGCATGGGAAAAGCAGTCAGGGTCCGGCTCACACCCGATGAACCTACGATGCTGTTTTACCTCCATGCGTGCCATTGCTGTCGAAAAAGTCCCCGCAAACAAGTCGACCACAATATCCCCAGCCTGGGAAAACCGACTGATTAGCTCCTTCAACAATGCCCTAGGTTTCTGGTCGGACCACACCTTTTGTAAAACGTAGCCCCCACCTTCTTTCCTTCTTTCTCTTCCACTGAAGAGTCTCCCCATTAGACGTGGGGGTTACCTGGTCCATGACACTGTGGTACCCCGGGTACCTTGACTGCATGAAATTGAAGTTCTCATAGTTCACCATCACATGCTGCTGCGCGGGGCTGAGACCATTTCGAGCTCCATGTACAGCCTACTCTATTTCAGGGAAAAGGGAGACCGACTTACGTCCAGGGTTACGCATCGGGTTGCCTTGCGACCTTACAAAGTGCATTGGGACCTAGTCTACAACAAATGAAAGCCTTGGTACTCCGTTTTCGTCTATTCCCCCAATTGCAGAAAGTACATCTCTCCATTGCTGGACCTGCTCCGAAGCACTAAAGATCACGAAAGGCCCCCAGGACGTAGCAGTCTTGATAGAAGCTTTGCAGCCTTCTTCATGTCCTTAAAGCTCAGTACATCGTACCAGCTGTTGTTTAGGTTATTGGTTATTGTTCCCTCGGATGTTGTACGGAGGGTTCATGAGAACCAGTTGAACTTTTCCTAGCGAAGACAC
The DNA here is from genome assembly GCA_030374805.1 of Gracilaria gracilis. NCBI lineage: Eukaryota > Rhodophyta > Florideophyceae > Gracilariales > Gracilariaceae > Gracilaria > Gracilaria gracilis. Next base: position 17,012 of record JARGSG010000116.1, on the reverse strand, counting down.
ACCATCTCTGCGCCACGTCTCGTCCATCTCTACCATATCCTCAAGCCCGCAAATGTACAAGCGAAAGTACTTCTCCATCTCCTCCTCACAACTTCGGAAAGCCAGTTTGTCATCCAGCTACGCAATGGATCGTGGAGGTATTACGCCTACCCCGGACGCTTCGTCACCAGTACTTCCTTTCCCAATGTCGATCACTATGTTTGTATCACAATCTCCTTCTACGCCTCTCCCCTCCTTCCGCTCCGTTGGTTTTCCAATTTCTTCCACCTCCTCCACATCATCTTCAATTTGTATGGCAGGTTCTGGTTTGGATATCGGCGTTACCTTCATACCAGGAACGTTCACTGATTCTTTCAGTTTCAACGGATTTGTGGCCTTCATGACGGAGGACACAAGCGAATCCGAGAAACTATCAAATCTCTGAGCAAACGCCCGTGATGGGTCCCTGGTAAACGTCTTCAGAACTGTCCAACGTTTTGGTTCGGAAATTGAGAAGAACTGCGCATTCACAATAACCTTGTTGAGGTCCAAAATGAACTCCTTCGCAAGCATTCGGAGGGCAGCATCGATGTCTGGCGGTAAATTCCATGCCCAAGCGATGACCTCTGTTGCAATAACAGTTTCACCTTTGCTCGGTAGCAAGCGATGGTCGTTATCCCGGTGGACGAACCCCTCTGCCCCCGTCTCAATCGCTTGAAACTGCATTTCGTCATACATGACTCGGATGAATGGAAGAACAATGACCTCCACGGTAGGGAATCCCAGGAATTGAAGGAAACCATCCCATGCCTTCGTTATGAGCTGTACACCAAAGCCAAGACGCTGAGCTTGGAGTTTGTTTGATATTTGGACATTCACAAAAGGTGTGGGATATCCCTTGTCTTTTCTTTTCCTCTTCTGGCCTACAACTCTTTTTTCCATGGAAAATTTCTGAATGAGCGAGAGAAAGAGAATACTTTGGAAATGTGTGGCAACGGTTGTGGCGAAGGGGGGTACCACCCGTCCCACTTGCTCAGGAGGTATAGTCATTGACTTGAAAAACTCGGTCAAAGTCACATTCTTCGGTATTTTTTTAAAGTTCACCTCGGTATAAGCATTCTAGAAGTCCCTTACACGCCAGTCCCCATCACCTTCCAAAATGTCCAATAATCTTGTTGAGAGGTATAGCTGACGATAAGACCCTTTCAGAGATACGACCCGTAGTTCACTGTCAGTAAAAGTCGGATGTCCTGGACCCACAAGAATATGGAAGTAATTCTTGGCCAGCAGTAAGACGTTGCGAATCTCGATAACGTAATCAACGAACTCGCTGTCTCCCACTTTCCTTGGCCGGTCTTCATCTCGCATTGTCGAGGCGTAATGATCGCGAATTGCAAGACATACTGTGACAAGCTCATCTCCGGAGCCATACTGTTTTCCAACCTTCATATCGGAGCTTAAGGGTGCCGGTGACGTATACCTCGATGAACTATGTGGAGTCATTTTATGCCTGCACGGGAAGAGCGTTCATTGACGGGTTATGATTCGAATTTCCGGAGCGAACGGGAGATGGCAGCGGACGGGAGATGGGAGCGGACGAGAGATGGCAGCGGACGGGAGATGGAAGCGGAGGGGAGGAAACAGCGCACGAGGGACTGCAGCGGGCATGGGATAACTGCCGACGAGATATGAAAGTGCGCGGGAGACGGGAGCAGGCGGGAGAGGATAGCAACGATAGAGCACGAACCAGGTTCTTTCAACACAACAGGGAGATGTGCAAGATGCCTGAGATGCACGTGAACCCGTAAAGAGGTTTCAGGGAAAGCGGCGACACTCGAGAGATACGGAACTTGGTGATTGCAAACATATACGCGATGTTGTAGGAAACGGCCGTTAGGAGAGCGGACTGGGGTGATGTGGCGCTTCATCAGTGCACTGATGAAGTGCCAAGACCCCCCGGTCCGCTGTCCTACCAAAAAAATATTTTATTTTCCATATTTTTCAACGACAGCCTGGGACAGCTGACCGGGGTGTCGTGGCGCTTCATCGGTGCACCGATGAAGCGCCACAACACCCCGGTCCGCTGTCCCAACGCGCCGTGAGTAATGAAGCTGGGGCAGTGGCACACGTGGCACCGCCAACGAGCCATAAGCGGTGAAATTCGCCCGCTGTCAACGTGATGTGTGTGATGAAACTGCGGTGCTGGCATACGTGGCCCCGCCAACGTGCCGGAGACAGCGAACCGGGGTGTCGTGGCGCTTCATCGGTGCACCGATGAAGCGCCACGACACCCCGGTCCGCTGTCCCAAAGTGAAATTAGTGCGCCACAAATTTTATTTATTTCTTTATTGCTCAAACATTGTTGTACAAGTGTACTATAGATATTAGCAGCGTTATTAGCTTCATGTAGATTTGTAAACGTCTCGCGAGTACGCTATTAAATTTTTAAATAGGCACAGTGTATAGTTTAAACTAATATTGAGCGGACGCGCATCCGTGATGAAGTAGACGGAAAAGAGCGGGAGTGAAAGTTACAACTAGCTAACCGATCTTGCGAGCGTTCTCGACGGTCTTAAACAACCTTTTTCATTCTATGAGCCGCGTGTAACCGCGATGCTGCCTCGCAAGCATAAAAGGGGGCCGGATTCAAGACGAGCAAACCGAAGTGCAGGGGTGTTAGAAATGCCCCCTCTAACACGAGTGATAGGGAGGGCAAAAGGCACTACGCCGCGTATGCCACCATCCTGAGCAATGACGCAGAAGGTTACGCCCACTGCTACGCCGGTAGTGAAAGGCGGCGATGCGGTGCATTTGTTTGTGACGATTGGGAAAGAAAAGAGCAGGGTGAAAGTGGGAACCGCGGAGGTGAGAGGTGTAGGGTCCTCCGGTGGTGCAGGTAAGGCTCTTTGCCGTTCGCTCCATGGGCATCTTTTAAGCGCGACTGCCCCAGTAGGAGAAGACTTGGTTGTGATCTGGAGGACAAAGATTGTTATAAGTCATGGAAGCGCGAAGTACCCTTCCCGTTTTCAAGGTTCTGAAGACCCACCAAGTACGCTGAGAGAGTTGTTCTGGGCTGGGTTGTATGCGTGGGATACGTCGATGATGGACCGACTCGAGATTTCGCAAAGTCCTACTCCAAGGTCTGGGGCTGGCAAGTGTTCTACATCTCAGCCTGAGAAAGTGGTTGCTCTGGAGGTCGAGAACCCTGCTGTGGAAGCCTCCAAAACTCCAGGAAAGTCTTCTAAAGGGATGGAGAAGCCCGCGGGAGCGAGCGTCAGCATCATAGAGGACTCCGACGACGATATTGTGGAGTTCTTTCAGACGAGTAAGGCTCCGCTTGCTGACGCGGAGGAGGACGTGTTCGATGAAGGAGACAATGTTCCGTCGGAAGAGGTAGACAACACCTTGTATCTCAAGAAGATTTCCGTTGCCAACTATGTTCAACGCAGGTTGACGATGGATATCGAGATGATTGAAATCCCGAAGAAGACAGTTCGAAGTGTGAATCTGGGACACAAGGAGGCGACGACGATGAAATGTCGCAACTTTGGGTGAGTTCCGTCCGCAGGTTTGATTGTTCTGGCATCTCTAGGGGATTATGCTGTGAATGAAATAGTTGTCGATGGGAGAATTGTTGTGCTCGTAACCCTCATAGACGGATATCACAGAATTCTTGTGCTACGAGACTTGCATGGGGAAGGCGGGAAGTGGGTGGATATAGTCCGTTCTTTGGGTGTTGTGCTGTGGGGAAGAAATGATGGGAAGGCCATAACAATGAACGAGATGAGTTCGAATGTGCTGAAGATGTCGTTTGCCGAAAAAATTCATAGCACGGTATCTTTTGTGCAGAGCGTCGTGGACGAGTCACATGTGGATGTGAAGAGCATTACTTCGAAGCACTTAGCTGGTGCTTTGAAGAGAAGTGAGGCTATCGGAGACTACAGGGTGCGTCACTTGACTCGTCACGCGACATTGGCTCTGAAGTTTGTGGAATATGAGGGGCTTTTGGAGTTCTTTGAGTAGGTGTGTGAGGAGGGTCCAGCTCTCACGTTGACGCATGTCTCGAGTGACCTCCTGATGGGTCTCACCGATGGCCAGTTTCGATTTGTCGTACGTTGCTTGCAATGGCATGTGGAACTGGGGTTGTCTTCTTCTACGAGAACCGGTCGTTTTGAAGACATGAGGAAGCACTTCTTTCAATGTGTCATAGGTATATACAACCTATGCAATGTCACTGCGAAGAAGAAGGACATTAGTGTTGAAAAAGTATTGCAGACAGTATTCAACTTAGGAGGAAAACATGTGTCTTTGATGGGATATCGGAGTATGCGGACAGCAAAAATGGAACGTGGCGGTGCGAGGCATTTATGGGACGGGATGGTGGCTAAAAGTGTGAAGAACGCGGGTAACAATCTTCAAGAAGTTTTCAAAGTATCGATTTAAACGTCAGAAGAGGTGAAGGAGGTGGGGGAGGAAGTGGTTGAAGTCGTGGATCTAGGTGATGGTACGTCAACCGCAGCACTTAATGAGGCAGAAGATGCTCTCATGTTGTTGGAAGCTTCCAGGCAAGGGGAAGATCCTGAAGCAGAGCCGTCGGGGTTGAGGCGGAGCACACGGAAAAAGATTGCTCCGGGCCGGCTGGAAGAGGATTGGGGTAGCAAGGCTGGGAGCAAGAAGAAGAAGAAGAGGAGGAGGGTAATTGATCTTACTGACGATGAGGATGATGTAGAAGTTCACCCTGCTCCAAAGAGGATGAAGAAGGGCACCTTGAACACCCCTTCTGGAGATATACCAACGCAGGTTATTACTTAATTCAGAAATATGGCGAAGCCGGCATTGAAGAAGTTCTTCAAAGAACAGAAAATCTATTTGGTGTCTTCGAGCGAGGATAGAAGTGGTGGCAGTGAGGACGATAGTGGGTTCCTTCAGGATGAGTAAGAAGGGGTGAATGAAGGAAAGATGGGTGGATTTGAAGACAACAATACCGAAAAACCGCCGAAAAGGATGAACAAGGCAGGTGAGTGGCCTGGTGGATCGAATATGTCATGGACGGCTATGGTTAATAAGATAACAAGTGAGAGGCCTGGAGGAAAGAATGCAGTGACACATCAGCACCCGTGGATGGAGATAAATCATTTGCGAAAGGAGCACATGGCGGGGTGTTTGGGGTGGCTGATTTGAGAGCGGTTCATCACGCGGTGTACTGGCATGCCGCTGGGAATGTGCACAAGGAGCTGGGGAATAAGAAAGAACCAGTTCTTACGGCGATGCTTCTGCTGAAGAGAAAGCCGACAGGGAGAAAGAAGCTCGTTGGATGGCGGCATTGGAGAAGGATGACCTCGCTCGAGAGTACTTTGCCACCTGGAGAATGGGGTTGATGAAAAAAGATGTCTCTTTTTTTGGAACAATTTGGAACTGACGATGTTAAGTCAGAGGAGGCGGAGAATAGGGGCGTGGGGGTGGATGAAGATGTGAAAAATGGGTTGCTGGAGTTTTTTAGAAGGACTTCAAGGAGCAGTCAGACTTGAAGTTTGAAGAGAACGGAACGAAATGGAAGCCCATCATCAACGCGGGGGAAAAAAGGATGCTGAAGACAAGATGCAGGAAATTGAACGATACATTATGGACAAGAAGGGGATTGTTGATTGCATGGAATCTGATGAGAAGAATGTGATGATTGTGAGAAAGCGAACGTTGTTGGATTCGAGGTTTGGACAGATTGCATCGCCTCTTCGCCTTTGTAACAACAGCAAGGCGAAGAAAAGGATGTATGTGCCGCAAACCGGAGGGCGTTTGTTGTGTACGGGGGAGGGATGCCCAAGGCCGGTGTTGCACACTGATTTTCGAGGGTTGGAGAATGTGGAGAAGGATAACGGAGATATTCTGGGGTTCTTCGTGATGGCCTCCGGAAGGAGTTAATTTATGATATCGGTTTGTGAGAGGTCACAAAATATTTATATGACGAATGAAAAGAGTTTGAGGAGGTTACCACGTACAATGGTTGCGAAGAAATTCAGGGTTCCGCCTTACCCTGTGTTAATTAGGAGGGGGTATGTTTTTCAGGCGGGAGCTGGGTACATGGATGCATTGGTGAAAGAAAATTGCCTGAGGTATCACACGTCCTTTGTAGCTGAAGGATAAAAGCTTCCTGACGCGGTGCACAGGGAGCAAGCGTTTCGGCCAAAGTTCGCAGATGAGGAATTTGGGCTAGAAAAAGACCCAAACGACCAGCTGGACGGTGATGAAGGTTTGGAGAAAGAGAATGAAATGGAAGATATAGAAGATGGAGAGAATGAGTACGAAGAAGAAGACGTAAAGATGTCAGTTGCCAGGATGAGAATAGAGATGGGGAATAAGAGGAAGGAGAGATGATAATGAATGACGACGATGAGTAGTTATAATGTAGCACTTATACTGTTGTGTTGGTTTTTGATAGAGACTTTACCTACGACAAAAGCTGAGATGATCATAGATGGAGGGAAGAAAAATGGGAGTTCGTGATGAGTTTGTTTGATTGAAGATATGGGCTGTTGGAAGCTGTCGGGTGCTGGCAGCCGTGAAGGGAAGTGGTCTACATTCTAAGGAGTGGGTAAAGCTGTAAGTACAAGACTGGGCTGTTGTTTTGGTCATAGAAAAAGGTGTTCCATGGAATAAGAGAAGTTGTATGATTCAGTTATAGAAAAAAAAAGCAGCAGGGCTGTAGAGGAGGTAGGGTCGAAGAGTGTGTCTATGAGATGGTATGCAGTGAAATAAATCATAAAAATAAGAATTTATGGTACCGTCGGTACTTGAGAGGTGGTGGATCAGGGGTTTCATATGGATATGGTATGGACCGAGGTTGGGAAGACGTGGAGAGTTCTAGGACAAAAATGGAAATTGTGTGAAATGGCGGGAAATTGGAATAGATATGAATATGAATGGGTTACAAATAGTTGTGAAGCTCAAGTGGGTGTGTGGGCGACAGTGCCACGGGTGTGCGGAGTGAGAAGGAGTGCTGCAACTGTTGGGTTGGTATCGCTTTTTCTCATCTACCTCCGTTATCGTGAACAGCCGTTTATTTCTGCGATTTCGAATGGTTATGTCGAAGACGAAAATCTAGTGGATCTGACTCACCGGATGAAGGTACAAGAGACGCCACCGGAAAGGAAAGATGAGGATGGGGACAAGGTTAGCATGTGGAAGAAGGAGGTAAATGGGGATGGAGAGGGGGTGGGGGTGATGGGGTGGAAGGGATGGGGCACTGGAGAGGAGGCTTGCGGCGGAGATTGAGGATCAGTTGAGAAGGCTTGAAGGAGATCTGAAGAAGTATTTGGACGACTGGCGTTTTGAGATGGTGAGTGAGATGGGAAGGGTGGTGCTGAGTGTGTCCGATATTGGGGTGCCAATGGATTTGATTTCGACGTTTCGGAGAAGGATGAAGTTCGCTGGAATGAGGACTAAAAGGCATGTGAGTGGGAAGGTAGAGTTCGTTGGAAGGAAGATAGTAAAGCTGAGAAGGAAGAATAAGAGGCTGAGCGGTCGTGTGGAGTTGATGAAGGAGCAAGTGGGACAGGTGGAGAAGACGTGCTAATTGTTGTTCGAGGTGAAGGAGCTGGTGAAGGAAGGAGGCGGTGGGGGGGAAGAGGGGAGAAGGAGAAAGAGGAAAGATTAGAGGAAGTCAGCTGAGGAACAGGCGAAAGAATGGGGGGATGGTGGATGAGAATGGGGAGGTTTATGTCCCGCGGCACCTGCCAGGCCGAGCGCCACTAGTCGGGTTTGGTAGTGCGACGGCGTCTGTGCGAACGATGGAGTGCATAGTGGAGGAGCAGGAGAAGAAGAGGCTGGAAGTGGTTGGGAGCCGGTTTGGGGCTAGAAGAGTGTACGAGAATGCAGAGAAAGTTCCGTTGGAATTCTTCAACTTGACATTCAGGGAAACTGAGACTCAGGATCCGAATGCAGTGTTGTAATGAAGAAGCGCTAGTGGTGGGTTCGTAATTTTTTAGAGTGTTTTTGACGAGTATGAGGAATGTAAAGTTACGGGCATTGGCAGTGGAGCTTCAAACTAGCCTTCAACTTCAGTAAGTGAAGTTTAAACTGCACTGAAGAGAAAGATAATTTTCAAAGGAAAAGTTTTTGCCTTTCCGAATAGCGCAACTGCAAGAATGCTAGTTTTTTCTGACTTTTTTTTCACAACTAGCGATCCAGCATACTAAATTAGCATTCCGAGAAGACCGACGCTCATGCTCAGTTTTTCTGAGCGTCGCCACCACTCTGCAGAACCATTTGGCCCGCCGGTGCGTCTGCCACTTGTTTTTGAGGCGGTGAGGGTTCCCGGTTTTTAGGCTGAGTATCCGCCTTCGCACAAAGGTACGATTTTGCCGGAACACCTTCCCGTTCGGGGGGCCTCAACGACTCATAATGGGGAACAATTTTTGCCATATTTCTGAATTGTAACATACAGTTCGGGGTAATATGGCCATGTTTGTAACAAATATGGCATATAAGCTGACGAAGAGATTCCGCATTGGGCGCCCTTTGTTCCTGTGTCGGGGGGTAGGGATCCTTCCAACCGATACGGGAGTTTATATATCCTCCAGAGTGCGGCACTGAAACGGGGGCATCGGAAAACCGGTGCTTGAGCGCTATCACCCGGGACGTTCAGTACATCCGCTGATAACGGCAGGAGACTCTGTGCCAGTCCAGATGTTTCCGGTGTTCTGGAAAGAGGTCCAGGTGCAGAGCCAGTATTCGAGCTACCGTTGTTACGGCAAGATGCCATAGTCCGCCGAGGCAGTCGGGCGAATGTAATAAACAATTACCGATTCCATTAATGGTCTAAAACGGATATTCTCAATGAAGAGTGTAGTACAATGAGACCTCAATGGGTTGGTGCCACGTGGGCCTACTGGTGCGCCTTGCTGGCTGCACTGTACCCAATTGGTATTCTGTATTTTATAATTTCTAATTTCTAATTTATAGTCTAGGATAGTTTAGCATTGCTGGCCCATGACAGTAGGTCATGGGCACAGCCGATGACGTCATGCCCGCAGGGGAGATCGGCGTCGGTGCACCTTGTATATATTGTGGTGCACCTCGCCTTCCCCCTCGGGTATTGTAAAGTCAGGCACCATTAGGGCAGTAACTATACCATCTTGGTCACTTGCTACTCTATTACTATTCAGGTTTTACCGCGCGTCGACGTCTACTACCGTACACCTACACGGTCTAGACTAGTTGCCCCGCCGTTTGCCCCTGCGGGTTTCAGGTGCCCTACTACCATATTGGTTGTGTGTTTTTCCCCTTTAGGTTGAGCCCTCGCGCGCTCCCTCTACCAGGCGGACCCCACACCTTATCGGTATTTGTACGACATTTTGGTCTCCCGACTTAGAAGTTTCTTGGTTTTTGTCGTACCTTTACTGGTGAACAGAAGACATTCGAAAGGATTCTGGAAGTTCACACACCTATTTGGTTTCGTAGGAATATTCGCGAAGCAATTGGATACCACTATTGGTCACTATGGAAAGACCTACAAGGATTACTCGTGGCTCTAGCGCGCCACCTAGCCACAAGGGTTCTGCTGCAGCTTCGGCCGCTAAACCCATTCTGGATAATACCGAGGAGTTGCTTCGGCAACCTCGGGCCGGAACCTCAAAGGATACGGGCACTCAGCCACCGTTGGCTCCTGAACCTAACAAGGATTTGCCGACAACGGTTGAGGACCTTTGGCCCCAATTGGAAGATCGAGCGAAAGCTCTTTTTACCGCTACGGTTAATGAAGCTATGACCTCAATGGACATGGACGCCGTTACCCGCTTGGTGGTTGATCGAGCCGTACACGAGCTCTCTCAACGCATACCTAAATTGGTTGAAACATACCTCTTAACGGGTGCCCGGGAGCATATCTACCGAGTGGTTCAAGACCTTTGGGTTTCTGAAGGAATGGCGGAAGCCAAAACCCCTGGGGTGAATGTGGTTACTCGCATACCACAAGGGATCCCTGCCGGTTCTTCCGCACCAATCAAGCCAATTCCGGCCGATAGTGCGTACCTACAAGATTTAAGGCAAGGTCAAGAGAACCATATAGAGATGGGCCCTCGAGACGTGTACTTGCCACCCATTGGAGGTAACGTTCGAAAGGACACCAAGACTGGTGGACCTGAGGACGATTCGTCTGACCCAGAAGAGGGGCGACGAAGAAGAAACCGCAAGGGTAAAGAAAGGAGGAGGAAAAAGGGAAAGAATCGCGGCTACGACTCTGACCCCGATTTCTCGAGCTCCGATAGCGATACTGGTTCATCGTCGGATGATGACCGTAAAGGTAGACGCAAGAAGAAACCGAACAGGTTGGCGAAGAAGTCGTCAAAGAGAAACCGGAAAGGTAAGAAAAAACGGTACGAGTCGTCCGACTCGGATTCGGACACCGATACAACCCTAGAGGTGCGTCAGCCGCTGAACGATATGTTCACCAAAGCGGTTGATTATAGGTCATATCGGTTGAGAAACCGATCCTCTGCTTACACCCAAGAGGTTGCAAAGAAGATCACCAAGCACCACAAGAAGCTCAGCTTCCAGATGGGTGATACCACCTTCACAGGTGATGATCCCATTGCGGTAATTGAGTTTCTACAGAAGTTCAAGATTGCATGTGACCAAAATGGTTTTTCCGAAGGCGCTGCCATGTGGTTATTCCAGTTTTACCTTAAAGGTCAAGCTTACCACTTGCTGCAAGGCAGGTTCCGTGGAAATACCCTGGCGGTTGATGAAGAAGGGACAGAGATGTTAGAGACGTACCCAGAAGTGGTTAATTTCATGTTGGAAACTTACGCTACCGATGAGGTTATCCAGGAAGGTTACGCTGAGGTGCAAACATATCGCCAACGCTCTAGCCAAACCGAAATGGAATTCTCGTTGGGCCTTTGGAATCTGGCCACCCGATGCGGTAATGTCTTTACCACTAGTAGGTTGAAGTCGCTCTTTGCCGACAATGTTGACAAAGCGATCCGTTCGCAGGTACGCAATTACCTGGCGAACAACCGTAAGGTGGACTATAATGGGCTTGCCCGTTATGCCCAGGGACTAGGCGACACTCTCCGTCACGGAAAGAAGCCGTCGGCGTCCCATACCTCAAAGGATAAACCGAAACGGTCAGTATTGGAGCTAGAAGAAAGCACTACCTCAGAGGGAGATTCGCTCATTCGCGTACCAACAGGAATGGCAGTTCATCTCGTGACTGCGCGGCAGGCTCAGTCACGAGCCACCTCCATTGGTAATTGGTCGTCGACAGTACCACCAGCTTCGGTAAGGTCGCCACCAAGTGCGGCGAGCACTCAACAAACCTCAACGGGTGGTTTGCAAGCATCTTCATATGCTAAAGCACCGACCAATCCGGTTACCCGACCTACCTCTATGGCAATGCGTGATCCCCAGACAGGTGGATTGGTTTGCTGGCTCTGTTTTTCGCCAGACCATCTGGCGAACAGATGTGACAAAATACCCCCAGGGGTGCGCGAACATCTGATCAGTGCCAGGCAGCAAAACCACCGTAACCTATATGGATCTGGAAAGAGGGTACAAGCTCAACCATCACCATCTCAGGTTCATCTCGTCGAGGAAACACCAATCTTGGAGAAGGACGGTCCCGCTCAGGAGGAGCAGGAAAACCCCGAACGGTTAGCGTAGGGGCCACCCCTAACCTTGAATTGGAAGGCCCATCGATACCGGAACGGGAAACCTTAATGGTGGAAAAAGAAGAATCAGATGTACCCAATGTGGTGTGTCTAATGAAGTACAATAACTATAAAGTTAATGCTTCAGTAAGCTTTCTCAATTACCTACAGGTCCCCGTTGCGTGTGTACTCGATACCGGCGCCGGTCCGAATGTGCTAAACGCTCGCGTCATACCCGATGCGGTCTTGCGGAACATTCGGCCTGCCCCGACTATCAACCCGCTGGTGGACGCTAATGAGCGCCCACTGCACCTCAGAGGAATGTTAACCACTGTGGTACAACTTGGAACCTTGAAGGTGAAGCTCAATTTCTTTGTGGGGGATCGTCTGGCGACAGACTGTATCCTCGGGACCAACTTTATTGACAAACATGTCAAGGCAATTTTGCCAGGGTCCCGAACGGTCGCTCTCCGTCAAGGTGGTCGTATTGCTATACTGGGTAATACGCAGACCAAAGATGGTTGGCGTAAGAAGCCGAGGTTCAATATACCCACCGAAACGGTGTCAAACAAGATACGGCTCACCAAATTGGTTTCAATTCCGGCTATGACCCAAATGGTAGTGAACGTCTCATGCGCAGTTCCAGGATTGGTAATGCTACAGAACCATCCTAGGTTGGCAGAAAGACATCTCGCCTTGATGGCAAACGGGATTATCGACAACATCCCTAACCAAGCCTTCAAGGTGTACTTGAGTAACTTTAGCAATCACATTGTTAAGTTACCCAAGAATACCACTATTGGAATCGCACTTCCGGCACCACAAGGGGTTTTCACGGTCTCACCTAATGTGTTGGGCAAGGTCGCCACCTCTAAGGAAGGGGGAGGAACGGATGCGCCATACCCTGCATATGCGCCCCCGTTATCGACAAATACCAAAATTGAACAGAAGATCGCCAGTACCTTTAAGGTTAGGGATCAGGAAAAGACTATGGAACTGGACCCAGTGCGGAATTGGAGAGAGGAAGTCCAGATCGGTGCGGAGAACCAGGCTCTCCGAGACCGGATCCTCAGTCTCTTAGAAGAATTTGAACCCATGTGGTCGGGCCGGTTGGGCCAAATTGAGGCTACAGAGCACCGTATTGATATGGTGCCTGGCTGGAAACCCATTTACCAGCAGCCTTACCGTGCAGGTCCAAAAGCCCGGGAGGTTGAGCTCAATGAGGTCGAGAGAATGCTCCGTGAAGGTGTCATAGAACCAGCAAATGCGGACTGGGCCAGCCCTGTGGTTCTCGTCACAAAGAAGAATGATACCCGTATGCGGTTCTGTGTGGACTACAGACGACTGAATAGTATGACCATTAGGGATTCTTACCCAATACCTAGAATGGACGAGTGTATAGATTCGTTGGGCAACGCCAAGATCTTTACTACGCTCGATGCCAATTGTGGTTATTGGCAGGTACCTATCAGGGAAGAAGACAAGGACAAAACTACGTTTACTTGCCACGCTGGGTTATTCCGTTTTACGCGTATGCCCTTTGGGTTGCGAAATGCCCCGGCTACCTTTCAGAGGGCGTTAGATATAATCCTTTCGAAGGTGAAGTGGAGAACCGCTCTGGTATACATCGACGATGTAATCATATATTCCAGAACGGTAGAGGAACATTTCCACCATGTTAGGGAAGTTTTGAACCTTTTGAGAGAATCTGGAGTAACGTTGAAGCTCCGCAAGTGCGAATTCTTCACCAAAGAGGTAGAAATACCTTGGGTCCTATCATCAGCCCTGGGAGGTTAGAAGTGACGCCGCGGAATATCCGGGCCGTGCAGGAGGCGAAGCCACCCACGTTCCAGACGGAAATCCGATCCTTTATAGGTTTGTGCAATGTGTACCGCCGGTTTATCAAGGGATTTGCCAAGATAGCGGCTCCCCTCAACAGGAAGCTGCTGAAAGGTCAACCTACAAGGTTTGAATGTCTTACCAATGAGGGAAATGGATGCGTTCGAGGCGCTGAAACATGCGCTCTTGACACCTCCCATCTTGGCATTACCCAAAGCTGGTTTACGATACACGTTGGATACTGACGCTTCGGACGCCCAAATTGGTTGTTGTCTTATGCAGGAACAAGAAAACGGCGACAAACTACCTATAGGGTACTGGAGCCGTGCTTTGCACGCTGCAGAAAAGAACTACACAACAACCGAAAAGGAATGTCTGGCAGTAGTCTGGAGCATGTTGATTGCTCCGTCCCTACCTATATGGTGAAAGGTTCACGCTTCGAACCGACCATGATGCTCTACGGTGGATACTGGGTCTGGCCGACGCATCAGGCAGACTTGCCCGACGGCGGTTACGACTTTCAGAGTTCGAGTATGGACGTACAGTACCGTCCAGGTATCAAGCACAATGTCGCGGACGCGATGTCTCGCATTACCACAGATGGTTTGGACCACCGAGCCGGTAGAGGATGATATCCCATGCTTTACCATCTCTACCAACCCTGATGGTGATACCTTAGAAGGTTACTGGACTCTACCCGAAGAGGATACGTGGTTTAGTGATGCCATCGCTCGGGAAATACTCGCCCTCGAGGAAACAGACGTCATGCCAATTACCCGCGAGGAATTCCTGAGAGAGCAAGCAAACGATGTTTATTGCCGCTCTCTCATGGACCAAGTAGGTATGAAAGACTCGAACTTTGACGTCGACCGAAATGGTTTCCTGGGGAGGCGAGCTCCTATTGATGGTTCCCTTCAAAAGGTAGTGCCCAAGGTGCTGCGCCCTCGGGTGCTGTACCTAGCCCACTACCCAAGGCTATCAGGACACCCTGGAGGTACGAGAATGTACTACACCTTGAGGCAAGGATACTACTGGCCTCATATGGCTAATGATATATATACCTTTGTAGGTCAATGTGAATCTTGCGTACGTACCCGTGGAGGTCTCCGGAAGCACAGAAAATATTTGAAGTTATTCCCTGCAGCGGGTCCTCTCGAGTTCGTCGCAATAGACCTTCTGGGTCCATTACCAAAAACCACAAGGGGATATCAGTACATCATCGAATCACCGACAGGTTCTCGAAGCTCACGCGAGCGATACCCTTGAAGGACACGAAATCGACGACCCTCGCGGTGGCGTTCTTGAACAATTGGATCTACCCGTATGGTGCACCGCTTTATCTACTTACCGACAATGGTTCGAACTTAGCTTCGAAGTTCTTTGAAGCTGTTTGTAACCTCTTGGGTATTAAGCACTACTTCACTACTGCCTACCATCCGCAAACGAATGGGCAAGTGGAGCGCTTTAACCAAACACTGGTATCTAGGCTGCGACATTATACGGAAGAACACCAAACTGGTTGGGACGAGCTCGTGCAGCCCTTGACATATGCATATAACCTTCAGGTTCATCGAGCGACGCAAACTACGCCGTTCGATCTAATACTGTCAAGACACCCACCAGGTATTGTTGTTGAAGGGGACCCATTAGGACAAGAAGCCGCCGGAGCGCTCACACCGTCACAGGTCAAACGGAATACCCTTTTGAGGTTGAGACGTGCTCTCAAATATGCTGAGAGCAAGCTCATAGCATCCCAGAAGCGGTACAAGGAGGACTACGACCGAAAGGTAACCCAAGTGGTAACGGCTACGCCGGGTCAATATGTCTTTATTGACCACCCCCCGAAAGGAGCTAAACCACGACCGGGTGATGAAGCTGATGATGAAGCTATTGATAGAGATATCAATTCTAAGCTTCTTCCGAAATCATCGGGAACCTTTCAAGGTAGTTCGGTCGACCGACCACACGGTAACGGTGAACCAAGATGGTGTAGAGAATACAATCTCTATTGACCGAATCACGGTTGCACCTCAGACGGTTCAGTCCAGGAAGGAACGCGGAGAATCCGCGCGTGACCCACAAGCGGTTGCCCTGAGGACTCAGCCCCGGGAAGACGGGACACCCATCGAGGTTAATGATGACGCACAGGGTGACGACCCAGACTACGTACCACCTGCGGGGATTACGGTTGCTCCTTCAGAGGAAACACCTACCCCTAGTGGTACTGATGCTCATCTAAACCAAAGTGGTGAAACGATACCAGCCCAGGTCTCTAATGAGTTCCCAGTGGAACGCCTTGTAGGTCACCGCCCGTACCCCAGATGGTCTAAAGTACACCGTACGTTGGTATGGCTGGAGCGCCGATGGTGACACTGCTGAGCCGCCCTCAGCCATACCACACCATTTCAGGGTAAGCTACTGGAACCGCAAAGGAGTGGACATGCCGAATGATGGGTAAACCTTAGAGGTAATGCAGTCCCCCAAGGAAGGGGGAAAAGCACATTGTAATGAGGAGTACCAAAGTCGGTTCGGACGCTCACCGGGAAGGTACAACCAGAAGGAAGCATTCCATGAGGGTACGTCCAAGGAGCGGTAGCGCTAAAGACGGACGCACCGTTGTACGCGCGCCGTTGCACACGCGCCATGCACGTGCGCGGCACGCGCGCGAACCCGCACGGTGGAAACATTCAAAAAATTGTATCTTTTTATTTGACGAGGCATACGCGCGCTTCCCGTGGCGCGCCGTGCGGAGTAACCGATTCGGTTTACACTATTGTGTGTAGGGAGCGAGCAACGGCATGGTCAAAAAATCTAAGTATTTTGACCGTGCCGCGCTCCCGAATCGGCCATTCCCAGCCTCTGAAACCCCTTGGTTCTCGAGATACAGACCAAAAGGGTTTTCTGCGTTTTCACTACCATATGGAGGGGTAATTTTCCGGTCAAATATTTTGATTCGCCTTGCAAGTAACCTCCAGGGTGAAACACCGCACGTGCGCCCATGCATGGTGAGAGGCCATGCAGACCAATCCAGGTACATTGCTGGCCACCGCGCGCAAGCGCGTGGCACGTCACCTCACCTCACGGGGAGGCAAAACCGCTCGCTGCCCCGCGCGGAGGCGAAGCGTCGTACCATCATGGTGAATCCATACTACGAGCACGCAAATGTAGCTCCAGATGGAACCAATTTACCTACATGGAACTACGCTTCACCCACCGTGGTACGCTGGTCTAAGGAAGGGGGAGGGGAGTTATTTTCGCGTTTCCGCCTCGCAATGCCCCTCGATGGAAATTGGAACCTAACATGGAAACACATAACTTTTAACTTTACTGAAAGAGCAATACCAACAGGGATGCAGAAGTGGTTACGACAATCAACCTGATGGGTGAGTGGCAAAGTGAGGCCCCAAGGAGCCTCCAGCTGAGGATCCCCGACCCGGAGTGGTGTTCTGATGGGCTCCCGGCCAAGGCTGGAAGAGATGAGCCTGGCCTGGAGCCTGGCTAGGCGCGCTACCATGACCCACGGGGGGTACTAGTAGGCACGCTGACGCC